>CM076574.1:99138419-99738419 GCA_034641835.2 Pinus albicaulis | reverse complement strand
CACAAGTCACATGCTATACTTCTTTGTATTCCAAACCATTTTCTATTTAGAGAAAGAGAGTAGAGCAACCTCACCTGTTAGTTAGGTTTTTATCTTGAAAGGGTTTACCATGTCATATCTTGTGTCAAATGTGTTTGTGAGATTTTATTTTTTTGCTCTTTATTTTATGCGTAATTTTAATTCGCATGCTTACATTATTAACAATAATCTACAAATCCATAATTCCAAAGGGAAATAAAACTATATTAACATAGATTTTAGATTTCTGAATAAAATTTTATTTGATTTGTTATGACAAACTATCTAGTGAAATATCCACGACAATTTACAAATCATTTGAACTAGCGAAGTCAACCCAAACTTGGGCTCCTTGGGCTCCTTGTATTTCATAATATTTTAAGAATACTTAAGCTTTGTCACCTTGGTTAGGATGTTATCATCAAATCGAGCAAAGTTCAACATTTGGGTAATGACCTCAAACTTAGCTCGAGCTACCTTGTGCACGGGTATTGAACAATAACAAATTGATAACCATATGCATGTAGAAACACTATGTCTTGACTAATTACTTCATTCCACTTGAGCCTAGCTAGCAAGTTCCAGACCCTTAGTATGACTTAGATGTAGGGTGGGTTATGCAAATGAGACACATTAGGAGAACAACAACTTTGGCACTCTCATCTTGGTTCCCTACAACAACCACCCCCACCCACACACATACAAGAAATGGAATGATTAGCTAGTGGTTGGAGAGGGTTGCCTCCCCCAAAACTTTCATTACACCACTGCCACCATAGTGAAGGAAAAATGAGTTTTGCTTATAGAGAATGGCTTTATCTAGCTGTTTTATCCCATGCTCGAGGGCAAGAATCAAATTGGATTAGGTAAAGTAGAGGTTCATAGAGTAATCTTATCAATATTTATTAGGGTCGTACAACTCAGACATGATCTCAAGGCCACTCTAAATAAAAACTCACAAAGGTATGCAAATAAGTTTGATTGTGATTTTGTTAGATTAGGATTCGATAATACAAAAATCATCATAAAGAAGCCAACATATTTTTTTTTAATTATTGGGCCATGCCTAGGTTTGGGCTAGTTGACGTGTTGGATGAAAGAAGAATCACCCCAATAATGGAATGTTATGATAGAGCCTAGATGCCCCATGGAACAATGTAACCCCACTATTGGCTCTTACCTTCAAGCCCTCCTTATAAGATTTGACTTGGAAACCTAAGATAGACTAAACCCCACTCAAGGCACAACACGAATATTGGTAGTTGAAAGATATAGGCTTCTCATGACCCCTCCTATTTTTCCTTTCGATGATTTTGATTGAAGTATTTGATCAGATCTTCTTTCATGATCTAGCTGTCGTTGGTTTTTTTTGATATCAACAATTGTCGATATAACTGAGCTATTTAATGACTATATGTATTTGTAGTTTTTGTAGAAAATCATGGTCTTTTTGGACAAATGTCGATACCAATGTAGTCTCCCAAGAAATGTTCTCCTCCCTACAATTTTTTTGTGATAAGCTATAATCCTTCAAGGAATCATAGACCCCTTGTTGAAAGTCTCATAAATCCCTCCAACATGGAATATCACAACTTTATTTAATGGAAATGCAAGTTTTTTCCTCTCTAGAAAAAAGATGAAACCCCACACAAACTAATTATTGAGCTGAGAGGCTCATTCTACAACGTAGTGTGAAGGTGACATGTAAGTATGTTCGTGCTCAACTTAGAGTTAACACGTGTCCATATTAAAATAAAAATAAAATATTCTCTAAATAAAAAAGCAATGTCAACAATAATAACAAAGAAACAAAAATATGCTACACATGTTTAATTAGTTGTTCATATGACCTGATATAATTTCATGTAAAGTAATTAGAAGTAAAAAAATATGCGAGCGAGATGTTTAAACCTTATACTTTTCAAAAACATTTTAACACACTACTTAAATAATTATTTGAAGATCCATGTTAATCAACTTATGTGAATATCAATTCCATATATATCTATATATAGGAAAAAAATGTTAAAATAAAATATTTCAATGTTCTATATAATAAAATATCCAATATAAGCTATGAATAAAATAGTTTGATATGAATTAATATTGACCCATACTTGAAAAATATATATAATTCAAATAATATAATTTAAACAATGAAAAATTACACATTGTTTTCTTTTACTCTAAAATAAGTTTGCACTTGAAGAAATTTGATCCCTCTCAACTCAGGTTAGATTGATGCTTAAGATGAATCTATACTAACTCTATACCCCATAATTATAAACAATACCCAACCAACCAATCATCCACCATACCTTGTTACACAATCATCCATCATAACTTGTGGAAAGGTCATTAATCGTCCACCATACCTTATCACACAATCATCCATCATACCTTGTGGAAAGAGCCTATCAATATTTCTGGAGCGATAACTCCATTAATGCACTATAATGCACTATGGCAGTGTATGCCAACCCTTGAAAATTTATGCAATTACAAAATCCAAGAATTGACATATACTACTTGAGTACATTAATGAATGAATGAATGATATTTTAACATCCATGAGACTAAAAATAATCTATGGGACGATGAGCTTCCTTGTTTTTTGCCTTATGTAATTCAATCATTTTCTTACTCAAATTGATGATGAGTTGAACCAACCTTCTAACAGTTCCCTCACTGAAAAGACAATGCCATATAATTGATGGTTACATACCGTGGTAACTATCCCTGATGTCTCTGGCCCCCCTTCTAAAAATCAGCTTATTAAATCTGCATGGGCTGTCCTTCCAAAGGTTATTTGTTGGCAGATCTGGCTAGAACGAAACAGAAGAATCTTCAGAAATATTAAACAGAATCACAAGGTCTTAGAAATCAAGATTAAATGTCATCTAAAGGAATGCTTGACTGATATAAAGGATGATTCAAATCTCAGCCAACAGGACATTGCTTGGGGATCTTCCCTTGATTTGCAATTTCAACCAGCAGTTAGAAACGTCCCTCCTCTCAAAGACTGGCAAATAAGGAAATCCGAAACTGACCTTCAAGACTAGCTCAATTCACATTCAAGGCACTCTCTCTTTTTTGATGGGGCAGCAAAGGGCAATCCGGGCAAAGCTGGTGCTGGAGGTGTTGTTGTAAGTCCAATTGGGGAAAAAATTCATACCTTTGCTTGGGGGCTTGGATTCTCATCCAGCGTTCAAGCTGAAGCTTTGGCACTCTACCAAGGCCTCAAGATCCTCAAAGATTTAAATATAAGTGAAGCAAATGTCATAGGGGATTCCCAGATCATTATAAACGCAATGGTTTCCAACTCCCCAGCCTCGGATCTCAAGCTAGCAAGGCTGATATCCAGAATTAAGGGTATGGGAAACACTTTTCAGAAGTTGAATTACTACCATGTGCTGAGAACTCATAATAAACAGGCGAACATCGAAGCCAATAAAGCTACCCTCCTCTCTGCCGGGGTCAAGTTGAAAGACGAAGAAGAATCTTGGGAACCTATCCCATAAGCTGTCCGTTGTCATGTTTTACTGTTGGCTCTTAAATAAATTTGTTTGTATCTTTAAGTTAGGGAAAATCTCTGAAATAGAACTTTTAGGTAGTCTGTCATGGAAGAAATTTGCAAGCTTCGGCTGCATTTTCAATATTAGCAGCGAGATGCATCAGGATTTAGACATCCTCAATGTAATCAGATTTCTGGCATTCAGGCCAAGATGAATATTAATACCACATAACCGTTTCTGTCAAAAAAAAAAAACTATCCCTGATGTCTCTGAAAGTATCACATTCCAAAATGAAATGCTTTTTTGATTCCACTGCCCTAGAAGTGCAAAAAGTACACACCCTTTCTTCCCAAGCTTCTTTAGGTCTCTTCCACCATATAGTTTCACACCGAAGTTGATGTGAGTTAGTTCTTAATTAAGCAATGAGAAGCTTTTCTCTCCACTGAATGCTAGCTCCAATGTACTCTTTTTGTTGGATATCACAAGTGGGGTTGAATTCCTGAACATAATACTCCTTCTTTCTACCCAACTCTTTTCCCCATATACTCTGACAAAAATTTTCCAACACAAAATTCTTTAACTCCTTGCTATTTGTGGGACATGCATTAAATATTCAATTTTTGCATCCATTTGTTGTTTTGTCTCATCCATGATTTATTTCTTTCACTCATACCTTCATTGAATATAACTTTCGGCCATCTACCTTCTCCCATTTGCTCAATTATTTTTAGATACCTTATAAGACACACCATGGTAATTGCTTCGATAGGAGTTGCCCCTATTTCACTCAACATTATCTCATAGGGAACCAAATTTTTTATTTTGAACTTGCTCATGATCAAGTATTTTTGAATTTTTTGAATTTGTTTCCATTTTGAAATAGGGATGCTGCTAACCCACAATTAACACCCATATAATAGCACTGGACAAACTAGGAGTCCAAAAAGTACTTTGATCATGTTCCAATCCCATAACTCCGCCTCTCTACATCTGTTTTGAAGTGCATATAATGCTTTCCACCCTCCTAAAATTCTTTTATTTTTGCAATCCTCCCAATTAAGCTTGTTGTTGAAATCAATCCCGAGGTACTTGTATTCATTACTTCTTCAAGAATGCTACATTCGAAGAAGAATGTATGCTGGCTTTGCTTCCTTTTGTTAGAGAAAATCATTATTTTGGTCTTACTGGTATTGACTTGCATCCCCACTGCTTTACAAAAATGCTCAAGGGCATATAGGTGCATCTGTAATCCATGGGCCAATTTAGCAACCAACACAAGATCATAGGCATATAGAAAAAGCTTTATCACAAACTCCCCCAATCGAACACCATCCCCACCTTGAAAATCTAGCCACTCTTCCAGTTTATCAATATATAAACCAAAAAGAGTAGGGGATAGAGGGCAACCTTGCTTGACTCCAATGTCACTTCTAAAGCTTTCCGAAATACCCGTTGAGGTTCTAATTTTGACTTTCAACTCTTCATAAAGTCTATGGACAACAACTCTATAATGCAAAGGCATTTCAAGTTCTTCCACTCTACGCCACAACTTATCTCTAGGAACTGTGTCAAATGCCTTTTTGAAGTCAACAAAACAACATAAGACTTCTTCTTTACACCCCCCAAAAATTTCAATAATGTGTCTCAACGTGATGCCACGATCCACTATAGAATGCTTCAGCCTAAAACCCGCTTGTCCTTTTGCCCTTTTTTCTTTTACTTCTACCCACTTACTAATTCTATTTTCTACCATGTCGTCGAAAAGCTTTGTAAACAAAGGATTGATCGTAATGGTTCTATAATTGGAAGGATTATTAATGTCTCCACTTTTAAAAAGGGGTATTGCTAGGCTAGTTGTCCAGTCTCCTGGGAATCCTTGTTGAATGATATTGTTGAATATTTCCATGATGTGTAGTGCAAGAGTGTTCATTCCCCATTTTAGATACTCTGCTTGAAGTTCAACCAAGTATGTTGCCTTACGTGTTTTCATCTTCTTAATTCCAATCCTCACCTCCTGTAACGTGAAGAGCTTTGGAGTTGTGTTGAGCCCCAGGGGAGGCTCAGCCTTTGATTCTTTCTCATAGAGTTGTCTTGCATATTCAAACCATTGATTAGCTGTAATAATATTTTCAGTTTGCTTCTTCCTTGGTTGAAGTTCCTGCTAGAAAAGCTTTGGGTTATTCTTGCCTAGATATATTAACTCTTTTTGCCTTGTTTGCATGAATTCATCTTTTTTCCTTTTTAGTATCTGCTTATATAACTTTATATTCATCTTCTCCTTGCATGTCTTTTTCAAGATTCTCCTTACCATTTTGCATTCCTCATCAAACCAAACATTTAAAAAAAATAATTTATTCTAATTAGTTATTAACTACGTTGGAAAAGTCATTAGTTTTAAGATAAGCTTTACTTTAAAGTCCGTTCCATCTCTTTATGAATAAATTAAAAAAAAGTTATATCCTACAAATGTTTGAAAGTCCAAATCCCCTCCCCGAATTGATGTGTTAGCATGTGCTTAAGTGACTGCGAGCAGCAATTTGAATGAAATGACTTACAAGCCATGCCTTTTTAAATGGCAATTTGAATGAAATGCCTTACATGCCATGCCTTGCCAGCAAGCAATTTGAATGAAATGCCTTACATGCATGCCTTCTAAAAAAATAGGGAAGTAGTCGGCGTATGATGCCGCTGCACCACACCGTCCCCTCTCCCCAAAAAACTATGCTGACGGTTTTTTTCACTATCCAGGCAGCGTAGTCAAACAATCTGGCCAAACTTCGGGCGCCCGCCCTTTTCACTATCCAGGCGGCGGAGTCAAAACCATCAGACCAAAGTTCGGCTCGACTTATTTTCTACCTATTTGTTCATTTCCGTTACGTTTTCTCGTTCCTTCCTGCCTCGAACCATACGAGAGAGAAGCTCTTTTAAACCACCATTGCAGGATACAGTGATTCATTTGTCAAAGTAATCAGGATCAACAATGGCAATGGCAGTCGCCCATCACTCATACGCTTCCCGAGCACTGTCACAGAACGATTGTGATATCAATGGCAATGTCAGCCAAATGTGGGGGAAATGCAAATGCCTCAGATCGATCCCAGGGGCGAGAACGAGGTTTCCTCCTAACAAATTGGTGAGAATGGGATTGAGAGAGGATGGACCCTCGGTGGCCGTTGTGGGCGTCACAGGTGCCGTCGGGCAGGAGTTCTTGAGCGTGTTGAATGATAGAGATTTCCCCTACAGGAGTCTCAGATTGCTGGCGAGCAAGCGCTCTGCTGGAAAGCAAATGACATTTGAGGTCGGTGTCAATATCGCATATTGGACTATTGTTGGCACAAAATGGGGACCTTACCTTTCATCTTATTGACATTGTCTGCAGGGACAAGATTATGTAGTAGAGGAGCTCACTGAAGATAGTTTCCGCGGGATTGACATTGCCCTGTTCAGTGCTGGTGGCTCAATAAGGTCAGTCTATTTTCACGGTAAATATGCTTTCTGGGAATCAAGTTTCCACTGATCGGAGGGTTTAGGGTTTAAGGTATATCTATTGTGCAGTCCCACCACTGAAACTCACCCACAGTACAGGGCCTATGTGAGAATTATCTCCCTTTGCTTACCATTTTTATTGTTTTGCAGCAAGAAGTTTGGACCCATAGCTGCACAACAGGGGACAGTTGTAGTAGACAACAGCTCTGCATTCCGTATGGACGATGGTGTACCCCTTGTGATTCCCGAGGTACCTATTTTCATTTTTAGTTGGGAAAGTTCAATCCCAGTTTCATATTTTATGGCTTATGCGTTTTATATTAATTTCAGGTGAATCCAGAGGCAATGTCTCACATAAAACTTAGTTACAAGAAGGGAGCGCTTATTGCCAACCCAAACTGTTCAACTATCATCTGTCTGATGGCAGCTACGCCCCTCCACCGTCATGCCAAGGTATCTATTTCTCTACTTGTGTTCTTAAATGCACATTCTACTCATGCTCCTTTTAATATTTCCAGTAAAAGACAGTCGACTTTCTTTTTTGGAGCAGACCTTTTTTTGGGCCGCACCGTTAGGTTAACCATTCCACTAAAATTATTTACGAAAATTATTGGGACATCTTCCCTTTTGGTTTCTACATCATTTGTGTGGCAAACCAAATTTATAATGTAACCCTTGTGGATGCTTAGTAGTTAATCAACCTCAAATGTGAACCAATGTAACTTTAATTTTTGGGAACTTAAAGTATTATAGATCCTAATGGATAAGAATACCTCATTGCTTCTATTAGGGTTGAGATACTCAAAAGAGTGTAATGAACAATGTTGTGAAATTTAGCATTGGAATAAAATTGGCAAGGGTTTCGAAAATGAAAAAATTGTAAAAATTGGGAAAAATGGGTAAATATGGGCAAAATTAAGAATATACAAAAAAATTAAAAAATTAAAGTCAAATCGCCCCTTCTCTATGTGATGGCAATTTTTTTGGATCAGATTGTGATTTTTACTATTATATTGCGATTTTTTGGGACTAAATATTTGTGATTTTTTTTTTTTAAATTTAATTCTCCGGTCGAAATATTGGCGCCCAAAAAAATCACGATGTGGTGATTTTATCACGATGCTTGCAACACTAGTAGTGAATGAAGAAACTGAGAGATAGCAAGTGTATTTACCCTGGAAGTTGTTGGAAATGTGGTAGCATTGTTGTTATTTTCATCATGAAAAGAAAAAGGAAATTTTGAATTTAAATTTATGGCTCCAAATTACTCAAGTCAGCCTCCTTTTGTTCAAGTCGGCTGGGCCCTTACGAGGCATGCCTTCGACCTCTTTTGAAGTCTATATAAAGGAGACCACCACTCCTCCTTTGGCACATCGATCTATCTTATCACGTCCTCTGTTCCAGCGAAGGAAGAAAGGAAGGAGGGGGCCGAAAATCACAAGAGGCTTGGCACTTATAGACACTCTTGTTTCTGGTCAACTATTATGTTTTTGGTCAGAATTGAACTCTTTCTCTCATAAGGAATGAGTTTTGTGGTTTTTTCCCATGTGGGTTTTGCCTTGACCTTAGGCCTACATTTTGTCTCTTATGTCTCATTGTTTAATGGTTTTATTCTACTGCTCTTTCATGTTTAATGGTTGATATTTTCTTCTGTATAATTGCTTAATGATATTGAATGAATGTTAGGTGAAATTAATGCTAATTAAATCATTAGAAGTAGTCATCATGTTGAAAAAAATTGTTTTGGCTTGTGCCCTAGAAAGATCAACATAAGTCACATTCATTCTACATGAATGGTAGTATTGTATATTGGCGCAGTCTTGTACATATAGAATGTTAAGCCTAGAATCAATAAATTTGACATTTTGGTTTGCAATTGGTGTTCTAGATGTCCCATGCTGTGGAAACATCTGTATGGTCACGAGAAGTGGTGTGGCTGTAAAGAAATTGATTGGTGCTTTACACAAAGTGTCACCTATGAACTACTAAATTCCATTTTTAAAGCCATCTTTGGAACTATTTCTTATTTTCCCACATTGAAATTTTTGTCTCTCCATATTAGATGATTGCATGCTTGTGGGTACTTTGCTCGACAACCTTTTGTTGTGGCTTCGTTATAATTACTTTGTCAAGTTGATCTCCCTAATTGAATAATTTGGTAGGGGTGCCCTAGATTTTTCAATTTGACAAAGGATGTCTCGGGGAACTCCGTGAGACCCTTTATAAGATTTTCAATAAATAGATAATTGATTGCATTTATTGTCATTGGTCCATTGTGTTCGCATTTATTTATGTTTTTTTAGAATAGTGCAATGTAGTAATTGTTGCTCCTCTAAGATCTTTAAGGGTTTGCCAAGGAGCATAATTTTTGATGGGAATACAAAATTTTTTGGTGTCTTTTTGGATTACAGTAGGAAAAGATGGATACGAAGTTGAAGAGATGTACAACTTTCCATTTGCAAAAAAAGGGGTAAATAGAAGTGGTGAGCAAGACAAACATCCAAAGTTATGAGATGCGAATTTGATCTACATTCAATGCTCTTATCATAGAGCACTCCTTAATTCGACAAGTAAATGTCAATTTGAAAGTTGTTTGGGATGTTTGCTACTTGGACATTTTGATGTCGTGGAAGGGCAACATTGAGCAGAGAAGGAAGATATCTCAAGAAAACCATTGAAAGTGAAAGGTTTATAGATAATATTTGATAGATCCATTTGTAAGTACAAGAGGCACCGATTAATTGCAAGAAAAGTACAAGGTTAGGTTTGAGCAACATAGCATTGAATAGTCATTCAAGGTAGGAGATAGTGTTTGGTTGCATCTAAATTAGGGGAGGTTACAGGGACATGGTAAGAAAATAAAGTCTTTGAGATATGGGCCTTTCGAACTATTGGAAAAGGTAGGCAACAATGCTTACAAAGTTTGTCTACTTCCATACATATGCATTTATTCAGTGGTGAATGTGGAGAACTTGAAACACTATCATCTATCCATGCACAACTAGCAAAAGGGGCAAGTCTTGGCTTCCATAGAAGAGGTACCACTAGATGTGATAGGGTCAGTAAGAGCTGTGATAGGTTGAATTGAAAAAGCGATTGTGTCAATAAGAGTTGTGATGGGTTGAATTGAAAAAGCAACTACGAAGCAAAGGGAAGTGATACTCAAAAAAAGTTAAGGAACATTTTCCTCATTACTTCAAAAGTAAAAGATTTTAAGGGGACCAAAAGACTTTGAAATTGGGGAGGTATGATATGAAAATGAGTCATTATAATTTTATTGTTGTTTTGGATGCTTTACGTTGTGGATCGTGATTTAGGAATTTGAATATTTTGGTGGCCATTTTAAGAATTAAATGGATGTTTTTGGGTCAAATCTTTGGGAGGAACGGTCATAGCCCCTTGACTTTGTTACACTCATCAAGAGCTTTCCAAAGGTCCAAAGAGCACCTCAACTAGAGTTCATATGAAGGAGTTCCTCCAATAAGTGACCTATGCTTTGACTACTGTAGTAGTGACTGGATGTCATGTCGACTCCAATTACTCACACGTGGAATTTCAAGAGTATTTTACGGAGTCCAAAACTCTGACCTTAATTGAAAGTTTTGGCATGCAAAATCATTAACCTTTACCTTAATAAGTATTAGAATATAGTAGAAACTAGGCCACAAGGGAGGAATGGGGTTATGTTCTCATTGTAGTGATTTATTGTTCCATAACTAAGAAAACCAAAGGAGTGGGATACCCTAGCATAGTAGGAGAAGGGGGAGATCTTGTGATAAGCATTCAACTTTAATGTCCATTTACTTCATAGCAAGTGATTATTGTTCTTTGTAATTTGCACTATAAATTTGATAATAAAGAGTAAGGCATAATCCTTATTTCTTGATGGAGTGTTCCTAGATAACATTGCGTGTTAAATGTGTTAATGGTGTGCCCTATTACTAATATAAACGTTCTTGGTTAATTTCCATATTGAAAGTGGTATAATTCTAATATTATAACTTGGTCACAAGTAAACATTGCATAGTAGTTAACCTCACTATATTTGCAACAATATCTAAAGGTCAATTCTAATGAAATGTTTAGTGGAATTTCCATGGGAGTTTACTCATATTCGTACCAGAGCTAATTTCTTTGGGCTTTTGGTAGAATAGTTGTAGGATGTTAACAACCATTGTAACCATTATAACATAGACGATCATATCGAAGCTAAGTGTTGGAAGCTACATCCTTTGTTGAATACAAGGATTTGCACGTAGGAGCTCAAGAAGAAGAACATGTTAAGCATGGATTAAGCGAATTAGGTTGAAAGCAAAGATGCAAATGAGAATATTGATTGTTTTTTCTACAATGTGGATGGAGGCGAACATGAGCAATTGTCATCACATGGAAGAGAATGAGATGACCAAGCTCTTATGTATGGAGATTCAATTTAAGAAGACAATGGTGGATGCTTTATTTGTATTTGGTTCACAAATCCAAGCTCATAATGGAGTATCTTGTAAGTAAGTTTGGAAGCACACAACCATCCTCACCTATAGGCATTGGAATGGATAAATAAGGATGTAGAATTGCTAGTCACCAAGTAGTGAAATATCAAATTTGCACTTCATGCAAATTACATCAATGAAGTGGAGGTGGATGTGGTCCCACTATGTTTGATGTAGTGTTTGGGATCCTTTACATGTACTTGAGGGATGCTATATTCATTAGGAGAGAAAATGTATATTTCCTGGTTAAGGATGGAAAAATTCTCATCATCAATGCACATAAAAGTAAATCCACTTTAGGAAATGCTAATCAAGCTATGAAAGTGATTAAAGCTTGAGTGGGAAGTTTGTACTTTGTACTACCCATATTGAGTCGAAATAATCAAGGAGATGAATTGATAGAAGTGAAGGCATCTTTAGAGGGATGTACAAAAGATTATAAACACTAGTTGGAGAAGCTTTTATAGATGTACAAATAAGTTTTCCAAGAGCCTAAAGGGTTGCCATCTAAGGGAGAAGTGGAGCACATAATTCAACCATTCCTTGTGTTGGAAATATTGAGAGGGGGGGGGGGGAGGCCGAATTAGTATTTCTTAGCAATTAGTAACTAATTGATATTTTCAGAGCATTAATTAATCTTTAACATTAATTCAAAGCATAAACAATAAACACCAAAATTTTAGGTGGAAACCCTCTTTAGGACAAAAATAATTAAACACTTTTCTAATAATTTTGTGAGTACATCAAATGCTTTAATTCCAATTGAAAAGGGAAGCCCCAACTCCCTAGTACTCTAGAAAAACGTTCAATTTTCCAGCTCCAACTAGAAGGACGCTTCAACGTCCTGGTTTTATAAGCAACAACTGAAAGGATGCTCTAGCACCCTTGCAATCTCAAGCTTTCCCTAGCACCACCCTAACATCCTGAAGTGTTTTTAAGCTCCAACTTGAAGGTGACGTCAACCACCTGCTTAGCACCACCCAACCACCTTGAGAAAGATAATAAGTTTGAGAATCACTGTGGGCTCTCGTACTAGGGACAATGACCTACTTACAATAAGTAAACTTTTGCAAAATATTTGTTTCAACAAAAAAATTTCTACCAATGCCCTTCAAATTTACAATAATCTTTAGACAGTAAGGCACTTACAACTCATACTGCATATGAAAACTTTGCTGCAAGATAGCTAATATTGGATACTTGACTTATCTGAACCCTCACTGCTCCAAAGGAAGACTTATTTGTGAATCCTTTATAGTTTGTTGTAAGAAAAGGAGACACCTTTTCAGATTGCTGCAACAACAATATGATATTGAACCAAACCTTTTGAGTGCGGCTGAGGATGATCCGCTGAAGGTGATGGAAACCCTTACGGACAATTTATCGATTCAAATCTATTAATTTTGGACAACTAGGTCTAAACTCCATGTTGTGATGCTCATATGAAGATGCCAATATTTTTATTGGACTCCTCTTTCGGAGAGATGCAAGATCGATCTAAAGATCATCTTAATTCGATGAGTAGAACATTTATTTTGAATTTATTCAAAATATGTGCAGGTCATCCTTATGGTTTTGTGCCCCAGCAATTGTGTCACACACCCTCATTGATGGATATATATTGGTCAATGTTGGAGGAAATTTTCACTCATCTCATCTTCACACATTTTCTCTCTCCTCATCTGATTGGTTTGATGACCTTGGAGGCTCTTCTCTCCACACGTGGGAAATTTCAGCAACAACTCTTTTCTGTTTTCGGCCTAGGGTTTCTGCAACAACTTTGACCAGTGTTGACTTTGGTCAACGCAAGGTCAAACAGACCTAAAACTCTACCAAAATTTCAATCTTTCAAATCCGCATTTTTTGGCACTATTCCTGAGGCTAGACATTGACTTTGACTTCGCTGCGTTGATCTAGTTGCTGCTGCTGTTTGCGTTGATCGTCCACTGAAAATGTTGACTTTTGGGTTGACTTTTGTGTTGACCGTTTTGGCTATCGTAGAGGGTTGTGTGACATTGCTGGTTGGCTGACCATATTGAGACTTCGCTGGTTGAAGCATGCTACTGATCGCCGTAACGCACCAACACACTTATATATATTTTGGCTTGTCTTCTAACGATCCACTGGTATGTTCTATCAGCATTTTGCTTTGTTGTTTATGTGATTGCTGACTGATATTGGGATAAAAGTAAAGTTGCATCAAGCATAAAACATCTACAAAAATTTACATGGTATCAGAGTGAAGGTGAAGACAAAGCCCTAGTTTGTAGCAATCATCGAGGAAGAGGATGGGTTCCTCAAACTACAATGGCTTTAAGGCTGATGACAAATTGACTGGGAAGTATGACTTCCATGCTTGGAAGATGACATTGGATCTTAATTTGGAAGACCAAGATGTCATGGACTATGTGCAGGGTAAAATTCAAGAGCCTCCATCCACTGCAAGTACTGCTACCAAAACAAAGTACAAGAAGGGAGAAATCAAGGCAAAGCTGATGATCAGGGACTCAATTCATAAGAGTCTGGTTGCCTACATCTCTGAGCTAGGCACATCCAAGGAGATGTATGGTAAGCTGGTCAACATGTTCAAGGCCAACAATGCGAATCAATTCCTATTCTTCAAGAATCAATTGAAGAATCTGAAGAAAGGCAGGGATGAGACTGTTCAATCATACTTTCTGAAGCTGATCGAGATCAGGAATAATCTGCTGGATATTGGAGAGACAATAGCTGATCGGGAGATGGTTCTCACCGCACTTGGAGGTCTCTCATCTGAATGGCATGTGTTCAACACTACCATTCTCAATAATAATGTGATACTTGACTTTGACGAAGTACTATCGAGATGCATACAAGAAGAGGCAAGGATGAAGGAA
The DNA here is from genome assembly GCA_034641835.2 of Pinus albicaulis. Lineage (NCBI taxonomy): Eukaryota > Viridiplantae > Streptophyta > Pinopsida > Pinales > Pinaceae > Pinus > Pinus albicaulis. The sequence goes on along the minus strand of CM076574.1, from coordinate 99,724,034 downwards.
TATGAAAATGAAGGAAATGCTGCCTTCGCTGCTCATTCTAGGAAGAAGAACTTTGGTGGTCCAAGGAACAAAGGAAGAGAAGGGGCCTAAGTGTTAAAATTGGACAACTAGGTTCAAACTCCATGTTGTGATGCTCAGATGAAGACACCAATATTTTTATTGGGTTCCTCTTTCGGAGAAGTGCAAGTTTGATATAAAGATCATCTTGATCCAATGAGCAGAACATTTATTTTGAATTTATTTTTAATACTTTCAAAATATGTGCAGGTCGGCCTTAAGGTTTTACACCCCCAGCAAATGTGTCACACACCCTCAGTGATTGATATAAATAGAGTCAACGTTGGAGGACATTCACTCTTCTCATCCTCACACATCATCTCTCCTCTTTTGATTGGTTCGAGCTCCTTGGAGGCCGTTTTTGGTTCACACGTGGGAAAGAAGGATGAGGAGAATTCTGCTGTTGTTGTTGCTGTCGCTATTGCTGCTGCTGCTGTTGCTGTTGCTGCTGTTTTGCGTTGACTTTTCTAGGGTTGACTTTGAGTTGACCGCGTCACTGTTTTGAAGGTTGTTGTGACACTTGCTGGGTTGGCTAACCAAGGAGACGTTGTTGGTTGAAGCATCCTGTTGACCGCTGTAACACATCAACACATTTATCTGTTTCTGGTTTGTCTATAGTTGATCCACTGGTATGTTCTATCAGCACTTTACTTAATTGTTTATGTGATTGCTGTAGTGAAAGTAAAGTTGCATCAAGCATAGAACATCTACATAAATTTACATGGTATTAGAGCTGAGGTGAAGATAAAGTCCTAATTTGCTGCAATCACCGAAGAAGAGGATGGGTTCCTCAAACTATAATGGCTTCAAGGCTGGTGACAAATTGACTGGGAAGGATGACTTCTGTGCTTGAAAGATGACATTGGATCTTATGTTGGAAGACTAAGATGTCATGGACTATGTGCAGGGTAAAATCCAAGAGCCTCCATCCACTGCAACTACTGCTGCCAAAGCTGTACAACAAGGGGCAGATCAAAGCAAAGCTAATGATCAGGGTCTCAATTCACAAGAGTCTGGTTGCCTACATCTCTGAGCTGGGCTCATCCAAAGATATGTGTGATAAGTTGGTCAACGTGTTCAAGGCCAACAATGTGAATCAAGTCCTATTCTACAAGAATCAATTGAAGAATCTAAGGAAAGGCAGGGATGAGTTTGTTCAATCATATTTTCTGAAGCTGACTGAGATCATGAACAATTTGCTGGCTATTGGGGAGACAATAACTGATCGAGAGATGGCACTCACCGCACTTGGAGGGCTCCCATCCGAATGGCATGTGTTCAACACTACCATTCTAAATAATAATGTGATACCTGACTTTGATGAAGTATTGTCGAGATGCGTTCAAGAAGAATCAAGAATGAAGGAGTATGAAAATGAAGGAAATGCTGCCTAGGTTGCTCATTCTAGAAAGAAGAACTTTGGTGGTCCAAAGAACAAAGGAAAGAAGGGCAAGTGTTTCACTTGTCATAAGGCTGGTCACTATGCTAGAGAATGTCGTTTCAAGAAGGATTCTCCCGATGCTGATGACAAAAACAACAACCAGAGGTATGAGGAATCAAATGTTGTTGATAAAAGAAATGAATTCATTCTTGTATTTGCTCTCTCTGCTGCATCTCCACCCGACACTGTGGATGTCTGGTTGATAGATAGTGGTGCCTCAAGGCACATCACTGGGTTCAAAGAAGCACTCTCTGATATGGTTGAGAAGGACACTAATTTGAAAATTGTCCTTGGAGATAATGCCACATATCCCGTGAAAGGGACAGGGACTGTGATCCTCCACTTGTCTCAAGGTCAAGTCCTCCGGTTGCAGGATGTACTCTATGTACCAAATTTGAAGAAGAACCTTGTGTCTATATCGGCCATGGAATTCAAAGGTTTCAATGTGGCATTCATGGATGGAAAGGTGCGCATGTGGAAGAAGAGCTTCAAGGAAGCTATCATGTTTGGGTCTAGAATTGATACACTCTACCAGGTTGGAGGAAGTTCACTAGGAGCAATGACATGAGATGTTATCCGACAGACCGATAATGGCACTAAATATGAGACGAACAAGTTCAAAAACTGTTGCAAAGAAGCTGGCATTAAGAGGGCGACCACAACTATATATATACTCCTAAGCAAAATAATGTTATTGAACGAAAGAACAGGACCATTGTGGAAGTTGCCCGTGCCATGCTATGTGACCAAGGTCTACCGAGGTTTCTGTGGGGAGAAGCTGCAAACACTGATGTGTACATACAAAATCGATGGCCGCATTCCGCTCTAGACTCCAAAACTCCCGAAGAGGTTTTCTCTGGTCAGAAACCTGACGTCTCACATATTTGACATTTTGGATGTCCTATTTAATTTCATGTGTCGAAAGAAAAGAGGAGCAAGCTAGATGCTTTTGGGAAGAAAGGAATGTTTGTGGGCTACAGTGAAACTTCGAAGGCCTATAGAGTCTATGTGCCTGGTCAAAGGGAAGTGGAGATATGCCACGATGTCACTTTTGACGAAGATGCTTCCCTGAACTATAACAGAGAAGAACCAGCAATAAGGCAAAGGAGAAGACAAGAAGCAGAGGCAACAAAGAGAGCAGCAGAGATAGCAAAGAAGCAGAGAGGCAGCAAAGGCAGCGAGGCAGATAAGGAACAGAGGCAGCGGACAAAGCAAAGACAGCAATGTGATTGGTTAGCGATGCGATGCAATGCGATCGCATATCGCAATCGGCGAAAGAAGCAGAGAGGCAGAGTAATGAAGCAGAGATGCGATGCGATGATATAAGGACATGGGACCTACAGGGCAAGTGTATAGTATAATGTTCCGAAGGTTGGGTACAAAAGAGTTTTACTTAAGAAATGTATTGCCAAAACGTTTACAAAGGAATTAACACTATTCTTAAGGCTCAGTTAAACAAATAGCGGAAGTATGGTGGGACCCTATGATGAACAGGAACGATGGTTTCAAAACCCAAAATAATTGGTCTCGCGCGACCTCAAGATCAGTAAGTAGAATTGCTCAAAAAACTCGATATGGGTCTCTGCTTGACACGTAATGTAGAGGTGGTTTTAAAAAACCACGAATGTCGCGTAATTTTGAAGATTAAACCCCTTGCAATTAAATTGCGCGATATTGCACGATATCCGTTGGATCAGATCGGTGAAGATCTAACGTTGGTCGCATCACGCGAAAGGCAAAGATTTTACGGAGATTGAAGATCGACAACAGAGATCTTATCGGAGATTGAAGATCGACGGTGGAGATCTCATCACATCGGCGGAATGAAAGAACAAAGGAATGACAGGTTGAAAGTTGTGATTGCGATTGAGCAATTTAATCGCAATCGTCCGTTCCCAATTAACGCAGTCGTTGGATCTACAGTGAGTTACCGCATCGGCGGAGCGAAGAGCAAGGGAACTAGTCATTGAATGTTGCGATTGCAATGATGCGATCCAATCACAACCGTTGGATCACGGTCGATAGCAACCGTTGGATCATAAAGTAAGTAGGAGTGGGTTCTACTGGATTTCAAACCCGAAAATATAAGGATTTCCTTTGTTAAAGCGCTTCGAGGGGTAAAGAAGAAATATAACAAATAACATTGAAATGCTGAGGTACTGCCTGGTGGGACCCTCGCTCATTGCATCAGCGGAAACCAGATGACCAAAGGCACAGTGGACCATTGAAGTTTGCGATTGCGATTCATCGCATCGGAACCATCGCAAACGGTGTGATCGTAATCGGAAGTCATCGGAGAAGGCTCATCGCATCGGGGAATAGAAGAAGTCGGCAAGTGGGCCCGAAAGACTATTTACTATGTTAAAAGGGTCTTTTGTTATATTGTCGAGAATTATTTGGTTCTTATATGAAGAAGTAGTGTATATGTGTTGAGTGGTTTTGAACCATATGAAGAACTTCTGCAATATAAAATACTGTGAATTTTGATAAAGCTGCCAGATTTGGAACAAAATTTGGGAAATGCATTCTACATGCATGGAAAACAAGAGAGTATTCAGAAACTGGAAAAGACAGAGACAGCAGCAGAAAAGACAAACGCACAGCGAGCCAAGAACTGAAGGGGTTGAATTGAAATTCTTATTGTAACTGAAAATGTAATTGTTTTAATTAATTTTATATTGTTTGTGATGCAAAGGCAAGTCTTCGGAGGCAAAGAAATATCCCACTGGAATGTTGAAATGTATACATATTGTAATATTTTTCTGAATATGCTGGATAAAGAAATGAGAAGGCAGAAGGCAAAGAGTCATGGCTGTTCACTTCTAATTCCCTGTGGAATGCAAACAGTCATGAGGTGAACTCTATAAATGATATCACATAGATATGCATAGAGAGGTTAGAAAATGGAGAAATGAGGCAGAGAGTGTAAGAAGAAGCAGGAGAAGATATGCTGTGAAGACTTAGAAATGATATAAGGCAGATATGAAGGCTGGTGGACAACAGTGAAGAAGGAACAGAACATATGTTAAAATTGGACAACTAGGTCCAAACTCCATGTTGTGATGCTCAGATGAAGATACCAATATTTTTATTGGATTCCTCTTTCAGAGAGGTGTAAAATCCATATAAAATTTATCTTAATCCGATGAGCAGAACATTTATTTTGAATTTATTATTTATAATAAATTATATGTGTAGGTCGGCCTTAAGGTTTTACACCCCCAGCAGATGTGTCACACACCTTAATGATGGATATAAATACAGTCAAAGTTGGAGAGCATTTCACTCACTCATCATCACATCTTCTTCTCTTCTAATCTAGTACGAGCTCCTTGGAGGACATTTTCGGCTCACACGTGGGAAGAAGGACGAGTTACTACAGCCAAGAAGAAGGACGCATTGCTGTAGCTAGGGTTTCCAAGAAAGTTTGACCAGCGTTGACTTTGGTCAACGCATGGTCCAAAGAGGCTGAAATTTGTTGGAGACTTTGATTTTGAGAGGCCGTACACATTGGCACAAGAACCGAGGTCAAAAGGTTGACCGAAGTTGGAGCTGCGTTGACTTTGATGTTGCTGCCCTGCGTTGACTTTTCTGGAGTTGACTGGAGTTGACTGGGTGACTGATTTGAGGATTGTTGTGACACATTCTGGGTTGGCTGATCAAGGAGACTTTGCTGGTTGAAGCATCCTGTTGACCGCCGTAACGCACCATCACATTCTCCTATTTTTGGTTTGTCTTCTATAGATCCATTGGTATGTTCTATCAGCATTTTACTTAACTATTTGGGTGATTGCTTTAATAAAAGTAAAGTTGCATCAAGTATAGAACATCTGCAAAAATTTACATGGTATCAGAGCCTGAGGTGAAGACAAGCCCTAACTTATAGCAATCATCATCTAAGAAAAATGGGTTCCACAAGTTATGGCTTCAAGGAGAATGACAAGCTGACTGGAAGGGATGACTTCCATGCCTGGAAGATGATATTAGATCTCAAACTGGAAGACCATGATCTCATGGACCATGTACTAGGTAAGATACAAGAACCTCCATCCAATGCTTCTGCTACTGCTAAAACCAAGTATAATAAGGGGGAGATCAAAGCAAAGCTGATGATCAGGGAATCCATTCATAAAAGCCTGGTGGCCTACATCTCTGAGTTGGGTACATCCAAAGAGATGTATGATAAATTGATCCTAATGTTCAAGGTAAACAATGTAAACCAAGTGCTATTCTTCAAGAATCAATTGAAGAATCTGAAGAAAGGCAGGGATGAGTCTGTCCAAACATACTTTCTGAAATTGACCGAGATTAGGAACAATCTGCTGGCTATTGGGGAGACTATAGCCGATCGTGAGATGGTACTCACCGCACTTGGAGGACTCCCATATGAATGGAAAGTATTCAACACTACCATTCTCAATAATAGTACAATTCCTAACTTTGACGAGCTACTGTCCAGATGCATGCAAGAAGAGACAAGAATGAAGGAATATGAAAATGACAGAAATGTTGCCTATGTTGCTCATTCTAGAAAGAAGAACTCTGGTGGCTCTAAGAATAAAAGAAGAACAAGGGCCCAAGGAAATAAGGGAAAGTGTTTCACTTGTCATAGGCCTGGTCACTATGCCAGAGAATGTCCTTTCAAAAAAGGATTCTCCCGATAGTGATGACAACAACAATAACTGAAGGAATGGAAATCAAAGAAACAATAGGTCCAAAGGAAAGAGGAAGGCTCCCTCTGATGGAAACAATCAACCTTTCAAAAGGTCTAGAAACTCCAGGTATGAAGAGTCAAATGTTGTTGATAAAAGAAATGAATACATTCTTGTATCTGCTCTCTCTGCTGCATCACCGCCCGACACTATGGATGTCTCGCTGATAGATATTGGTGCCTCAAGACACATCACTGGGTTCAAGGAAGCACTCTCTGACATGGTTGAGAAGGATACTAATCTGGAAATTATCCTTGGAGATAATGCCACATATCCCGTAAAAGGGACAGGGACTGTGACCCTCCACTTATCTCAAGGACAAGTCCTACATTTGCAAGATGTACTCTATGTACCAAAATTGAAGAAGAACCTTGTGTCTATATCAGCGATTGAAGACAAAGGCTTCAATGTGGCATTCATTGATGGAAAAGTGCACATGTGGAAGAAGAATCTCAAGGAAGCTATCGTGATTGGTTTTAGAGTTGGAACACTCTACCATGTTGAAGGAAGTCCTCTAGGAGCTATGACATGCGATACTATCCGACAAACTGAACTATGGCACCGAAGGTTTGGACACCTTCATTACAAGGCCCTTCCCGAAGTAAGGAAGGTGGTGACAGGGATGCCCGACTTTGGAAATAATCATGAAGGTGTATGTAAGGGTTGTGCCGAAGGAAAGCATACAAGGGGACCTTTCCCCTCAAGTGTCACAAAGACATTTGATATTTTGCAACTGGTCCATTTTGATCTATGCAAGTTATGCTACATTGTGTTTAATCCACAGTGACAAGGATCTTACTACATGACATTCACTGATGACTTCTCCCGCAAAACCTGGATATACTTCTTGAAGAAAAAGGATGAGGCTTTCATGTGGTTCCGTACCTTCAAAGCCTTAGTGGAAAATATGACAGGAAAGAAGATCAAGATTTTGAGGACCGACAATGGCACTGAATATGAGTCAAATAAGTTCAAGGATTTTTGCAGAGAAGCTGTTGAAATTTGGTACCGGAGGACAGGTGGTTCCCTAAGGCTTTGATCTTTGGCCTAGGGAAAAGTGTCTAAAAGAATTTAATTTTTTCTCCTAAAGTGATTTTATAATTTTATAAAGTCAAATATAATTTAAAAGTGACTTTATGTGATAAAGTTACTAAAGTCTAATTTTAAAGTGACTTTAATAAAGTCAATGTAAAATTAGGAGAAAAGTGACTTTGGAAATAAATGACTAAGTGGGTCTTTATTAAAGTGGGGTGGAATTAAAAAATAGAAAGTGAGATTTAAATGAGCATTTAATCTCGGCCCTAGATCTCTCAATCTATTTAATGCAACAGTTTTAGGGATTCCCCAAAAATCCATAGGAGTTAGGTTAAAAAGGAAAAAGGAGAAAAGGTCATTCATTCTTTCATGAGTAGATTGAGAGAAGAAGAGAAGGAAACAAGGGAGATTTACGGCGAGAGGAGAAAGAGGGCGGTTGATAGAACTGATAAAATCCGTACGGCGGCAAGAGCCCACGGTTTCAGTAATCAGTCTGACAAGTGTTGGGCACATTTTCAGGGGAGAGGCACGATTTTCAAGGGAAAAGCCGTACAACAACAAACCCATTCAATGCAGGGCGGGTCCCAGGCAGAGATATCGAGGAAAGAGAGCTATTTGCTTGGTGATCTGCAGTTACAAATCCATGTGTATCTGTCAGTTATGCAGATTTCGAGCAAGGAGCACGAGTTTGAGGAGAAGAAGTTCTTTGGGTTCCTTGTATACGATCCGTCTGATTGGGCACAAAAATCGAAGCTCATTTCGGCATTTAATCTTTGTCATAAAAAGTATCATTCTGTTTTGGGTTTTTTCTTGTTTGCCGTTTTCCAAGGCGAAATTGAATGCACCGGAAATCGAGATAAGTCTTGTTGTTTAGTTTCGATATTTTCTTTGTAATTCTGCCTCTACGTAAAACATTTTGAAATAAGGCTCCTCAAACTGGTTTTCCCCAAGAGTTGTAGGGGGTTTTTCCAGGGTCACCTTGACCAAAAATCTCAGTGTTCAAATGTGTTGAATGATTGTTTCATCTTGCTGTGTGTTTTGTTTTATTTCTACAGTTTCAGCATTCTGTAAATTTTTCCAGAATTTGTGTTTCAGCAAAGTAATTTGTATTTCAGCAAAGTGATTTGTGTTTCAGCAAAGCAATTTCTGTTTCAGCAAATAAACATTATTTTTTTCTGAGTGTTGAATGTAAGGATATGGGAAAGGGCATTTAACCAAAAGGAGAAATAAGTGATACTGAAACCGGGGTTGGAAAAATAGGAAATTTCTACATGGTATCAGAGCTTGAGTGCTGAAAAGCAGTTTGGGACAGCAAGGAGGAAAATTACAGCCTGCTGATTTTTCACTCAGAAAATTCCAGCAAGCTGATTTTTCACAAACAGCAGTTTTACCTTTACTACAGCAGTGCTATTTTTCAGTTTCGGACGGCGGGATGTCTTTGGAGATGAGGGAGTGAGATAGAGTTGGATGGGCATTTATTCTGACATTTGGAAGGAAGAGTACGGAGAGCATCTTTGAGAAGACGATAAGGACATTATGGTGCATACCACACGGAACCACTGTAAATGTGCCCCTCCAGGTACTGCCTCGATTTGGCGACATATAATAAAAAGAACAACAAGGGTAAAGAGACTGATTCTAAGCGGAATCAAAGACCATTGCATTCCTCATGTGAGAGGAAGGAAATACTCATGAGATGTGAGCGGCATTGTCCAATCTGAAGGTGTAATAGAAAACGTGGAAAATGGTCTGAAGGAGGCGAGAATAATTAAAATGGGCAATGATAGTGCATCTGGATATCTCACAAAGATTACTAATGTGAGAGATGAGTTGGCAGCGATTGGAGAGGCCATTCCACCCACTGAGTTGGTGCGGATTGCAGTGAATGGCCTCCCAGTTCATGGATGAACTTTGCTGATGGGGTTTGTGCACGTGAGACCCTTCCCACATGGGAGAGGTTTTGGGATGATTGCATTCAGACAGAGATCAGGAAAGGTCGGCTTGGGGCAGCCAAGCCAGTTGAGCAGGATGAGGATGTAGCACTGTTGGCAGGACGCAAGAAAGGCAAAGGGAAGAAGCAGGCTTCCACAAGCAATGGTGGGAGCAAAGGCAAAGGTAAAGGTAAACAGGATAACACACAGAAGGACTATTCCAAGGTGAAGTGTTGGAATTGTCAGAAGATGGGACACTGTGCAGTTGTGTGTCCAGAGAAGAAGAAGAAGAAGGGGAAGAACCAGAGCATGGCGGCTTGATAGAGGTTGAGGACTTTGCAGGATCGTTACGGCGGGAGTTTGGGTTCAACTGCGTGTGAGTCCTCTAGTGCGGGATTATACGCACGCAGAGGTTCGAAGGGAGCATACATTTCCCTCGTTAGCGGAGCATCTTGATGTCTGGTATGTTGCATGGTGGGGCCTCCCTTCACATGACGCTAAGCGTGAAGTACTTCTTGAGCTTTGAGAGAATAGCATTGATGTGAAGGTAGTACTAAATGGCAGGATTGTTAGAAGCAGTTCGGTGTGGGAACATTGACATTGGATGAGTCCAAGCCTCCTTGAAGGTGTGGAATGTTCTTTATGTACCGGGATGAGAAGAACCTCATGTCATAGTCTCAAGCTTTGGAGGACGAAGAGGATGAGGTATTGTTGGGAAGGGGAGGAGACGGTGTTGATGTATCCCGGGCGCTCAGGTGAGATTGACTAGAGTGATAGGTGTACGCCATGCAAAGGTGTACAAGTTTGCATTTCAGCCCCTTTTGGCATTGAGCAGTAGCACTGACAGCAGAGCTAGCAGTTCTAAGCTGTGTGAGATTTGGCACCGCAGGATGGGGCACATGTATCATGGGGCCTTGAGGACTTTGCGGAAGATCACTACAGGTGTGCCAGATTTCAGTACTGATCACTTTGATACTTGCAGAGGATGTGCGATGGGCAAGTTTGCCAAATCCCCTTTTCCCAGCAGTGACAGCAGAGCGACTGGGACACTTGATTTGATTCATTCCGATGTGAGCGGTCGGTTGTCTCATGTTTCCTTGAGTGGATATGAGTACTATGTGTTATTCATTGATGATCACTCTAGGAGGACCTGGATTTATTTCTTGAAGACCAAGAGTAAGGTCTTCAAGCGGTTTCAGGAGTTTAGAGCTCTTGTGGAAACACAGACAGGTCGGAAGATCAAGTCCCTGAGGTCGGACAATGAAATACACCCTTGAAGTTACAAACTATTGTGCGGAGGCGGAAGGCATTGGGAGAAACTCTTCAGCTCTTCTTCGTGACAAGGGTTTGCGGAAGAACAGATCCATCGGAGGCTGAAAGCCATGTGCCACAATTGGGGAGTTTGCCATTGTTTTTGTGGGAGCACACTGTGCAGTGTTTATTTAGGTGAGCAGATGCACGCATTATTTTTGAGGCACATGACTCCGGAGGAGGCTTTTTCTGGGAAGAAGCCTGATATGGGTCATCTTGGTATCTTTGGGTGCATGACATACTCCTACATACCCAAGGAGAAGAGGACCAAACTAGAGCCCACCGCAGAGAAGGGTATCTTTGTGGGCTACAGTGAGACCTCAAAGGCCTTTCGGATTTACATTCTTGCACAGAGGAAAGTTGTTGTCAGGCGGGATGTGAAGTTCGAGGAGGACAGGGCCTTTAGGAGGTCACGGGAGTTAGAGTATCTGGATCAGCCAGACCCTCAACAGCAGTTGAGTCAGTCGCAGGGATCCAGTGGGCAGGGATCAGGAGGATCCGGAGGTACATCTATGATGATGTCAGGTCCGTCAGTGGGGAGTGGCTCGCAGAGTCAGAGGGGTGGAGCTATGGGTAGCACGCAGAGCAGTCCACAGAGCAGTTCACTGGGGAGTCCACTGATGGACAGTTCACACGGTACCTCAGCATCTACAGGTTCAGGTGCAGGCAGGAGGACAACAGACAGACAGTCAGGAGTTCTGGCTCCTGATGTTGAGGAGGAGTTTTATTCTCCGGCGGGAGAAGTGTGCTCAGGGAAGAGGAAGCCCAAGTGGCTTCAGGACACCTTGAGAGATGCCACATCTGTTGCTGAGCCTAAGAGGCTGGTCAGAGAGAGCAGACCACCTGAGAGGTTTTGTAGCTATATGGCAATGGCTACCGACATCCTTGACTCTGAGCCTTCTAGCTATGAGGAGGCAGCTAGCCAGCAGGTCTGGAGAGAGGCCATGCAGGAGGAGTATTCTTCTATCATGAAGAATGATGTTTGGGAAGTGGTGCCGAGGCCTGAGGGCAAATCCGTGGTTACTTCCAGATGGCTTTACAAGGTAAAGCATGCTGCAGATGGCAGCATTGAGAAATTCAAAGCGAGGTTTGTGGCTAGAGGGTTCTCCCAGGTAGAGAGAGTTGATTATGAGGAGACCTTCGCTCCCGTGGCTCGATATACTTCGATCCGCTCCATTATATCGATAGCAGCAGAGATGGGTTGGAAGATCCACCAGATGGATGTGAAGATCGCATTTCTCAATGGCTTCATACAAGAGGAGGTGTACATTGAGCAGCCACAGGGCTTTGAGGTGCATGGGAAGGAGTCCCATGTGTGCAGACTGAAGAAGGCCCTTTATGGCCTGAAGCAAGCTCCCAGAGCTTGGTACTCCGGGATAGATACATACTTGCAGGGGATGGGTTTCACAAAGAGTGAGGCAGATCCGAACCTTTACTATATTGTGATAGGTGAGGAGCCTCTCATTCTGGTGCTGTATGTGGATGACTTGGTCATTATAGGTGCAGAGAGACTCATAGAGCACTGCAAGAGAGATCTTGCGACAGAGTTTGAGATGAAGGACATCGGCTTGATGCATTACTTTTTGAGTTTGGAGGTGTGGCAGGAGGAGGGGCATTTCTTCCTGGGGCAGGGGAAGTATATTGTGGATATCCTTAGCAGATTCCACATGGAGGATTGTAAACCCATGTCGACACCGATGAGCACCAACTGGAAGAAGCTCCATGCTTCAGATTCCGAGTTGGTGGATCCCACATTATACAGACAACTGATTGGTTCCTTGATGTATTTTGTCAACACTAGAACAAATATTTGTTTTGCAGTCAACACGATGAGTCAGTTTATGTGTGAGCCTAGGAAGGTTCCTTTGGGTGAGTACAAAACATTTTGCGTACTGAGGAGACCAGTGGATTATGGTGGACTACGAGCGGGGGATGGGTAGGGTGGCGGGGTTACACGATTCGATTGGCGGTTCGTGCTTAGTGAAAGAAGAACGCCAGTCTTGTATGTGCTACTTTGGCCAGTGGTGTCATGGTTCAGCCGGAAGCAGCAGTCAGTAGCATTGAGTTCAGCGGAAGCAGAGTATATGGCAGCCAGTCTAGCTAGTTGTGAGGCCATCTGGCTTCGCAAGATGTTATTTGGCTTATTTGGTCAGCCGTTGAGACCTTCAGTGATTTACTGTGATAATCAGAGTTGCATTAAACTCACAGAGAATCCAGTATTTCATGACAGGTCAAAGCATATCGGGATCAAATATCATTTCATCAGAGACTATGTTCAGAAAGGAGCTGTGAAGCTTGAGTATATTCCCACTGATGAGCAGGTTGCAGATATTCTTACCAAAGCCTTACCACGGGGAAAGCATGTCTACTTGAGAGACAAGATGGGTGTGGTGAGGAACACCTTCCTCGGTAAGAGGGAGTGTTGAAATTTGGTACCGGAGGACAGGTGGTTCCCTAAGGCTTTGATCTTTGGCCTAGGGAAAAGTGTCCAAAAGAATTTAATTTTTTCTCCTAAGGTGACTTTATAATTTTATAAAGTCAAATCTAATTTAAAAGTGACTTTATGTGATAAAGTTACTAAAGTCTAATTTTAAAGTGACTTTAATAAAGTCAATGTAAAATTAGAAAGAAAAAGTGACTTTGGAAATAAATGACTAAGTGGGTCTTTATTAAAGTGGGGTGAATTAAAAAATAGAAAGTGAGATTTAAATGAGCATTTAATCTCAGCCCTAGATCTCAATCTATTTCAGCCATTGGATTTAGGGATTCCCCAAAAGTCACTTAGGGTTAGGTTTAAAGGAGGAAAATGAAAAAAAGGTCATTCATTCTTTCATGAGCAGATTGAGAGAAGAAGAGAAGAAGAGCAAGGGAGATTTCTGAGCAGAGAGGAGAAAGAGGGCAGCTGATAGAGACTTCAGCAAAATCCGTACAGCAGCAAGGAGGCATGGTTTCCAAGGCAGAAATCCGTACAGCAAGTGTTGGGCACATTTTTCGAGGGAGAGAGGCACAGTTTTCAAGGAAAACCATACAGCAGCTTCAACATTTAATTCTGGGCAGATTCTGGGCACGAATATCGAGGAAGAGACTGCTGCTTGGTGGTACAGATTTCTGGAAATCCGTACAGCAGCCGTACAGTCAGTTTCGGCACAGATTTCGAGGCAAATGAGCACAAATTTTGAGGAGAAGAAGTTGCTGGGTTTTCCGTACAGTCCGTACAGTAGTACGGTCGTACAGTTGCGCACAAAAATCGAGAAGCTCATTTCAGCATTTAATGCTGTCATAAAAGCTGTAAAATTTCTGTTTTGGGTTTTTACTATTTTGCACGTTTTCCAAGGCGGAGTGAATGCACGGAAATCGAGATAAGTACTGTTGTTTAGTTGCTGAAATTTTTGCTTTAATTTCTGCCTCTCTGTAAAAGCATTTTCAGAAATAAGGAGGAGCTCTCAAACTGGTTTTCCCCAAGAGTTGTAGGGCATTTTTCCAGGGTCATGTTGACAAAAAATCTCAGTGTTCAAATGTGTTGAATGACTGTTTCAGCTTGCTGTGTTTTGTTTATTTCTGCAGTTTCAGCATTCTGTAAAGTTTTCCAGAATTTGTGTTTCAGCAAATAAAAATTATTTTTCTGATTGTTGAATGTAAGGATATGGGAAAGGGCATTTAACTAAAGGAAGAAATAAAACAAATCTGAAACTTAGGGGTTGGGAAATAGAAGAAATTCTCTGAAAGTGGCATTAAAGAGGGAGGGATCTGCATGCCATATACGAGCAAAATGGTGTTCTTCAAACAAAGAAGCAGACTATTGTGGAAAATTTACCAGTGCCATGTGTTGAGATCTCACAGAAGTTTACGCGGGGAGAAGGCACAAGCACTTCTTCTCTGCATTCAAAACCAATGCCCTCATTCCGCCCTGGACTCCAAAACTCCCAAAGAGGTTTTCACTGGTAAGAAACCTGACGTCTCACATTTTAGAATTTTTGGATGTCCTATTTATTTTCATGTGCCAAAAGAAAAGAGAAGTAAGCTGGATGCTTCTGGGAAGAAAGGAATGTTTGTGGGCTACAGCAAAACCTCTAAGGCCTATAGAGTCTATGTACCTGGTCAAAGGGAAGTAGAGATATGCCATGATGTCACTTTTGACGAAGATGCTTCCCTGAAGAAAGTAGTAGATCTTCCAAGATCTGAAGAAAATCATGAAGAAAGGCCTGAAAATCAAGAAGAACCGCAGGATGAGACAATGCCTGATATTGAAGGACCAATGGACCCTATTGATCCATCTCCTTCACTGGGAAAGAGACCATCATGGCTCCAGGACACCCTCGAAGATGCTGAGGGTCATGCTGCCCCAAGGGGGACATTCCTAGAAAGCAAGAAGCCATGTAGATACCAAGGGTATCTAGCTGCCATGAGTACTATTGTACAATCTGAACCTGGATCTTTTGAGGAAACCGTAAAGCATCAAGTCTGGAAGGATGCTATGCACGAAGAATATGAGTCCATAATGAAGAATGATGTCTGGGATGTGGTCCCGAGACCGAAGGACAAATCAGTTGTCACCGCGAAATGGCTCTACAAGATCAAACATGGATCTGATGGGAGTGCTGAAAAGTTCAAGGCAAGATTTGCTGCCCGTGGCTTCTCTCAAAAGGAAGGAATAGACTATGATGACATATTTGCACCTGTGGCACGATATACCACCATTCGATCAATCATAGCCCTTGCTGCTACGCAAGGATGGAGTCTTCATCAGATGGATGTCAAGACCGCCTTTCTGCATGGTACAATAAAAGAAGAGGTGTATGTAGAACAACCTATGGGATTTGAAGTTCAGGATCGAGACACTCATGTCTGCAGGTTGAAGAAAGCCCTCTATGGGTTAAAGCAAGCACCCAGAGCTTGGTACGAGAGGATGGATAGTTACTTGATGAAGCTGGGCTTCACTCGAAGTAATGCTGATCCAAACCTTTACTTCAAGGTTGTGCAGGGGAAGCCTCTCATTCTAGTGTTGTATGTGGACGACCTCTTCCTGACAGGTGATGACCCTCTCATTCATCAATGTAAGAGGGAGCTTGCTGCTGAATTCGAGATGAAGGACCTAGGACTGATGCACTATTTCCTAGGCCTGGAGGTCTGGCAGAGACCTGGAGAGATTTTCCTTTCTCAGGGAAAATATATTGTGAAGCTTCTGGAAAGATTTGGGATGGTGGACTGTAAGTCTGTGTCGACACCGATGGAACTCAACTTTAAGAAGTTGAGTGGCAGCGCTGCTGGGCCTATCTTGGCCAATCCTACTGAGTATCGTCAACTCATAAGAGCTTTGATGTTCTTAGTGAACACCCGACCGGATATATGTTTTGCAGTGAATACTTTGAGTCAACAGATGGTTGAGCCTCATCATTTTCACTGGGTTGGTGCCAAGAATCTTCTGAGATATCTTTGGGGCACGATAAACCATGGGCTGAGATACACTGCCGGGAGTGTGACACTCCGTGGATATACTGATGCCGATTGGGCTGGCAGTGTGGTGGATCGTAAGAGCACATCGGGATGTTGCTTCAATCTTGGTTCTGCTTCGATCTCATGGATGAGCAGGAAGCAGAAGTCGGTGGCTTTGAGCACCGCTGAGGCCGAATACATTGCAGCAAGTATGGCCTGTTGTGAAGCAGGTTGGTTGCGAAAGCTCTTTAGTGAGCTGTTTGGACATGTGCTAGATACCACTGTGATACTCTGTGATAACCAGAGTGGGATTCGTATGACTGAGAATCCTGTGTTCCACGACTGATCCAAGCATATTGATATCAGGTACCACTTTATCCGGGATATGGTACAGCGAGGCGTCGTAAGGCTCGATCATATAGGAACTGATGAGCAGGTCGCGGATATTCTCACTAAGCCCCTGGGGAAGGTCAAGTTCCTAACCTTTCGTGAGAGTCTTGGTATCGTGGAACAACCCTATGATGTGGGTCCTGTTGGATGATGAGCTCTGGGAGCTCTGGGGGGCTTTGGGGATAGCTTCTCGGAGCTATAAGCACTCATGGGGCTAGGCTTGCCGAACCTTGTAGTGCTTCTACCCCACCGTTATGATGTTTGAGTTGGTTCACCTCTCATTATCTGTGCCCCGTATGCATCCTACCCATTGAGTTCAGGGCTCATGGGAAGTACCTCTCATTTGGCCAATGAGGTGGGAAAAGCTAGAGACTATTAGCAAAGACTGATGGACGCATCAGAGATTGCCTTACTCTCTATCTAGGATGGCACGGTCCAACCACTTGATCTGGGATCAAGTTTAGTGAGGTCTGGGACCTCTGCCTGACTTCGGGTCAGATGAACCAATTTCGGGTTGGTTGGAGACTCTTTATGAGTCTGATAGAGGTTTCGAACCTCTGGGCTGATTATGTCAGTCGGGGGATGATGTCTTTGTGACTGACCCACTTTTGTTCTGAAATAAAGAGGCCAGCAAAGCAAGTTACGGCGGGATGACGCACGATGTTTGATTGCATTGGTGGATGGAGTTCTCCCTAGTTGAGAGGGAGTGTTAAAATTGGACAACTAGGTCCAAACTCCATGTTGTGATGCTCAGATGAAGATACCAATATTTTTATTGGATTCCTCTTTCAGAGAGGTGTAAAATCCATATAAAATTTATCTTAATCCGATGAGCAGAACATTTATTTTGAATTTATTATTTATAATAAATTATATGTGCAGGTCGGCCTTAAGGTTTTACACCCCCAGCAGATGTGTCACACACCTCAATGATGTATATAAATACAGTCAACTTTGGAGAGCATTTCACACTCACTCATCACATCATCTTCTTCTCTTCTAATCTAGTACGAGCTCCTTGGAGGACATTTTCGGCTCACACGTGGGAAGAAGGACGAGTTACTACAGCCAAGAAGAAGGACGCATTGCTGTAGCTAGGGTTTCCAAGAAAGTTTGACCAGCGTTGACTTTGGTCAACGCATGGTCCAAAGAGGCTGAAATTTGTTGGAGACTTTGATTTTGAGAGGCCGTACACATTGGCACAAGAACCGAGGTCAAAAGGTTGACCGAAGTTGGAGCTGCGTTGACTTTGATGTTGCTGCCCTGCGTTGACTTTTCTGGAGTTGACTGGAGTTGACTGGGTGACTGATTTGAGGATTGTTGTGACACATTCTGGGTTGGCTGATCAAGGAGACTTTGCTGGTTGAAGCATCCTGTTGACCGCCGTAACGCACCATCACATTCTCTTGTTTTGGTTTGTCTTCTATAGATCCATTGGTATGTTCTATCAGCATTTTACTTAACTATTTGGGTGATTGCTGTAATAAAAGTAAAGTTGCATCAAGCATACAACATCTACAAAAATTTACAACAGAGCTGATATCCAAGTAAATCAGCGTTTGGTTTTATTGAAAGAGTGAGGAAGTTGGTGCTTCTATGTCAAGTTGAAGCTTGATAGAAGTCAGTTGTAGCTGGCTGAGGTTGGAGCCTGCAGAAAATAGTTGGGGGTTGGAGCTTCCTTGCAAGTTGTAGCTTGTAGAATTGAGGTAGGAGCCTCTTGTAGGTTGGAGCCTACAAAAAATCAGTGGTGAGAGGGAGTTGGAGCTTGCCTTTGCATCACAACAATAATAAGATGTGGTTTTCTCCCTTTATGGTTTCCACTTATATCTATTGTCTAGATGCATGATGATTATGTGTTGATACTCTGTATTTATTCAGTTTAATACCTGCTGCTCACTTATTAAGATTGCTGTTCCATTGTATAGTAAGTTGATCGTAAAATGATGATGTGAATGAGTATTTAAAAAAAAAAGAAAAAAAGAAAAAAAAAAGAAAAAGAAAAAGAAGAGACATGAAGTGCATTAAATGCAGTTCTGCCCCCTTCTGGTTTAACGAGGAGTTCTTGTTATCAATCTTCTGAGATCCCAGGAAGATCATGAAGCAAGGGCTGGAAATCAAGAAGAACAGAAGGATGAGACGATGCCTGATGTTGAAGGACCGATGGACCTGATTCATCCACCTCCTTTACTGGGAAAGAGACCACATAGCTCAGGGACACTCTCGAGGATGGTGAGCGACATACAACCCCAAAGGGGGACATTCTGTTAAAGCAAGAAGCTGAGTAGATACTAAGGGTATCTAGCAGCCATGAGTACTATTGTACAATTTGAGCCTAGATCTTTTGAGGAAGCCGTAAAGCATCAAGTTTGGAAGGATGCTATGCACGAAGAATATGAGTCCATAATGAAGAATGATGTCTCGGATGTAGTTCCAAGACCGAAGGACAAAGCAGTTGTCACCTCGAAATGGCTCTACAAGATCAAGCATGGATCTGATGGAAGTGCTGAAAAGTTCAAGGCAAGATTCGTTGCTTGTGGCTTCTCTCAAAAGGAAGGCATTAACTGTGATGACATATTCGCACTTGTGGCATGATATACCACCATTCGATCTATCATAGCCCTTGCTACTACGCAAGGATGGAGTCTTCATAAGATGGATGTGAAGAACGCTTTTCTGCATGGTGCGATAAAGGAAGAGGCGTATGTAGAGAAACCTCTGGGGTTCAAAGACCAGGATTGAGACACCCATGTCTGCAGGTTGAATAAAGCCCTCTATGGGTTGAAGCAAACACCCAGAGCTTGGTACGAGAGGATAGATAACTACCTGATGAAGCTAGGATTCACTCGTAGTAATGCTGATTCAAACCTTTACTTCAAGGTTGACAGGGAGAAGCCTTTCATTCATGTGCTGTATGTGGATGACCTCTTCCTGACAGGTGCTGACCCTCTCATTCATCAGTGCAAGAGGGAGCTCGCTGTTGAGTTCGAGATGAAGGACCTAGGACTAATGCACTCTTTCCTAGGCTTGGAGGTCTGGCAGAGACCTGGCGAGATTTTCCTTTCTCAAGGAAAATACATTGTGAAGCTTCTGGAAAGATTTGGTATGGTGGACTGCAAGTCCGTGTCGACACCAATGGAGCTCAACTTTAAGAAGTTGAGTGGCAACGTTGCTGGGCCCGTGTTAGCATATCCTACTTAGTATCGTCAACTCGTAGGGGCTCTGATGTTCTGTCAATGGAGCTCAACTTTAAGAAGTTGAGTGGCAGCGCTGTTGGGCCCGTGTTAGCATATCCTACTTAGTATCGTCAACTCGTAGGGGCCTTGATGTTCTTAGTGAACACCCGTCCGGACGTATGTTGTGCAATGAACACTTTGAGTCAACACATGGTTGATCATAACATTTACTGGGTTGGTGCCAAGAAACTCTTGAGATATCTCTGGGGCACGTTAGACCATGGGCTGAGATACACTGTTGGGAGGATGACACTCCATGGATATATACTGATGCCGATTGGGCTGGTAGTGTGGTGGATTGCAAGAGCACATATGGATGCTGCTTCACACGTATGCTTCGGGTAGGAAACTGAAGTCGGTAGCCTTGAGCACCGCTGAGGCCGAATACATTATAACATGTATGGCTTGTTGTGAAGTCACTTGGTTGCGAAAGCTCTTCAGTGAGTTGTTCGAGCATGTGCTAGATGCCACCGTTATCCTTGGTGATAATCTGAGGGGGATTCATTTGTCATAGAATCCCGTGTTCCACGAACGATCCAAGCATGTTGATGGCTGGTACCACTTTATCTAGGATATGGTACAGTGAGGCGCCGTAAGGCTCGATCATATAGGAACTGATGAGTAGGTCGTGAATATTCTCACAATGCCCTTGGGGAAGGTCATGTTCCTAACCTTTCGTGAGAATCTTGGAATTGTGGAACGACCCTATTTTGAAGGTCCTGTTGGACGATGAGCTCTAGGGGGCTCTGGGGATAACTTCTCAGAGCTATAAACACACACGGGGCTAGGCTTGTCGAACCTTGTGGTGCTTCTGCCCCACCGCTATGATGATTGAGTTGGTTCGCCTCTCATGATTTGTGCCCCGTATGCATCCTACCCATTGAGTTCTGGACTCATGGGAAGTACCTCTCATTTGGCCAATGAGGTGGGAAAAGCTAGAGATTAGTAGCAAAAACTGATGGATGCATTAGAGATTGTCGTACTCTCTATTTAGGATGACACGTGTCCAACCACTTGCTCTGGGATCAAGTCTAGTGAAGTTTCGGACCTCATACTGACTTCGGGTCAGATAAACCAACTTCGGGTTGGTATGTGACTCTTTGAGTCCATGTGAGGTTTCAGACCTCCAACTGACTTTGAGTCGGATAAACCAACTTCGGGTTGGTATGTGACTCTTTGAGTCCATGTGAGGTTTCGGACCTCCAACTGACTTCGGGTCAGGTAAACCAACTTCGGGTTGGTATGAGGCTCTTTGTGAGTCCTATAGAGGTTTCGGACCTCTGGATTGAATTTGTCAGCCGGGAATGATGTCTTTGTGATTGACCTACTTATGTTCTGAAATAAAGAGGTCAACAAAGCAAGTTATGGCGGGATGATGCACGATGTTTGATTGCACAGGTGGATGGAGTTCTCCCTAGTTGAGAGGGAGTGTTAAAATTGATGCTCAGATGAAGACACCAATATTTTTATTGGGTTCCTCTTTCGGAGAGGTGCAAGTTTGATATAAAGATCATCTTAATCCGATGAGCATAACATTTATTTTGAATTTATTTTTAATACTTTCAAAATATGTGCAGGTCGGCCTTAAGGTTTTACACCCCCAGCAAATGTGTCACACACCCTCAGTGATTGATATAAATAGAGTAAACGTTGGAGGACATTCACTCATCTCATCGTCACACCATCTCTCCTCTTCTGATTGGTTCGAGCTCCTTGGAGTTAGTTTTCGGTTCACACATGGAGAAGAAGGATGAAGAGAATTTTGTTGCTGTTGCTGGTGCTGGTGCTGTGCTCGCTGCTGTTTTGCATTGATTTTTCTGGGCAGTATTGACTTTTTTGGGTTGACTTTGAGTTGACCGTGTGGCTGTTTTGAGGGTTGTTGTGACGCATGCTGGGTTGGTTGACGAGGGAGACTTTGCTGGTTGAAGCATCCTGTTGACCGCCGTAACACACCAACACATTTATTTGTTTCTGGTTTGTCTTCTATTGATCTATTGGTATGTTCTATCCGCACTTTACTTGATTGTTTATGTGATTGTTGTAGTGAAAGTAAAGTTGCATCAAGCATAGAACATCTACATAAATTTACACCAAGGAAAGAAAGGCAAGTGTTACGCTTGTCACAAGCCATATTACTATGCTAGAGAATGCTCTTTCAAGAAGGATTCCCCTGATGATGATGACAACAACAACAACTGGAGGAATGACAATCAAAGGAACAACAGGTTCAAGGGGAAGAGGAAGGCTTTTGCCAGCGAAAATGGGAAACCTTTCAAAAGGTCGAGAAATTCCAGGTATGAGGAATCAAATGTTGTTGATAAAAGAAATGAATTCATTCTTGTATTTTCTCTCTCTGCTGCATCTCCACCCGAAACTATGGATGTTAGGTTGATAGATAGTGGTGCCTTAAGGCACATCACTGGGTTCAAGGATGCACTTTCTAATATGGTTGAGAAGGATACTATTCTAGAAATTATCCTTGGAGATAATGCCACATATCCCGTGAAAGGGACAGGGACTGTGACCCTCCACTTGTCTAAAGTTCAAGTCCTCCGCTTGCAGGATGTACTCTATGTACCTGATTTGAAGAAGAACCTTGTGTCTATATCAGCAACGGAAGACAAAGGTTTCAATGTGGTGTTCATTGATGGGAAGGTGCATATTTGGAAGAAGAGTTTCAAGGAAGCTATCACGATTGGGTTTAGAGTTGATACACTCTACTAGGTTGGAGGAAGTCCACTGGGAGCGATGACGTGTGATACTATTCGACAGGGCACCGAAGGTTTGGACACCTTCACTACAAAGCCCTTCCCGAAGCAAGGAATGTGGTGACGGGGATGCTCGAGTTCTCAAGTAGTCATGAAGGTGTATGTCAAGGTTGTGTCGAGGGAAAGCATACAAGGGGACTTTCCCCTCAAGTGTCACAAAGACATCTGATGTCTTGCAATTGATACATTTTGATTTGTCTGGTATGCTACTCGTGACATCCTTGGGAGGATGTTCTTATTGTATGACATTCATAGATGACTTCTCTTGCAAAACCTGGATATACTTCTTTAAGAAGAAGGATGAGGCTTTCATGTGGTTTTGTACCTTCAAAGCCTTGGTGGAAAATCTGACAGGGAAAATATCAAGATATTGAGGACTGATAATGGCATTGAATATGAGTCGAACGAGTTCAAGAAATTTTGCAGAGAAGATGACATCAAGAGGGAGATCACAACTGTCTATACTCCTGAGTAGAATGGCGTTGCTGAACGAAAGAATAGAACCATTGTGGAAGTTGCCCGTGCCATGCTATGTGACCAGGGTGGGTCTACCGAAGTTTTTGTGGGGAGAAGTTGCGAACACTATTGTGTACATACAAAACCGATGCTCGCATTCCGCTCTAGAATCCAAAACTCTTGAAGAGGTTTTCATTGGTAAGAAACCTGACGTCTCACATTTTAGAGTCTTTGGATGTCCTGTTTATTTTCATGTGCTGAAGGAGAAGAGCAAGCTTGATACTTTTGGGAAGAAGGGAATGTTTGTGGGCTACAACGAAACTTCGAAGGGCTATAGGGTCTATGTGCCTGGTCAAAGGGAAGTAGAGATATGCCACGATGTTACCTTTGGTGAAGATTCTTCCCTGAGGAAAGTAGTTAATCTCCCGAGATCTGAGGCAGATCATGAAGCAAGGCCAGGAAATCAAGAAGAATAGAAGGATGAGAGGATGTTCAATGTTGAAGGACCGATGGACCCGATTGATCCACCTCCTTCGATGAGGAAGAAACCATCATGGCTCAGGGACACTCTTGAGGATGTCGAGGGACATATGGCCCCAAGGGGGACATTCCATGAAAGCAAGAAGCCAAATAGATACCAAGGGTATCTAGCATCCATGAGTACTATTGTACAATCTGAGCCGGGAACTTTTGAGGAAGCCGTAAAGCATCAAGTTTGGAAGGATGCTATGCACGAAGAGTATGAGTCCATAATGAAGAATGATGTTTGGGATGTGGTTCCAAGACCGGAGGACAAAGCAGTTGTCACCTCGAAATGGCTCTACAAGATCAAGCATGGATCTGATGGAAGTGCTGAAAAGTTCAAGGCAAGATTTGTTGCTCGTGGCTTCTCTCAAAAGGAAGGTGTAGACTATGATGATATATTTGCACCTGTGGCCTGATATACCACCATTCGATCTATCATAGTTCTTGTTGCCACGCAAGGATGGAGTCTTCATCAGATGGATGTGAAGACCACATTTCTGCATGGTGCGATAAAGGAAGAGGTGTATGTGGAGCAACCTCTGGGGTTCAAAGTCCATGATCGGGACACCCATGTCTGCAGGTTAAAGAAAGCCCTCTATGGGTTGAAGCAAGCACCCAAAGCTTGGTACGAGAGGATATATAGCTACTTGATGAAGTTGGGCTTCACTCGTAGTAATGCTGATCCGAACCTTTACTTCAAGGTTGATAGAAAAAAGCCTTTCATTCTGGTGTTGTATTTGGACGACCTCTTCCTGATAGGTGCTGACCCTCTCATTCATTAGTGCAAGAGGGAGCTCACTGCTGAGTTCGAGATGAAGGACCTAGGACTGATGCATTACTTGCTAGGCCTGGAGGTCTGACAGAGACTTGGCGAGATTTTCCTTTCTAAAGGAAAATACATTGTGAAGCTTCTGGAAAGATTTAGTATGGTGGACTGTAAGTTCGTGTCGACACCTATGGAGCTCAACTTTAAGAATTTGAGTGGTAGCGCTGCTGGGCTCGTGCTAGCAAATCCTACTGAGTATCGTCAACTCGCAGGATCCCTGATGTTCTTAGTGAACACCCGTTCGGACGTATGTTTTGCAGTGAACACTTTGAGTCAACATATGGTTGAGCCTCATCACATTCACTGGGTTGGTGCCAAGAATCTGTTGAGATATCTTCGGGGCACGATAAACCATGGGTTGAGATACACTATCGGGAGCGTGACACTCCATGGATACACTGATGTCGATTGGGTTGGCAGTGTGGTGGATCGTAAGAGCACATCGGGATGCTGCTTCACACTTGGTTCTGCTTCGATATCATTGATCAGCAGGAAGCAGAAGTCGGTGGCTTTGAGCACCACAGAGGCCGAATACATTGCATCGAGTATGGTCTGTTGTGAAGCAGTTTGGTTGCGAAAGATCTTTAGTGAGCTGTTCGGGCATGTGCTATATACCACTGTGATACTTTGTGATAACCAGAGTGGGATTTGGTTGTCTGAGAATCCCATGTTCCACGATCGATCCAAGCATATTGATATCAGGACCACTTTATCTAGGATATGGTACAGCGAGGCACCGTAAGGCTCGATCATATAGGAACTGATGAGCAGGTCGCGGATATTCTCACAAAGCCCCTAGGGAAGGTCAAGTTCCTAACCTTTTGTGAGAATCTTGGTATCGTGGAATGACCCTATGCTGAGGGTCTTGTTGGACGATGAGCTCTGGGAGCTCTGGGGGGCTTTGGGGATAGCTTCTCGGAGCTATAAGAAACCACAGGGCTAGGCTTGCCGAACCTTGTTGATGTGCTTCTGCCCCACTGTTATGATGATTTAGTTGGTTCACCTCTCATTATCTGTGCCCCGTATGCATCCTACCCATTGAGTTCAGGGCTCATGGGAAGTACCTCTCATTTGGCCAGTGTGGTGGGAAAAGCTAGAGATTAGTAGCAAAGATTGATGGACGCATCAGAGATTTCCGTACTCTCTATCTAGGATGGCACGGTCCAACCACTTGGTCTGGGATCAAGTATAGTGACCAACTAACTTTGGGTCAGGTAAACCAACTTCGGGTTGGTATGAGACTCTTTGTGAGTCCTATAGAGGCTTCAGACCTCTGGGCTGAATCTGTCAGCCAGGAATGATGTCTTTGCGACTGACCCACTTCTGTTCTGAAATAAAGAAGCCAACAAAGCAAGTTACAGTGGGATGACGCACGATGTTTGGATTGCATAGGTGGATGGAGTTCTCTCTAGTTGAGTGGGAGTGTTAATTTTGGACAACTAGGTCCAAATTCCATGTTGTGATGCTCAGATGAAGATGCCAATATTTTTATTGGACTCCTCTTTCGGAGAGCTGCAAGATCGATCTAAAGATCATCTTAATCCGATGAGCAGAACGTTTATTTTTAATTTATTCAAAATATGTGCAGGTCGGCCTTAAGGTTTTGTGCCCCAGCAGTTGTGTCACACACCCTCATTGATGGATATATAATGGTCAACGTTGGAGTACATTTTCACTCATCTCATCCTCACACATTTCCTCTCTCCTCATCTGATTGGTTCAATGACCTTGGAGGTTGTTCTCTCTACACGTGGGAAATTTCAGCAGCAACTCTTTTCTGTTTTCGGCCTAGGGTTTTTGCAACAACTTTGACCAACTTTGACTTTGGTCAACGCAAGGTCAAACAGACTCGAAACTCTCCCAAAATTTCAATCTTTCAAATCCACATTTTTTGGCACTATTCCTGAGGCTAGACGTTGACTTTGACTTGGCTGCATTGACCTAGCTGCTGTTGCTGTTTGCGTTGACCGTTGACTGGCATTGTTTACTTTTGGGTTGACTTTTGTGTTGACCGTTTTGGTTGTCCTAGAGGGTTGTGTGACATTGCTGGTTGGCTGACCATATTGAGACTTTGCTGGTTGAAGCATCCTACTGATTGTCGTAACGCACCAACACACTTATATATATTTTTGCTCGTCTTCTAACGATCTATTGGTATGTTCTATCAACATTTTACTTTGTTGTTTATGTGATTGCTGACTGATATTGGGATAAAAAGTAAAGTTGCGTCAAGTATAGAACATCTACAAAAGTTTACATGTTATCAGAGCGAAGGTGAAGACAAAGCCCTAGTTTGTAGAAATCACCGAAGAAGAGGATGGGTTCCTTAAACTACAATGGCTTTAAGGCTGATGACAAATTGACTAGGAAGCATGACTTCCATGCTTGGAAGATGACATTGGATCTTAATTTGGAAGAACAAGATGTCATGGACTATGTGCAGGGTAAAATTCAAGAGCCTCCATCCACTGCAACTGCTGCTGCCAAAACAAAGTACAAGAAGGGAGAAATCAAAGCAAAGCTGATGATCAGGGACTCCATTCATAAGAGTCTGGTTGCAATTAAAATATCTTTAGGACCAAAAACCCTTGCTTTAGATACTTGATTTTAAAATTAGATTTGGAGGCCCTTTAGGATAACCCTTTTGCAATATCCTTATTTATTGGAGAAGAGACATATGACTTGATAAAAAAGGAGCTGCAACCTTATTAATCTTTAGGGATGTTGCCCACAAGATGGGGGCTTCATCTCCAAACAATCTTAACTCCCAAATTGTGAAGAGTCTCATGGCGTGCCACATACCACTGGAATCAACTCATTGAGGAGAATCCATCAAGGATGATCTTGACATGAAACACCATGAATTGCCATGTTGTTTTGGTCGATAAAAGGCGAGGCATCTCCTAGTGCTGCTTGGGTTGATATCAATACTAGAATTTAATCTACAAAGAGACATGATTTAATTTAAGAGACATGTCTCTTGGATATATTGGGTATAAAATACACTTGAACTTTTTCATTTTACATACATAATTATCTCTCACATATCTCTCTATTTCACACATTGTGATATCTACTTTCTTTTCCTGGTTATTAGTTGAATTTTTGAAGTGTGATTGCTTGATAAAGATAAAAGAACTATAATATATATTCACGAGTATTACCTTAGTTTAGAAAATAAAGTACTTGTATCGATTGTACTGAAAAATCAACATCCCCTCTCTTCAAATCTCTTTGGGATTTATATTGATGTGCTCGAGTCTTTCCTCCATGAGCACATACAGGAGGGTGACAATTGCCCATTGCACCATTTTTTGATATCCTTGCTCCTCTTCATTGATGACTTAGTCTTGTTGGACTCTACTCCTGAAGGATTACGTAGACATATTGATGTGTTTGCTCGTTTTTTTGGCTTTCAACAGTTGAAAGTCAACCTAGGTAAAACCAAGGTTTTGATCTTCAATGCATCGAAAAACTCTATTGCAGACTTGCTGCGGTACAAAGATTGAGATTGCCACATCTTACACCTATTTGGGGTTATAGTTCACATGACCCAGATTTGGTAAACGACAAGCACTCTAACCTCGTCCAAGTAAAGATTACAGATCCCTAGCCCTCGCTGAGTGACAGTGCTAGGGAGCTATAACCTTTATTGCGCCAAGGTTGGAGTGCATGTCGCTTACCAAATCTGGGTAACCCTTCGGGTTGTGCTCATGTATGGTTTGTGGAGGCATCTTGGTTCCTTCAGTTGATGACCATCTCCCAGAGCGCTGTCATCCATTTATTTTAGCCCTTGATGGACCAACACATCCCTTGCCGATTCGACAGATTCAAAATCGAGCCATTAGAAAGGATATCTACAGATTATACATTGACATCTGCCTGGTTGAGCCTTGGCCCTCTACCTAGAGCACTTTTTGGAGTTGTAGATTGGCCTCATCGTCTGCTTCCCTTATACTCGCAGGCATTGGATGCACTCCCTCAGGATCCCATTGGGGCAGCTTCTAGTTGGGTCCCATTGACTTCATGTGGAGACACATTACCATATATTGCAATCTGATAACATCTACAAGTTGTACCACCTATAGGAGTCGAAGATTGAGATTCATCTCATTTTTGGTGTCCCATATACTATGAGATCAGAGGACAATATCATTGCCTATATAGAGAGTCGGGAGGATCCTTCTCTGCCTTATTTCGATATCCTAACCAGAGATGTGCTGTCTTCATTGGGGAGATATTTAGACACATATCTCAAGATCCTACATACCCTGCCTCACTTGAGGACAATCCAGACAATCACATCATACTTCAGGTTGATCTTGTTGATCAGATCAACAAGCGACAAGCTGAGTCCCAGGGTGTTTCAGATAGTAGAGCAGTGAGACCTTGGGTCTCCCCTCAACCCACCTCCCCCCTAGAGGCCGTTGCGAAGTGCTGAATAACACATCAGTTCACTCACACCCAGAGCATTAAAGAGTTTAGTACTAGACAATTCCCGAACAACCCCCCCATGATAGGTCCTTCCCAGCTCTAGTGGAGCTACCAGGGACTTATACAAAGCTTCTCTCCTTTGGCCTCAAATGTTAGGAGTATCCCTCACTCCTACATCCCCCCCTTATGATCATGCATCCAGATGCCTTATTGGATCCAAAGGACTCCGATAGCGAGCCAATGTCGCTGTCACCCCTCTCGCCGTCGACTATCAAATTCAAGTATTCTTGACATCATCGACCTCCTACCTTGGAGATATTCACTTAGCCTTCTACATGATCCATTATTTACATATTTATGAAGTTGTCCTATTATTATTGTATCCTTCTTTACTTCGTTTTATCCTAGTTTTAGCTTTGGCATTTTCTAGGAGTGGCATTTGCACTCCCACATTGTACTTGTACTGGTTGTATCCTTAAGTCCAATTGACCTATTAATCTTCATTCGTTGGACATTAATAAAATGATCTTATCTAAAAAGAGATCTTCTCAGGTCATGCATAGGAATTATGAAGCCCTTACTAGCGATAATAATGATATCCAAGACAGGTCGGTAATAAGGTGAGCGAGAATACTTCCATCAAGCCATGTATTCAAAAGCAAATAACTTGTATTGCTTCTAGTGGTTATCTATGCTAGGCTAAGAGGCACTGGTAGGGTGGGGTGGAGGACAATGAAAACAACTTGTGTGCTCTTCCTCTTTGAAGGATTTGAGTTTGTAGCACTAGTTCGATTTTCATGAATGGATTATGGAACATATCAAAAGTGTCCCTAACAAATAACAAAAGGATTAGAGCAAGAGCCTTCAACATTAGGGTTTTATCCTCTCCTTCTTATTTATCTTCTCTCTTTTTGCCTGGCCTTGTTTGCTTTATATTTGTCAAGAAAATTTGCATTTCCACTCTAATGGCCCAATGATGGGGTAACTTCGTCATTTTGACTAGCCAAGTGATCTTTTAGAGTATGAGTGTCCCCCCTTTTTATGTGCTTACAATATTTGCAATAAATCTCCCTATCAACAACATCAACATGGAGATATTAGGGTCTTTGGTCTTGGGGGTCATGATAATTGCAAACAAATATGGAAAATGCTAAAGCACAAACCCTATATGTTGTAGCAGCTACAACAACCCCAATTTTTTTGATAAGAGCCACAAATTCGGAGTCCCCCTTTTTTTCAAACTATAAACATCTCTATATCCAACCCTGCTTCATAATCCTAACTCAACAAGGTCAAAAGATTTTTTAACTGAAGGATGTCTGGGGAATTGCTTAGCGTAGTGCACTCCTGCAAGGCAATGCAATGCACCTTTGCAAGATAACGCAACACATCCTTATAGTTTAGCTTAGCACACCGCCTCAACCCTATCGCTAAATCTTTTGCGAAAGCGCATTTATGTCACATTAATGCTGCTTACCTGTGTGAAATCCTAAACATATCCCCCCCAATTCATTTTCATGGTTCCTTTTATTGCGTAGCTAGCTCTTTTGATCTGTGCATTGCATCTTGCAACACTTCCTTACCCCTCAAAGCTGCGTTGTGCCACTTGATCCCGGTGTCTTCGCACCACGTGCCAAGTAAGCTCTGCACGCCTCTGTCTCGCAATTATTTTTTAGTCAATAGGTTTACGTTACCTTTCTTTGCGCATGTTCGTTGTTTTCCTTGGCTCTTCCCATTCCTTACATACATGCATAACCTAAGACTAACCCTACTAACACTCAATTATTTCTCTCCTTTTAATTTGCATTTCACACTTACGATTACCCTTAATCATTTGTATGCCCTCCATTCCCTGTTGCAACGTGACCCCTCTTCATAGTGTATATTTTCCTCGTGCGCTACGATGCACCCCACATGTGTGGACTACATTATCCTCTGCACTACACCACATATCTATTCATACCCTTATCCTTACATAACGCGGTGCAAACCAGTTGTCTAGCTTTCCCATCCCCTTGCACAATGATGCAAGATGACTTTCTAGTCTGCCTTTACTCCTCACACAATGACACAATTCACTTATCTAGGCTACTCCCATTCCTTGCGACGTGACGTGGTTCCTCATATATATTTCATGTATTGCACACATCTCTGGCTCATAGTTCACCCATTGCCCTCACGCAATGACGGGAGCCTCTTACGCTAGCTACACTAACCTCTTGTGACGCGATAGCTATTTATCTCATATGTAGCGACACATTGCTCATCGATAGTCTAGTGTATCACCAATCATTAGACTATAATCATTATCTACGCTGCGCCATTAATCATCTTTTGTTGGTTAATTAATTTGTCAATATGAATATATTTGAAATGTCAAGTACAATGGATTTGTAGTGCTTCAACATTTCTTCGTCATTAGGAGAGATGGCACCACCAAAGAAGAGACAGGTAAAAGAGATTAGCAAAACTTAGAAGAAGTGTCAGAGGGAAGCTCTATTACTTCAGTCCCAACATATATAGATACAACTTGTTTTATTGATAAATATATGTTGATCACATGGTCAGGAATATATCAATTGTTTGCTTGAAAGGAGATCCCTAATAAGAGGAAGATGGCGAGGTATATCAGAGTGTTAGGACGACTTGGTTGCACAATGTTGCATCACATCCTGTAGTCTTCCCTTGTGGGGAGACTATAGAATGGATTACAAAGTGCTTTGAGGCTAATGATATGACCATTCGAAACAACCACGGGGAAGGTATAGCAAGATTCACATACCCCCCCCTCCCATCGTCGAGTACTATAAGTTGCCTAGGTATCAAGTGGCACTCACGATAGAATGGTATAACAGCTTTGGCCTAAGCAACAAAGATGTTACGAGGACTTGGTGGCAAGACCTTAGCAAGTTCCGAACTGAGAATGATGGGGTCTACAAAACTAAGTTGCTAAGAAGAGCATATCAATTTATTGTGGCTATGTGTTCTCGATGATATGGCAAACCAAATGCAGAGACATTTGAAGAGAGTTGGGTGCCATTAATGGACACGTGTGCCCAAGAAAGAAGTATATTTAATTGGGCAAAGATTCTGGCAAATTCTATTCAAACAAGAGTGAGAGAATCCTAAACTCCACCAACCGGAAAACAAATAGAATTTTACATGGCCTCGTACCTTCTCGATTGTGTATGCTCTATATATGAATTCTAGAGGTTGGGATAGACATCTATTTTCTTTCTAGAGATTCAACCATTTCACATCTATTGCAGGGGTTTATGGGAGAATTATTATAGAGCATCTTACTCGAGAATGGTGGAAGGATTCTTCTCACCATTGTTTTGCATCCTCTTTGGCAATGAAGCACCTTGCATGTCTGACCATGCCAAGGCAACATTGTAGGATGTAGCTGACTGTTTCACACCACCTGATGCCACATACATCAGGGTGTTCAGAGCGTACAAGTCCCCACATTGACTCCCAGTATTCATCACAGATAAAGTAATTCTACAGGAAGTGGCATACTAAGTGACAATGGGAGTTGGAGGCATGTTGGCTCGAACAAAGAAAGCACCATGGGCTGCCTACCCATTCTGTGTTGGCACATACTCCGAATTTTTTTATAAAGAAGTAGAAGCCAAAGCCACTGACTTGAAACACTTTAAATTTGGAGAACTCAATTTAGGTATGGTAGAAACTCACTACTCTTAGTTAAAATATAGATGGCCATACACATCGAGCACCGATGAAGATGGAGAGAAAATCAAGAACTACTACAATGCTGCAGAGGTCGTGGAAGTGCAGAAAAGGGCCAATGACCCTCAACCAATGAATGGTGTTGAACCTACTGCTAGAGAGTCATGAAAAAGAAAAGATACCGAAGATAAAAAGGTTGCTCAAAAGAGGGAAAGAGAAAAGGAAACAACCAAAAATGAAAAACAAAAGAAATTGAACGAAGATCAACAACTCGAGAAAGAAAGAGAAAGAAAGGAGAAAGCTGAGGCAGAACAAAAGGCCAAAGAAGAAAGAGAAAAGGCTCTGAGGGAGGAAGAAGAAAGGAAGAAACAAGAAGCTGAAAGAGGAAAGCAGGAAGACGAAAGAAAGAAACATGAAGAGGAAAGATTGGCAAAAGAAGTATTTGACAAACAAGCTCAGGAGGAAACAAGACAAAAAGAGCAGACTGAGAAGGACGCTAAGATCATATTTCCCAACATGGATGTTGAGCCTTTAACCCTACTTTTAGTACCACTCACAAGAGGCCACCTTCCACTAGGAGAGATGGGTCTATAGTCGCTGAAGGAAATCAAGTCTTGGATCTTGCAAGCATTCGGTTCGATTACAACTCCAACAAGATTGTCCAAGAAAGACGAAGATATTTAGCCTGAGAATGGGCAAAACAATCTCGGTGATCACTGAACAAAACAGTGTCTAACACCATGGACAATCCATTAGCCATTGCTTCAGTGAGACTGACTTTCTCTGTTGCCATTGAAAGAAACATTGAGCACTTGATGGATAAGGTCAAGGAATAGAAAGGAGCTTGAGCAATGCACAACCGGAAAATGAGAGGCTTCGTAAAGAGAATCAAGCTTTGTTAGTCTCAAGCTCCAATGATAAAGATTTCCAATCAACAACACTAGAAGCAAACAAGTTACTATAAGATATTATGAAGCAATTGTACAAAGAAGCGACTACACTTCAGAAGGCAGCTTCCACACTTATGGCCATTCAAAGTGCAATCAAAGCAAAAGGTATGTTGCTGAAGGAATTTCTAACAGCTATAGACATAATGTATGGGTGGAGCACAGAGCATCTAACTGCACTGGCAAATTTTTCTGAGAAAAGATGAGACAAACAAAGAAAAGGATAAGGCAGAGATCAAATTGACCATCTAAGCCCAAGAATAAGGATGTTATCAGATTTTTGAATATTTATCAGCAGCTTCATAGCAAGATGGAAGTTTTGATCAAAGCCCACAAAATAGTTCCCATTGGAGCACATGGACAAATAAGGCCAGAACAAGAGAAGGACATGAAGCCTACCAAGGAGACTATTGAACGACACATTGTGGAACCAACAAAGTTACACATGATGCTTACTACACTATTCCACCGAATAGAGTTCAATCTGAAAACAATAATTCCCAGTACTTTCAAGTGTGAGATCACCTATGAAAGGTTGATATCAAACAAGTTTTGTACATAGCACAACTGATTACTAGGCATGGCATGTTTACCTAACCTAGGAATTACAAGTTCAAGCCATAACCTTGGCTATCTTGGATTTAGTGCTATAAAGGATGCTTATATTTATTATTTTGAATTTCAATGTAATTATGTGAAAAGAAAATATAATTAGAAATAAAGTAAAATAGAAATTATACATGAGGGTAGTTGAAAGGTCAACTCAGTTTGTATAAATATTCCTTCCAGGCTTGTAATAAGGACTTTTATCTTTTAAACTCCTTGGAGCACTTTGAAAGGGAAAGCTTGTAAATTTCTTTGAATATCAAGTTATAGTTTTGCATTCCCACTATTGGGTCTTGTTGACCACTAGAGTAGCACCTGATGATAATGAGAAGACTCCATGCCCAAGCATGAACCAGAGGACACATGTACCATCAGATATCATCAGATCAACGGAGTTTTTAAGCTCTATTTCTACTTCTCATCATTTTTCTCTTGTACCCAAATTCCACGCAAGTGATGGTAGTAATGATGAGTTTTGAGTCAGTGTTAAGTCTGTAACAGGGCTAGGTGGCCTGGGACCTTGCCAACAAGTGAGTATTACTCTGGGAGGTTTTTTTTACTTAGTTAATTATCATTTCCCTACTAGGAGATAATAATTAATTGAGTTTTTTCCTCCAATTTTACCTCAAAGCTGGAGTACGGCTTGATGATGAGTCCTAGTGTTTAGAGTCAATGTATATCACTATACTAGATCACAAAAAAATTCGTGGAATTTGGTTAGGTCTAGGTAGTAATTTTTTAATTTTTTAGATTCCTCGCAAGTCGAAAATTGCAATAAAAATTGTAATTGAATTGTAATAAGCGTTGCCTAGAGAAGTTGTATGGGGTATGAGTAATCAAAATTATATCCCTCACCCTCAACTTTCTACTATGACACACTTTGAGGGGTTAAAAATGTGTTTTGAACTCTCAAAACCCACTTTTCTTAAGTTTAGCGGCAGATCTGGCAATTAGTTAAGTCAGAAATTAAATAAATGGAAAAAAATAAATATCCACACATGCTAAATGACTTGGAAATGAGGTGGAAATGAGGTGGAAAATTATGGAGGAGTTAAAGTGAAGTCCCAAAGTAGTGTGGACTCCTAAAATCAAGGAAAAAACATTTGCTCAAATAAATTTGAATTCCCGGCATTAAATGAGAGCTGCTTACTTGAAAATTCGAATTTGTGAAGTTAGTGCATATTTGGGAGGATTTGGGAGAATATTTGGTGGATATTTTTGTGGAAAATTGTCTCCAAGTGGGTTACCACCCATATACACTTGTCATTCCATCATAAAATTCGAATTTGACACATAAGGGAAGAAGAAAATGATGTCCACTTGCCGGAATCCGATTTTTACACTTGGCAATAGAACTCTACATATCAAATTTGAATTTGCCTTGAGATCTCCTCCTTCTCATCACTTGGCATATGGTTCTTCATTGGGATTTGCTTCCAACTTTCTATATAATGGAGCCATGGGCTCTCATATTGTATCATTGGATACGAGCTATTGTGCTTGTGGAAGCACTGCTACTTTGTACACTTTTCAAGAATATCAATAAAAAGACTTTGGGGGTCCATTCATGGGTGTTCTTCCTTTGGAGCATGGTGCATTTGGAGCTATTGGTATAATCTTTTCTATGCTGAGTTATTTCATTTTCCATGTATTCTTGTGAATTTGCTAGTGCACAACTATCTTGTATTAACATTTGATTTGAAATTAGGCTCTAGAGGTTGAAAGTTTTAGTTTATTTTCAAATAAATTTTTAGAAGTTTCAATTCATTGTTTGCTTATCTAAATCTACATGGACTAATGTGTGACTTGAGTATTGTAGAAGAATTATTTTTGGATCAAGCGTGAGGAGAAGTCTTTGGGAGACCAACCCACTCTTGAAGCATCTTCAAAGGAACTCTCATTTGTTATTTGGATTTTCATAGTTTATCTTACGAAAAAGTGTCTTGCAGGGATTCGTTTGGACATAGTTTGTATGCATGCAATCATTTAAAAATATTTTATTTTTCATTATTCTTCATTGAATCATATTTTACTATTTAAAGAGCTTAAGCATGGCTAGCCAAATAAGAGAGTTTACTCATCCTCTTTGGCTTAGCCCTGTGGAGATTATTGCGCAATATTTTGTGATTTTCTTTGTCTAACACTTACTTGGTTTTTTGTAGTCTTCTTTTTCTAACTTGTTTCTTGTGGCAACTTGTGGGATTCACCTTCAAGAAACTACTAACAAATTGTTGCAGGACCTTTGAGGTCTAATGTCAAACGAGGAGGACTCTCTTTTTCCTTTGGTCGTAGGTAGTTAAGGAGCTTCCTTGAGGAAGGTTGAGTTCCTTTTGTGGCTTCTTCTCTCTTTCTTGTTCGTGAGCATTGAGGAGGCTTAACCTCTTTTCTTCATTTGTAAAAAATCTGATTTCTATTGAGTCTTTATATTGCAGAAATTTCCCATCAAGGATAAGTCTATGACTTCATGTTTCATTTGTAAAGGTTTTTCTTGAGCTTGTAGGAGGCTTCATAGTCTTACCTCTAACAACCAATAAAATTTGTGATTTTGGGTGTGTGGGTTTTACCCATTGGCATCCCAGTCTCTCCATTTTTGGAGAGAACTTGTGGTGTGATTTGTTGATCTCTTTAAATTGCATGCATATAATTTAATTGATCAACACAACCATGCATTTCATTCATTTCACTAGCTATTCACTTTGATTTGCTACAAGTTTAAAGAGCATTTACTTTCATAGCAAATTCAGTTTTTTTTTTAATATGCAAACATCCTTACTTGAACTTATTTAGCTTGAAATCATACTTCAAATTTGCTTATGCTTCACCATTGAACACACTCTACAATCTTAAGTTTGATGCATGAAGTAAAACTACGTTTTATTTTATGACAAGCACATATATTTAAGTTGAACTTGAATTTTCATTTTCATGTTAATTTATTTTTAGATCTTACATGCCCCAAACATCACTAAAATTTACTTCCAACTTAAGTTGGTTGAATAGACATTTTAGGGACCCTCTACCTCTATGGACTCTTCACTATGAGATCCAAATATTTGGGGCGAGGGTGAGGTTTGAGAATTAGAGTTCAATTGTAACTTTGCTTTAGAACTAATTAATAAAATAAACCAAGAGCACTATCTCATCACATTTACTTGTAAATTTCTCAAATTTTTTGCTATCTTGATCGTTTAAAGTTTCACATGCAAATATTATTTCAAGAAGCACTTTGGATGCAAGCATTTTAATTCCTTAAATTTTGCAACAAGTTTAATTCTATGGTACTTGGAAATTTGCTTCTACATGCAACTTCATTGCATGTTGTCATTTTAATGATCATTATGCTTATGGATGATTGATATATCTTGTTTCATTGGCAAATACCCTTATTTGGTGTTGCAAATTTAATTGCATGTTGTTATCTTGGTCTAACATTTGAGTTTTTCTATCATCTCATTTACATTCTCCAAAGTAGAACACTAATTGTTTCCTTTTGAGCAAGATATTTTCTCATGCTTTGATTCATAAATCTATTTATCTTGAAAGCATTTACAATATCTTGTGCTAACATTTTCTTGTTTCACTTTTTAGGATTATTTTTGTTTTCCATTTGAAAGCATTTTACTTCATTTAAGCAAATACATTTTCATTTCAAAGAGCAATACTTTGAAGGCACTGGTTTTCATATGCTTTATGCTTATTTAAATTATGTATTGATGGTTATTGCTCATATCACTTTTTGCTTATAAATCTTAAGAAGTAATCTATTTAACTCTAACAACTTTCCTAGAAACTCACATCTTTTAACTTAGTTTTCCATTCAGGGACCACCCCTCATAGCTAACCTAGGAGATAGCTTAAACGGAGAGAGTCGGGATTAGTGTGACAGTCCTTTCTCTGAGTTCCTTGCCACCAACCACACCTTGTGGGGTTAAAGGCTTTTCCCACTAATTGTAGGTAGGTGTAGGCCGCAGACGATAATAGGTCTCTTGGAGATATTGTGTGAATGTACTTGGGATATTTCAACATCAATATTCAGAAGCTCTTTTGAGCCACGGCAATCATTTCTTTCACATGTTATTGAACGCTGTAAGACTATTCTTTGTTGCTATTTAATGGTATGTAATTGCTGCTCATGTCTTGAAGGTTAATGAACTGTTTCGTTATGTGAAAACTTCTATCTTCCCAGGAATTGTTTGCTGATTTATATATGTTTTCATGCTGGTTATTAGTTGCAAACTGTTTTACAATTGATAGCTACTACACTCTATATTCATGCGTCTTAATTAAAGTTTGCTATCATTCTTTCTTTGAGATTCATGTCTATTTACAAATCCGCTGTAATATTCTTCGTATCTTTTACTTGAGGTATTTCCATAAGCTGTTCTAACTTGTATCTCACCAGGAGTCTTATTTGGATTTCCTTTTCCTTGCTCACTCCGTCCAAAATCTGATTTCCACCAACACAATATGGCAGCCAGGCCAACTTTCTGGATGGGTCCCTCATCCCAAACGGTGTGAACTGTGAAGTCTAATTGGGACATTATACTGGGGAGATCCCCTTAGACTGGAAGCGGTGCATTTTTCCCCGTCAACACTATCTTAATTCTATTGTTAATTTAATTAATTTATTTTTTGTCTAATTTTATTTATTTTTTCATATTTCTGTATTTATGTGGAAAATCCATTGGAAACAACCCACAAATAATGCAAAACAAACTCTAAGCTCACTTCAAATTGCAGCTCTTCAATGCTCACTCCGTCCAAAATCTGATTTCCACCAACACAATATGGCAGCCAGGCCAACATTCTGGATGGGTCCCTCATCCCAAACGGTGTGAACTGTTAAGTCTAATTGGGACATCATACTGGAGAGAACCCCTTAGACTGTAAGCGGTGCATTTTGCCCCATCAACACTATCTTAATTCTATTTTTAATTTAATTTATTATTTTTTGTCTAATTTCATTTATTTTTTCATATTTCTGTATTTATATGGAAAATCCATTGGAAACAACCCACAAATAATGCAAAACAAACTCCAAGCTCACTTCAAATTGCAGCTCTTCAATGCAACTCCACAAACTTCAAATGCTCAAAAATGACCAATGAGAGAGGTGTGAAGGAAATAAAGGGGGCTTTTAGTTTTTTTCTGTGGCTGGGCCTAAGCCTGTTCGTATCAGAACTGAAGGAATGAACTGGTCCTGTTGGGTACAGAACCAATGGCCGAACCAGTGCAAGGTTTGGTCCATTGTATTGTAGGGTCAATTGACCAAACCCACTGGCTTTTACCAACTACAAATTACAGTTGAGCATTATCAAACCTTGGATTACTATGGATAATTGTATTATATAAGTAATCTACCCCTATTAATTAACAATTATATTTTAATATCCCAATTCAAAGTTGTACCTGTATGGGATAAGGTCGGCATAAATTTAGGCCCAAAATGGATGAAAACATTGTCTGCATTGAGTTCAAAAGAAGAGGAAAATAACATTCCATGATCTTACAATGAGTGTACCAAATCTGCATCAACAAAGGATATCGACAAGGTGCCAAATCTCGTTGCTCAAAATGATAAAAAATCACGACAGATTGAGCAACCCTATGAAGATGAGTTGTTGAATTTCAAGATATTTGTGATAGAAAAATATAAGGAAGCCTTGTCTAAATATTCGTAATGATGCCTTGCTCACACAGGTAAAAAAATTGAAGTGATAAAAAAAAATCGAGAATGGAAGTACAATTTCTTTTCCAAGAAAAAAAAATATGCCTAATATTTCTAGTATAAATCAAACTTCAAAGTATACATTGACTAAGCCTCAAGGGTTTCATTTTTCAGTACTCAAAACAACCATTGTCCTATCAAAAGGCTGCTAGGTATAGACAGACTTAGACTATACAGATATTTCCAGAGTAGTTGCTCACAGTACTGAACATACTAGACATAGAGATGACATATTGCAGTATTCCAATGACCTTTTCCAGAGGTTTAAAAGTGCCAATAGTTTAAACAACAAAATCATGGTTACAGAACCCTATCAGGACTTCAGAACAATCTGACAACCACCAGACTCAGAATTGAAACCAGATTTCAGACAGGAGGTCAGCACCCCTGAATTCTTGAGTCAGAAAAGAACCTTCCTGTAAGGAAACTGTATCTTTTGAAAGCTAGTCTGCTTTTTGTGTGTTGAATTTCTTGTAAATGTAGGAAAAGGAAATGAAATAAAAAATAAGCTTTTTCCTCTAAAACTCTTAGAATAATAGGTCCCAGAGCTAAGTTTGTTAATTGACATTTACTGTTTGCCCAATCTATAATTTGCTTGGAGTCCCCTAACAGTTGAAGCTTTCTTATCCCTTTGTTTGCAGTTTTTTTCAGAATTAACCAGAGAGCAAGAGGCTCATCTCTATTGTTGGTTCCAGGACCTGCTCCTTATTTTAATTATAAGTAATGCATTGAAGAAATATGAAGGATCCCTAGCCCCACTTGTACCTGGAGTTCCTTGACAGTTGCTATCAAACGAGCATGCAAGGGAATAGTCTATGATTGGATGCAACAAAGATATGTAAAATTTTGGAGGGGCCTTCCAGCCCTCTCTATTGGACAGTGTCATAGAGTGAGCCACTTGAGCTATGGGTAAAGAGATTTCCTGGAACAACATCTTGTTTCTATACAACCAGAGGCCCCACAGAACAAAGTGGAGAAGAGCCTTATGCTCTGAGCAGCCCTATCAGAAGTCCAGAATTGAAAAGAGTCTAGCAAAGTACCTTCGTTTCAAACAGCTCTTGTCACCGAGATGCCACCATATAGACTCTTGTCACTTTTTTATGTGATGGCTTAGTCAATAAACAATTTGGTTCATTATAGAAAGTGTTACAAAAATCCCATCCATTTGTGGTATCTTGCTTAATGAGGCTTCCTCTGGGTTTGGAAGTATGCAGGGGTTGGAGGTCAGTGTGGATGATAGTCTCCTTACGCATTAGAGGGTGCTTTGTCTCCTAATGATTCGTGATGGTTCCATTTCTTGACCCTTTAGATGTTGATTCATAATTTGATTTGGGATGAGATGTGCTTTCATGAGCTGGGCCTAAAGGTTTTTGGGTTACAAATATGTTCAACATATGGGATAAGGCTAAACATAGCTTATGGCATACTTGTTGGGAGAATCCCATTGTTTTTTATCCTCAATGTGATCTCCTACTTTCTTGGATCCAACAAATTGTTGGGTATGGGGGGGTGGTGGCGACCTTTTGGAGCCCCCCCCTGGCGAGGGGTTTCGGGTGCAGCGACCCCGAAGCTAAAAACAAATTTAAAATTGCCTTGTAAAATATTGTGATCTCGTAGTCAATTTGGGCTGTTCATTGGGCGGATGATCTGACGGTAGAGGTTATGTTTAATTTAGGGTTTTTGCCCTAGAAGGCAACCCCTCTGTTGTATGAGGGTATTGTATTGCGTCTGTGTATGGTGTGTATACTCTGAGCGAGAAATAACAAGGGGGAATGTGTGAGAGAGTAAAGGATATTACAATGGATCTGCGGTAGGTTGTCTCTTCATTTTGTTGGATAATAGAAAGGAAGGACTGGCTGTTTCTGTGGACGTAGCCCAAGTTGGGTGAACCACATATATCTGTGTCTTTCTTGTTTTATATGTTATTTATGTGTTTGTGTTTCCGCACATTGCTCTATAATATGTAATATTCTAACAACTGGTATCAGAGCCGAAGGTATATTTGGCTGATAAACTTGCAGGAAAGAAGGGTTCCTAGTTCGAGTGGGAGCAATGGCAGAAAATGGCAGGTTTAGGGTCGAGCAATTTAAAGGCCAAAACTACCAGCTGTGGAAAATGCAAATGGAAGATTATCTATATTAGAAAGATCTGTACCCACCATTGAGCGGAAAAACAAAGAAGCCATCGGGTATGACATACGAAGAATGGGAGATTTCTCGACAGAAAGGCACTTGGAACAATACGACTATGCCTGGCGGCGTCTGTAGCCTTCAATATTTCGAAGGAAACGACAACAGAGGGTTTAATGACGGCATTGTCAAAACTATATGAAAAACCTTCGGCGTCAAATAAGGTATTTCTTATGAAACGTTTATTTAATATGAAGATGTCGGAAGGTGGATCTGTTGTTGACCATTTAAATGAATTTAATACGGTTATCAGTTAGTTAAGTTCTGTCGGGGTAAACTTTGATGATGAAGTTAGGGCTCTATTATTTATGTGCTCATTATCAGAAAGTTGGAATGGTTTAGTTATGGCCATTAGCAACTCTGTCTCTGGATCTAGTACTTTAAAGTTTGATGATGTTATCGATGCCATCTTTAGCAAGGAAATGCGACAGAAAAGCTCCGGTGAGACATCGGGAAATGTTTTGAGTGCAGAGACTAGGGGAAGAAACATGGAAAGAGGAAAGAGTTCAGGATATCGTAGTAAATCAAGGAAAGACAAATCCAAGTCCAGATCAGGGATAGTGTGCTGGAAATGCGGGAAGAAAGGACACCTGAAAAAAGATTGTAAGTCTCGGAAGGGAAAAGAAGGAGACGCACAACACGAAAACAATCATGAAGCAAATGTGACAGGTGATGTGTTACAAGATGCTTTGATTCTTTCTTTACATGCCACTTCTGATAAGAAACATTTTCATTATTATGTTCAAGGAGATTTTGGACAGGTTCGTCTAGGTGATGATAAACCTTGTAAAATCGTTGGAATGGTAAAGTTCTTGTAAAACAACAAAATGGACACCAATGGTTATTAAAGGAGGTAAGGCATGTTCCAGATCTGAAGAAAAATCTGATTTCAACAGGGTAGTTAGGTAGTGAAGGTTGTGTGACAACTTTTTTAGATAAAACTTGGAAGGTCACTAAAGGAGCCCTGGTAATAGCAAAAGGAGAAAAGGTTGGTACATTGTATTTATGCAATGGTAATTCTAATTGTGTTAATGCTTTAACCTCCACAGGAGCAGATTCAACATTATGGAATTATAGGCTCGGACACATGAG
This sequence comes from Pinus albicaulis, assembly GCA_034641835.2. Taxonomy (NCBI): domain Eukaryota; kingdom Viridiplantae; phylum Streptophyta; class Pinopsida; order Pinales; family Pinaceae; genus Pinus; species Pinus albicaulis. The sequence continues at coordinate 99,681,227 of CM076574.1, read as the reverse complement.
TGAGAAGGGGATGAAGATTCTTCACTCAAGAAACTTCTTGTCATGTTTGAAGAATATTGATTTGGATGTATGTGAGAATTGTGTTTATGGAAAACATAAGAGAGTCAAATTTCTTAGAGTTGGGAAAGAAAAGAAGAGCGAAAAATTAGAGCTTGTGCATATAGATGTATGGGGACCTGCTCAGGTATTATCTCTCGGTGACTCTTGTTATTATGTTACTTTTATTGATGATGCAACTAAAAAAACTTGGATTTATTGTATTCATAATAAATCTGATGTATTTGGTACTTTCAAGAAATGGAAAGCTTTGGTTGAGATTGAGAAAAGAAAGAAGTTGAATTGTCTCAGATCAGACAATGGAGGTGAATATTGCAGCAAAGAGTTTGATAGGTACTGTTTAGAGCATGAAATTCGCAGAGAGAAGATAGTTCCAAGAACACCACAGAAAAATGGTGTCACAGAAAAGATGAACAGGACAATCATGCAGTGTGCAAGGTGCATGAAATTGCATGCAGGATTGCATTTACAATTTTGGGTAGATGCTGTAGATACTGCTGTTTATCTAATAAATAGAGGGCCTTCAAGTTCCGTGGATGGTGGTATTCCAGAGGAGGCATGGACAAGTAAAACGGTAAACTACTCCTTTTTAAAGCCTTTTGGTTGTGAGGCCTTTGTCCATATTAATAAAGAATATAGAACAAAGCTTGAGGCAAAATCAAAGAAATGTACCTTTATTGGATATGGTGTTAATGATTTTGGTTATCGCTTATATGATTATGAAAATCACAATATCATTAGGAGCAAAGATGTAATATTCAATGAAAAGGTCTTGTATAGGGATCAGTTGCAGGAAAAGAAACAGGAAAAAGAAAACAAAGAATACACAGATCTTGATGAGATCACATAAAAAGTAAAGGTGTCTGAAAATAATAATAATCAACAGCCACAACAACAACAACCACCACAACAACAACATGCACCTCAAACACTAGAAAGTGGTATCAGAAGATCTACCAGGATAAGTAGACCTCGTGAACGATATTCCTCCTTCATTATATTATGTATTGTTGACTGATTCTGGTGAGCGCGAATGTTATGAAGAAGCAATGCAGGTAGAAACCAGGAAGAAGTGGGAGCTAGCCATGAAAGAAGAGATGGACTCCTTAATACATAACCAGACTTGGGACTTAGTCAGGTTGCCTGCAGGTAAAACAACATTGCAAAATAATTGGGTTTACAGGTTGAAGGAAGAAGATGGAGGAAAACAAAGGTACAAAGCTAGACTTGTGGTGAAGGGGTTTGCACAGAAGAAAGGTATTGACTTTGATGAAATATTTTCTTTTGTTGTTAAAATGACTTCAATCTGAACTATTTTAAGTCTTGTTGCAGCAGAAGGTTTGCATCTTGAACAATTAGATGTAAAGACAACCTTTCTCCATGGAGATTTGGAGGAAGAGATCTATATGCAACAACCGCAAGGATATGAGGTCAAAGGGAAAGAAAAATTAGTGTGCATGTTGAAGAAGAGTTTGTATGGCTTAAAACAAGCTCCGAGGCAGTGGTATCTAAAATTTGACAGGTTTATGTTTGAGCAAGGTTATACTAGATGTCACTCTAATCATTGTGTTTATCTAAAACAACAAAATGATGGCAACTATATTATATTGTTATTGTATGTAGATGACATGCTTGTTGCAGGGTCTAACATGCAGGAAATAAATGTGCTCAAAGGAAAATTGGCAAATTCATTTGCAATGAAGGATTTGGGAGCTGCAAAACAAATCCTTGGTATGAGAATAACTAGAGACAGGAAAAATTGCAATTAACATTGTCTCAGAATGAGTACATACAAAAGGTGTTGTAAAGATTTAATATGCAGAATGCAAAACTAGTTAGTACTCCTTTGGCTAGCCATTTCAAACTTAGTAAGGAGATGTGCCCCAACACCCAAGAAGAAATGGATTATATGTCTAAAATTCCATATGCATCGACAATTGGAAGCTTAATGTATGCAATGGTCTGCAAAAGGTCTGATATAGCACATGCAGTGGGAGATGTAAGCATGTACATGAACAATCCAGGAAAAGAACATTGTATGGTAGTGAAATGGATTCTCAAATACTTGAGAGGTACCACAAATCAAACATGATGCTTTGGTGGTTCAAACATTACTCTACATGGATGTATTGATGCAGATATGGCAGGTGATAGAGATAACAGGAGGAGCACTACAGGGTATGTATTTACTGTAGGTGGAACAACGGTCAACTGAGTTTCAAAAATGCAAAGTGTTGTTGCACTTTCAACAATAGAAGCAGAGTATGTTGCTGCTACAGAGGCTAGTAAAGAAATGATTTGGTTACAAAGGTTTATGGATGAATTGGGTAAGAAGCAGGAGATGGGAAAGTTATATAGTGACAGCCAGAGTGCCATTCATCTTGCAAAGAACTCAACATTTCATTTCAGGATTAAACACATACAACTCAAGAACCATTTCATATGGTCAGTGTTGGAAGATGGAGATTTGAAGCTGGAAAAGATAGACACTAGTCAGAATCCTACGGATATGTTAACAAAAGTTGTAACCAAGGAGAAACTGAGATTCTGCTAAGGTTCAATTGGTCTTCAAGTATGACGATGAAGATGAGAAACAATCAGGTCCAAAGTGGAGTCATTATCCAACAAATGAAATAGCAGTGCAGTTGCTACAATTAGTTTCCAAGTGGGAGATTGTTGGGTGTGGAGCCTGACTATCTTCTTTATTTAGATGTATTGTTGCGTTGGACCCCTGTTCTTAACGGGCCGCCCATCGTTTGATCGACGATAGGGGGGTCTATGGGGGGTGGTGACGACCTTTTGGAGCCCCCCCTGGCAAGGGGTTTCTGGGGCAGCGCCTCCGAAGCTAAAAACATATGTAAAATTGCCTTGTAAAATATTGTAATTTCGTAGTCAATTTGGGCCGTTCATTAGGTAGATGATCTGACGGTAGAAGGTATGTTTAATTTAGGGTTTTTTGCCCTAGAAGGCAACCCCTCTACTGTATGAGGGTATTGTATTGCGTCTGTGTATGGTGTGTATACTCTGAGTGAGAAATAGAAAGGGGGACTGTGTGAGAGAGTAAAGGATATTACAGCGGATGTGCTGTAGGTTGTCTCTTCATTTTGCTGGATAATAGAAAGGAAGGACTAGCTGTTTCCGTGGACGTAGAGCCCAAGTTGTGTGAACCACATATATTTGTGTCTCTCTCGTTTTATATGTTATTTATGTATTTGTGTTTCCGCATATTTTATGTGTTCCATTGCTCTGTAATATATAATTTTCTAACATAAATAAACATGTTTCCCTCATAATAGTGGTGCCAATGTGGTTGATTATGTTATTGCCAATAGGACTTTGGTTCCCTATATTTGATACTTTTGAATTTCCCTCTCGCTGCCTATTGTCAATCAATTATTCTTTCTTTTCACCCTTTTTGGACCTTCCCCTCCTTCCACCCTTTTCTTGTAGTCTTAGACTCCACATATCTCGATTCATTTTGACACTTAATATGTTGCAACCTATGTTTCTCCACCCTTGAATATTTTTCCTATGAACCCTTGGATGATGAGGATTGTAAAGCTCTGCATAAGTACCTCTATCTAGTTTGTCCTTGCCCGTTAGTTGTCTTCTATTCCAATTATTCGTAGAGGATTTCCGCCCCCACTGGTGCAAGCAAGCAACATGATTTCTTTGTATCAAGAAGGTGTGAGCTTCTAGTTGCCCTTTGCACTTTCTTTAAGACCATTTGGTGCACCCTCCTAGAGAAAGTCTCCCACATTGAAAATTGACTCCCAAATCTATGTCTTTGTTGCTAACTCGATTTATGATGTTTCAAAGTTTGAACTAGTCTCCTATGCTTGTTTTCTATTCTCTAGCTTCTTGTCACTTTTTTGCGCCTAGAAAATGCTGGGAGAGCTATTTGGAAGACGAGTACTAACAAATTTGCAAATGGTGAAGATCTCTAATTGAAATTCCCTAAAAATGGTGTGGAGTTTTTTTGTTTTTCATAATGATGATCTCTTCAATGATATATTTTGCTTGGTTTTCCTTCTTGTTGTTGCTAACATATCATCCACCCTGTGACATGGAGGCATGCTCTCTAGGTAGGGGCGACACTCCCCATGGTTCCCATGTTTTTGAGATAGGGAAGCTCAATGTGGGACATGCCCCCATGTTCCCCCCATTTGGGGAAACTTAGGGAGACACATGATGGGATTTTTACAAAGAATTGGGGGCATTTACTTGGTGTGGGGATACTTGGGTGCTCCGCCTGAAAAGGGGGACACTATGATTTATGATTTTGTGTGGGGACTCCATGTATGAATTTTGCCCATAGGCCTTGGAGAAAGTTAAAAAACACAAAATCAAAATCCTAAGACATTAATACCAAACTATATATAAAATCCTAAAGCACATGCTTATTTATCATTATCATTACTAATGTGAATATTTATTTCATGTTTTCATTTTTAATGTTTGTGATTTTTCATTATTTAGTATTTTGGAAGTGGTAACAATGTTGGGGACCTCGATGTTTTCTAAAATTTGGAAGATGTCTCAACATGGCCTTTGGACATGTTTCCACATAACCACGTCCCCCCATCTCAGACTTTTGGTGGAAGATTACAAGTCTTAAGTGACGATTCTCATCCAAACAAGTGTGTGAACATTATGATCGGGCACACCGTTTCCATGATCTAGTTTATAGTCTTGGCCATGTTGTTGTCTGAACAACTGAAAAAGTGTAAATTTAGAGCCAAAGGTAAGAATGCTTCAAGAGAGATCATTGGGCTACTGATTTACCCTTTGAATTGTTATTGAAGGAGCTAGGCGTCAATCTTCTGAATTCTTCAATTGCTTTGTGGAATTTAGCAAGGCATTTGATTGAATACCTAGGTGTTTTATCACTTTGTGGACTTTAGAAAGGCATCCGAGTCAATGCATTGGTGCTTATTGCTTTGGCGGTTGTATGATAGGGGCATCTTCAAGTTTTTCATTATTGTTATATATGTGGATCGATTTTTTATGGGCTATGATGTTTTTGACTTTATCAGGATTACTATTGGAGTTACATTGGGATGCCCCCTCATGTTGACTTTTGCGATTTATGTTGAGGAACTCGAGGGGTTCTTAGGGAGACAACACGTGGATGATGGTTGTACCTTACACCATGTTATGATTGCATTGTTGATGACATGGTCCTCCTAATTTCTTTCTCGTATGGTTTCTAGCTTTTTATCACCAAATTGTAGTTAGCCTTAGCAAGACTAAGGTTATGGTCTTTAACACATTTAAGGATATTATATCCAGGTTTTATCTCTTCTTGAAGGGGAGGTTAGTTGACATGACTATGATCTAACTTTGGAGTATAGTTTACTAGTCCTACATTCAACTTGAGATTAGCATCATAGTCACAACTTTGTAAGGGGTACAAATCTTGATCTTTGCTCTAGCATTAGTGCTTTTGGATGCCCTTTCAAATATTCATTCAAGGCAACACCTCTTTGACATGATTATTAAACCCATGGTCTCTGTGGTTGTAAGGTTTGGGTTCGTAGCTTATGGAGTGTTGATTTGGCAAGGGTGATCCATTATGACCCCTTGAATGATTCATTGCAAATAGAGTGTTGCTCAAAACATTGTCCAGGTCAAGTTTGGTGCCCAACCACTTCATCTCGATAAAATATTTAGGCGTATCTCTTTTCTCTATAGATTCCATTCTTTTAGTGACTCAAGCTCAAGTTGGGAGAGGTATCTATATGTTGCTCTTTGTTCCTTAGAGGAGATCACTTCGATGGGTCTCTCAGGGCACAAATAGTGTTGGTTTCTTGAGGCTTTCTTCTTTCTTAAGTGTCTCAACATCTTCATTGATTGTTTTCCTCTTATAAACTCCTTGGATGTGCCCATCACCTTCTCGTAAGAGAAGATTAAGAGGATGATCAAAGATGGCATTTATTGGTAACTGATTCATGTTACTTAAGTCTTTTGCCCTCGACTTCTTGACAATTTTTTGAACTTCTTCCCTTAACATTTCTTGCTTATGGTTGATGGCCTTATTGTCAGCCAGGTATATTTACAACAACACTTGTCACCATAACCTGCACGTGGACATGATCTATGGGCTTTGTTCTCTTCAAGAAGTGGAGATTGAGGAACACTTCGTTTTTAGGTGTCCCATCTAATATGAAATTGAGGGGATATTCTATTGTCTTTATAGACATTTGGGAAGGTCATTTGTTAGCTTTTTTGTTATCCCGTTTAGAGGTGCTTCGGTCTTGAATATCCAAAGTCCACTAGGTTGATTATGTCATTCTTTCAGCCTAATTTATCAAATGAAGGCATCAGGTGCCCAACAAATACTCCAACCATAGGCACCAATGAGTAGATTAGTGAGGTGGTGCCCCTATGTTGAACTGCCTTGGAAGTTGGGACCATCTAAATATTTCATGAGGCTACCCAGACATGTTAGTGCTGACACTCGATTTAGAGGGACAATTGTCCTTATTGTGCTTCTAGCCTAGATCTTGTATGCAGATGCCTATCCCCTTTTTGCTCCTATCTCAGATTCTCTCTTACACTTGGAAATTGGGATCCATGAACTTTGTTTGTTAGGAGAGCTTCAATGAGGAGCATATTGTTTCTCCGTAAGATAAACCAGCCCTAAGGTATCGGAGACAAGAAATGGGGAATGAAATGAGAAACAAAAAATCTCAGGGGTTGCAGTAGTAAATGCTTTATGGTATTTTTTATACATATGCAAGATCAATAAAAGTATTACCTATGAAAATCATCATGTAAAACATCTTGCAAATCATTCCAAATTTCTAATTGGGCATTGGGCAAATTTTGATATCATGAACAAACCTCAATATCATGGTTCACATTATATCATGGAGTTTGCTACTAGACCAAAAGGATTCACCATGCTCTGGGAATGATTCTTGTTGCATCTAGACCATGGGAAAAGAAATTAGAAGATGCTTGTGGCAAGAGGCTTAAGAAAGCTTAGTAGATAACATATCTGTTTGTCTTTTTTAGTTTAGAATCTAGTTTTTAGAGCTTGAAATCATTTGTTTTTATTATGGCTTATTTTGTAAATATTATCTGACTGTTGAAGTTTGAATTGTTGACTTCATACTACAACTCTTTGGTCATGATGCTGTTTGTCATTCCATGGTTGATGTTTTCTTTCACAGTTTGTTGATGAGAAATGTTATATGTTAAAACTTGAAGGTTGATGTTATTGTTGAATGTTGATCATTTCATGACAGTTCTACAAATTATAACTGATAGATGGCTAACTTTATTTGTGTGCTACATGGTTGATGCTTTAATGATTACAACAATCTACTACAGAAATCTATGTTTTTAGGTTTTCTGTGACTATTTGATCATTCTGCATGCTTTTTTTGAATATATATATATATATATATATATATATATATATATATATAAGTTGCACGAAACGGGGAAACAGAAACACGTTTCCGAAATGGGTACGAGTACAAATTTTGGAAATGAGGAAACAGGATATATATATATATATATAAGAATTTAGGACATTTAAGAAATGTTATGTGAAATCATAAAACATACATGATAAATTATAATAAGAAAAACACACGCAAACCAAAAAACACAATTAAAAAATAATAAAACATATGCAAAAAAAAAGAAAGAAGTCAAAGCGACAAAAATGCGGTTGTACGGCTTGGAAACGCATTTCCGGCCGTACTGGGCACATTTCCCCAATGAGAAACGACCCAGTACGGACAGTAATGCGTTTCCAGGCCATATGGTACGGCGAAATGCATTTCCGTTTCGTTTCTAGGCTGAAACAGAGGCTAGACCGACGTTTCCTGCAACACACACACACACACACACACACACACACACACACACACACACACACTATGTCACAGGGTTTGGCGAACCTAAAGCTTCAGGTTCGAAATTCGGCGAACCTCAAAAAAATTTTCAAATTCGTTTAGGTTCGGCGAACCTGAAAGCCGAACCTAAAGGCGAACATCAAAGCCGAACCTGAAAGCCGAATTCGAACCTGAAGGCGAATTTAATGAAAAAAATTTGTTTAGGTTCGATTTTTAATGAATTTAGGGTTTTTTTTTACGGCGGATTTGATCTTAGTGGTTTTAAAAACAACGGGCAAGTTTTCTCTTCCCGCCACGATTTTCCCTTCCCTTAGATTAATTATTAATGGTTAGTGCGTGATTGCTTTTACAAAGCAAATTCGTGCTTTATCCGGTCGTGTTTGATTTGCTGTGGTCGTGTTTGATTTGCATGTGGTCGTGTTGATTTTCCGTGGCCTGTGGTGTTCATTGTTCGCTGCAATCGGTCGAGCGATTGTGCCTGTGGTCGTGTTGATTTGCCGTGGCCCGTGGTGTTCACTGTTCGCTGCAATCGGTCGAGTGACAACTCACGAACAGTGTGCCGAAGTGTCGCTACAGCCTACAGCGGCCAGCCTACAGCGTTACAACTTACGAGTTACAACCTACAGGTTAGTTATTCTCTCATTATCAGCGTTACGAGCTTCTTGACCACAATATCATTGGCCACAGAAATCAGTGCTTGGATCTTCTTTAAAATGTTGGTATGACTGGTTTTTCCCTAGGATTACATTGAACAAATTTTTGATCAAAACGATTTATAATATGTTGTGAAGAGTCGAAGACCACAAAATCTTGATTGATGTGTAAAAGAACTGATTGATCTCACTGTATGGCCTTGCACTGTGCTTGGGATTCCATGTTAACATCGTTAAGCACACAACTTCAACCTGACAGTGTGAGTCTTAGTTAGCCTTTGTACTGTGAACAGTCAATGTTTAATATATTTTCCAAAAAAAAAATTAACAACATTGGTGTTGAATAATAACAATAAATTAAAAATATGCCTATAGTTAAGTCGTCGATCTTTATAGGTAAAATCCACGATAAAAAATGATCTTTTTTAAGAAGGAAATAAAGTCATCTAAACAATGATATTTGCATACCTACCTTATACAGAACTTAGAAGGCCGTAGTAAAAAAAAACCTTGTTTTGGACACCGAAATTTACACATACGACCTACTTAAGCATCGTTAACTTACTCTTCTAAAAGAGTCTAAATGGCTTATAAGTTATAGCCTAATAACCAGATCCTTCGATTCAAATCACATGAAAGTTCTATTGAACTGTAACATGATCTCTCCCAGTTGACAAGCGGTCAGAAACAATATAACTAATAAACATAAACAAACACTCACAAAGCCAATGTTGAATTTTTATATATAATTTACAACATTGCTATTGATAACAATAGAAGTCAAAAAAGAAACTTCAGTACAAATAAGGTTACAGAAAGATTCAGGGAGGGGGAACAGTGGATGTGTCGATGAGCTATCCATCTAACTAGGAACTTGGAAGTAAGGCTACAAAGGACATCATAATTCATGAGCTATCCATGCTTAAATTCTAATTATGTTTTGATTTATGTGATTCTAATTATGTTTTGATTATGAAAATTATGCGATTCATTTTTGTATTTCCAAACTACTATGGTGTATGATGTATAATGTATGTTTACATTTAAGTTTTAACTAATGTCATTGATATAAATTATAATTAGAGCATGCTATGATTAAGTTATTCATGTGTGTTTACTAATCAAAATTTTTATTCATAGTTTTATAATTTATTAATTGATTTTGATTTTTAATTAATTTATGCCATATATTTTTTATTTATTGAAAAATATGTATAGTCGAACCTAATGTCGAACCTCATCACGAACCTCATCGGAAAATTCGAACTCGAATTGAACTTAATCGTTGCCGAACCCGAATTCGAACCCGAATCGTGTGACATAGCACACACATATCACTCTTGGAACGTTTCACTCATTGCGTCTTTGAAATTAGCACTCATGTTGCCCGCTGTACACTTCCATTCCTAACAACTATGGGCTCAACCTACACACCTGGTTTGGCTGATTTCTAGGATGAGATTCAAAATTCCATGAATTTGAAAGAGGTAAAAGAATTCATCCAAAATTCATTGAATATCAACAGGATGAAACACTAAAAAATATTTTTTTTACCTATTGTGTTGCTCATCGATATAATCTGTGTTTAGAATGAAGTTGTGCCTTTGCTCCATTGTCAGAAGTATGTTGAAATGCATATTCAACTGCTGAAAATCCCCGAATGGATACGTTATACATGTCATTCTGGGAATGTTGGGATGCCAAAATGAATATGAACTGTTGTCATTCATTCATAGTGAATACATGCTCAAGTCAAAATGAATTTGACCTATATTATGGTTGAATGAATACACCGTTGTTGGTTGAATGGAATATGCATTAGGTTGAAATCTTATGGGACCTTATTGCTTGTCAAAATGGGACAACTGTTGGCCCCTCAATTTCCTGCTCACCATAATATTGCCATATTACTTTTAGGGTTTTAACCCATCTCGTACGTTAATTACCTTTAAACTCACAATATCATATATTAATCAATGTTACCAGACCCAGAATCGACAATAAATCAGTGAGGCAAAAGAGCTAATGTTACGAAGAGTTTTAATCGGATTGGGAAAATTCGGTGAATACAATAAATAAAGATATACACATATATTGAATTAAAAAAACATTTTTCATTGATATTCAATAAAGCCATGTCCAAGCAATGCATAATATCAATAGATGTCCAAAATATCATGAATGAATAAGTATCTCATATATGTTATGAGTCCAAACATGATCTAGATTCCAAACCATTGAGTCTTGACTCCTAACCAATAACGACATAGAACTAGAAGCATCTGTTTCTAAAAGTTTATAAAATACTGCATACTAATCAGTAAAAAAAACATTAACTAAGTCTCTAAGACTGTGAAATAGAAGCGATTCCTCCCACTCCTTCGACTGCTTGACTCTCAAAATTCTCCAAGTTATCTAGGCTTAAAAGAGGAGCCTCCTTTGATTGGACCCAATCTGTTGCATTTGTATTATGTATATCTATCTCTTCAAGGTTGATTGGTAAATGATCCAAACCTGTCATTATCATGAAACATGGAAATGTGAATTAAAGTTTGAAATTTGAACTTTAAAGTGCAAATCAAATTATGAAACCTTCAAATTCAGATGCAATTACGCATGACTAAGCCAAGCCTTTTGTTCCTCAAGGCTTAGTGTCTCGACTCTCACATAGTATTTTCTTTTTGTGAAGTCATAGATTGTAATAGATAAATACAAGGTCATTTAAGCGCTTTTGTGTCAATTGGTTGTGCTTCTTAGAATGTATTTTCTCAAACTTGCTCCAGTGGCGCTCACAACTTGAAGCACTGCATGATTGGTTTAAGATTCGAATGGAAAATCTGTTCAAATCTGTCATATCAATACCAAATATTTGGCACCAAAGACCTAGCATGTGGCAAGGGTTCACCAGTAGTAAGTACATATCAAAGATGATAAATACTAAAAAGACAACAAAATTTAATAAAACATTTAACAAACCAAATAAACAAATTTAATGAATTGATGAAGCCTTCAAGCCTCAAAGGTTACCTTAGTCCTTTATCGGATAACATTGGTATAGGCAGATAATTTGTCCAGTGCCCTACAATCTTGTAGTTGGGAAATGACTCGGCTTTGAACTTCTTGATGAGGGAAGCACCTTTCAATACATGCCATAAGTCCTCTTCCAACCTCCCCATTCTCATTAATTTTGTTCTTATCATATAAATACTATGGGTTTAAAGAGTACCTAGCAACATGTAAGGGGGAATGCAATTGCCTATCCCAACGTGCATCAATAATGTCCCAAAGAGGCATATACTTGGCCTCCTCATCCCCATATCTTCTTTTGATGGCCTCCTTTGCGAGATCCATCACCTCATAAATGTAACCCATAACGGGTTTGTCACCGTCAACCATCTTGAAGGTTCAAACTTTCAAATTCAATGAAATATGAAACTTTGAAAATGAAATGAAGCTTGAAATGAAATTTTAAAAATGAAAATGTTAAAAGATTTGAAGTACATGAGAACTCGGACAAGGGATGTTGGAGAATGTAACTAGATTCGGTCTTCAAAATGATCTTTGTAAACATGACATTGTATATTTTATATAAAAGGAGAATTATTTATTTATTTATTCAAGCATGGGTTTCATGCTCAAAGTCTAGGTCAAAGCATGTTCTTCATGCTTCTAGGTCTTATTGAGTCAAAGAAGAAGTTATGTCATGTATTATAGTGCCATTTGGACTTGTTGTATCAAAAGAAAAATATTATTTGTAAGTCTAATAAACCAAATTATCCTCCAAGACCAAGTCGACCCTACAAAGGAGAAGTCGGCCCAAAGGAAGCCTATTCGACCCCTCAATAAGAGGATAAATAAGAAGGAACTTCAACTCATTTGAATCATCAAGCACAACAAGTGCAATTGTGAAGGACAAGAAGGAAAGGAAGAAAACCTAGTGAAGGAAGAAAGGATGAAATCAGACTTAATTCTGCCCACACGAGTGAAAATATAGGGTTTTTGGGCTAATTACAAGGCCAAAAATTGTAGGCTGAAATTGTAGATCTAAGGTGGAGGCCGAGACTTAGTTGGAGCAAACTTTGAAGAGGTGTGATATTTGTTGAATTTGGAAGTTTTCATCTTGGTTGAAGATCTTATTGAAGATCTGACTTGGTGCTTGGTAGGAATCTTGGCTTTGGTCTTTGGGTCTTGGAAGTCTCATTTGAATTGATTCTATAAGAAGAAAAGTTTTTTATTTTATTTTATTTATTTTTTCTCTTTCTTACATCCCTTGGAGGGGTTTTGCCCTAGCTTGGAGCCTATATCGTGTGTGCTTTGTTGTTTTGTGATCTTCATTGTTTTGATAATTGATTGATGAACAAGAAATAAAAAGTAATAAAAGGCCAACTAACATCACAAGTGATTATCAAGAAAGGAAAATCATCTATAATTCACAAAAACTTTGATTTTCCAACATGGTATCAGAGCTAAGGTGCAAGAAGGAGATTGAAGATCACATCTTAGTTGGCACTTTTATGACAAGCTTTATGAAGAAAGGTTTCAAGCCTCTTGGCCCTTGGGAGCCTCCTTATGACTCTTAAGGAATACATCATGAAGAGCATTTCCAAGCTAGCAAAAGAAGATATGGATGGAAGTTTCTTCACTGCTCTCTTTGGCGCTTTCAAGGATCATAATATTATGGGTTATTGACCGTGGAGCATCCAAACATATGGCGGGCGAATGCGATCAACTCTAGACTTTGTCAAAAGGAACCTCTTCTCACTCGGTCAAACTTGGAGACAAGAAGAACTATCTAGTGAAAGGAATTGGGTCTACTAAGTTGGAGCTAGAGACCGGTGGAAGCATTTATCTCAATTACATACTCTATGTTCCAAGTTTGAAGAAAAATTACTTTCTATTTCTCTCCTAAAAGATAAAGGTGATAGGATGGCTTTTGTTGATGGTAAGGTTTTGATTTGGGGAAAGGGATCTAGTATTGAACATCCTAAGATAATTGGGATTTGTGAGGGGACATTGTATAGACTTCTTACACCTCTCCCTCAAGTCCTATTACACTTAGATGTTAGCCGTTCTGAATTATGGCATAGAAGGTATGGACACCTTCACTACAAGGTCTTGTCATCTCTAAATCAAATGGTCAATGGCATCCCTGAATTGAAGGAAGAACATGAAGGAATTCGTAAGGGATGTGCTCTAGGAAAAAATGTGAAAAAACCCTTTGCAAGAAGTGATACCAAATCCAAGGAAATCTTAGATCTCATACACTTTGATGTGTGTGCACCTATGAGATTAAAATCTCTTGGAGGACATCAATACTATGTGACCTTCATTGATGACTACTTTAGGAAAACATGGATACATCTTCTCAAGCACAAAGGTGAAGTCTTTGAGAAGTTATAAGAATTCAAGAAATAAGTAGAAAATATGACAGAAAGGAAGGTCAAGATCCTAAGGTTAGATAAAGGTGACGAATATACCTCCAAAAAGCGTATAGCATTTTTGCACGAAAGCAAGGATCAAGAGGGAGCTAATTGTTCCTTATAATCCTGAATAGAATGGTGTGGCTGAAAGGAAGAACAAAACAATTGAATAATGTGTTAGAGCCATGCTTCATGATCAAGATCTCCCTCAGTTCTTGCAGGGAGAAGCATATGTAACAAATGTCTACTTACAGAATCAAAGTCCTCATAAGATTCTCAACATTATGACTCCAAGATTCTCAACAGGAAAGAAGCCAAGTTTGTATCATCTTCGAATATTTGGATGTCCAGTTTACATGCACATTTTGAAGGAAAAAAGGAAGAAATTGGATTTTACTAGTACAAAAGGCATCTTTGTTGGTTATAGTACTTTGTCAAAGGGATACAAAATCCACATTAAAGAGGATCATCGTATTGAAGTAAGTAGAGATGTCATCTTTGATGAAAATGTTGCTTACAAGAAATCCAAGGAGATCCCAGTGGATTTTGATGAAGAAGAGGTACCCATTTTTGAAGAAATCTCAAGGGATGACAATGTTCAATATACTACATTAATTCAAGAAGATTTTGAAGGACCTAGTGAACCTATGCAACAAATCGTTATTCCAGAAGCTCATAAGAGACTTGCTTGGTTGAGGACAACTCTTCAAGAGGCAGAGGGACATGCAACAACAAAATGAACCTTTAGAGAAAGAAAAATACCTAAAAAATATTCAGGTTATGTAGCCTATATGTCTAAGCTCATTGAGGCAATGCAATGCAAGAAGAATACCACTCAATTATGAAGAATGATGTCTGGGAACTTGTTCCTAGACCAAGTGACAAATCTATTTTCACTTCCAACTGGATATATAAGATAAAACATGTAGTAGATGGGAGCATCGATAAGTATAAAGCTAGATTTGTGGCAAGAGGATTTTCACAAAAGAAAGGTATCGATTATGAAGAAACCTTTGCTCCTACAACTAGATATACAACTATTAGATCGCTTGACTCCTTGGCTGCTACTATGGGATGGAACATTCATCAAATGAATGTTAAAACAACTTTTCTAAGTGGGACCATTGATGAGGAGGTTTACATTAAGCAACCTCTAGGATTTGAAGTCCATAAGAGGGAGACACACGTTTGCAGATTGAAGAAGGCTCTACATGGATTGAAGCAAACACCTAGAGCATAGGATGGATGCATACCTATTAAAACTTGGTTTTCTCAAGAGTTTTGCAGATCCTAACCTCTACATCAAAGTGGTCAAGGATGAACCTATGATCTTACTTTTATATGTGGATGATCTACTTGTTATAGGTGTGGAACATCGAATTTAGGAATGCAAGAAGCAGTTGGCAACAAAATTTGACAGATCTTGGGCTCATGCACTATTATTTGGGATTAGAGGTTTGGTAGAAACTAGGTGAAATATATCTTGGTTAAGGAAAATATGTGATCAAGATACTACAAAAATTTGGCATGATGGATAACAAGCCAATGACAACTCCTATGATTACTAATATAAAGAAGTTGAGGAGTTTATATTCTAGTCTGGTGGATCCTACTTGCTATAGGCAATTGATTGGATCCTTAATGTATCTTGTGAATACTAGACCTGACATTTGTTTTGCAGTAAATGTCCTTAACCAATTTCAGATGGAGCCAAAGCGTAACCATTGGATAGCAGCCAAACACACCCTAAGGCGTCTTTGTGGGACCATGCGTCACTGCCTTCAATATGTTGGTAATGAAATCCAGCTTTTGGGATATATTGATTCTAATTGGGGTGGCAGTGAGATAGATGGAATAAGCACTATTGGTGGATGCTTTAGTTTGGGATCTTCTATGATCTCATTGATGAGCAAGGAGCAAGACACTGTTGCTTTGAGTACTGCTGAAGCCGAGTATGTTGCTGCAAGTGAAGTTTGCAGAGAAGCTGTTTTGGCGTAGAAAGTTGTTATCAGATTTATTTGAAGGACCATTAAACCCTACAAGTATACATTGTGACAATGGAAGTTGCATAAGATTGATAGAAGACCTTGTGTTTCATGCTAGGACAAAGCATATTAATAATAAGTACCATTATATTAGAATCTTGGTACGAGATGGGTCATGAAGCTACATTATATTCCTATAGATGAATGGGTAGCTGATATTTTGACAAAGGCATTACCAAACAAGAAGCTTGAGTACTTAAGAAACAAGCTTGGTTTGGTGGACATCTCTTCCTTGATTGAGAGGGAGTGATGATGGACATTATATCCTTTTTTCCATGCGTCATGCACTAAGCCAAGATTAACAACCGTAACTCTAAGTGAAGGCTATGAAGGGAGAATGGAGTCCGAAGGATTGGATAAGCATATGATATTAGTACTTCTTGAGGATTAGACAATCCAAGATAGAAGTAAACTCATAGACCGATGCTCTTTGAGGATGAGGTAGGGCATCCGAGATAAGAGTAGTTGAAGAGGACCGATATTTTTTGAGGATTGGGAGTCCAAGATAAGAATAGTTCTAGAAGGACATACCCAGTGAACATACAGATGGGATGGATGTAGTGTGGTGTCTCACATAAAGCCTCCCAACATTATGCTCTCATATAATTAAAGCTTGTCTGTTAAGGCCTTGTTGACAATGTTGGTTTTGATGTGGATGCTTAAAAGATGGCTTATCAATCTGACTCTTCTTATGGGAATACTTCAATTTGAGATTCCTTGTACTTTATGATGGGATTATGAATACATCCCTAGTTAAGAGGGAATGTTGGAGAATGTAACTAGATTCGGTCTTCATAATGACCTTTGTAAACATGACATTGTATATTTTATATAAAAAGAGAAAAACATTTTTTATTTATTCAAGCATGGGTTTCATGCTCAAAGTCTAGGTCAAAGCACGTTCTTCATATTTCTAGGCCTTGTTGAGTCAAAGAAGAATTTATGTCATGTATTATAGTCCCATTTAGACTTGTATCAAAAGAAAAATATTATTTGTAAGTTTAATAAACCAAATTATCCTCCAAGACCAAGTCAACCCTACAAAGGAGAATTCTGCCCAAAGGAAGCCTATTCAACTCCTCAAGAAGACTATAAATAGGAAGGAACTTTGACTCATTTGAATCATCAAGCACAACAAGTTCGATTTGCAAGCAATGAAGAGGAAAAGCAAGTGCGAAGGACAAGGAGGTAAGGAAGAAACCGTAGTGAAGGAAGGAAGGATGAAATCAAACCTAATTTTGTCCACAAGTGTGAAAACGTAGGGTTTCTGGGCTAATTATTGGGCTGGAAATTACAGGCCGAAATTGCAGATTTGAGGTGGAGGACAAGACCTAGTTGGAGCAGACTTTGAAGAGGTTCGATCTTTATTGATTTTGGAAGATTTCATATTGGTTGAAAAAGATCTTGTTGAAGGGTAGACTAGGTGCTTGGGAGGAATCTTGGCTTTGGTCTTTGGGTCTTGGAAGTCTCTTTTTGAATTGATTCTATAAGAATAGACGTATTCTTTTTGGGTTTTCCCCTTGGAGGGGTTTTACCCTGGCTTGGAGCCTATATCTTGTGTACTTTGTCTTTTTGTGATCTTCATTGTTTTGATAATTGCTTGATGAACAAGAAATAAAGTAATAAAAGGCCAACTAACATCACAAGTAATTATCAAGAAAGGAAAGTCATCTATAATCTACAAGAACTTTTATTTTCCAACAAGGGATTCCATCACAACAATAATCTCTTCAACATCTTTCCAGAAACCATCGTTAAACACGAGTGCTGCAATTTTAATGCCTTCGAGGGCCTTGGAATGTTTAGATGCTATCCACTTAGGTCTCAAGAACATCCTCTTTGGATTTATCTTTTGGTCAACCACAAATTCCAAAGATATGAAATTTGTTGCAAATCTGGTCATTGCAGTTTGAACAATTCTTTACCTTTAGTGTATTGTAATGCTCCATACACAGACTTTTAATTTGCAGACAAATTATTTAAAAAGCAGTGATGTATTTCCATGAAATGTAAAGTTCTATACATAGAGAATTAATTGCAGACAAATTATATACAGCAGTAATGTATTTTAATGAAATCAGCAGTGAAATTTAACTGAGAAAAAATCAAATACATAAGAGAAATACCTGGTACACAGTTGATGGTTTTGATGATGGCTTTCCTCTCGTGATGCAGATGCTGTGGATAGATAAACAGTTTACCGAAACAACCAAGTCCTCCCAGCCAATCCGGGAACAATCCCAGACCCAGAGGATGTCTCCTCTGCCCCCGTGCCCAGATATCCAAGAAGAACAGAGACTCCCGGGCAATGCAATCTCACAATTCGGTCTAACTTCAGCGGAATTTCTTTTCTTTTTCTCTCCCAAAACCTCCATATCACCTCCCTTAAATAAGTTCCATCCACCGCCTCCTACTTCCGAGGTCTTTTCCTTTTATTAATTGTGATATTTTCTGTATTTATGATGCTGTACTTTTCATTAAATTGAGATAGGAATATAAATTAAACAATCCTCCCCACTGCCTCTAACCTCCCGAGGCCTTATCCATCCCTAAGTTCATATTAAATGTTTCTTTTCATGGTGGGTGATCCACATTAAGATGTGTACGAATATACAATTATGAAGGTGGGATGATATAATTATTTTATTTATAGAGTTTGGGGCTTTATTTTAAGTTCCTTTAATATTAATTAATTTTTTTTTATATTGCATACTCATTTTAACTTAAGGATTAACTTTATTATTTCATTTCTTTTATTACCTCTTTTCATAAAATCTATACTTAGATGATCTTAATATATAGATCTGTAATCTTAATATTAAGTTCCCAATCTATGTAATCTTGATATTAGGTGGGTGTACTAGTGCGATGTGGGCGGTATAGGCAGGTGTAGCTATCAAATGCCTATATCGTTCACACGCTAATATTGTTTTGGATATAACTTGGGAATGGGTCGTTACATGTATTTTCTCATGGTGTTTAGGAAAATAGTGTGATTGTACAAATATTTGGTTATGGATTTTGCCTTCTCCACAACCTCATGTATCCAAGGAAATTTACCAATGTCCTCAAGCATTAAATCTATGCAATGGGTAGCACAAGAGGTCCAAAAAATAGTGGGGTGCCTAAGTTCAAAAAGTCTACTAGCAACCATATAATTCGCTGCATTGTTGGTGACAATTTGTACAACATGTTCTTCTCCCACTTCATGAACGACTCACTCCATCATTTCACTAATATGTTGTGAAATCTTAACATTGTCTGAGGCATCCAATGATTTGAGAAACATTGTGTCTGATGGACAAGATATAAGGAAATTTATTAAAGTTCTATTCCTCCTATCTGTCCATGCATCACTCATGATGGCGCACTCAGTTTCTACCCATGATGAACAAAACTCAGATAGCACAAGCTTGACATCATCAACACTCTAACAAAATATTTGTCCTAAGGCTCTCACATGAAGGGGCTTTGAACCTTAGACTTGCAATAGCAATTGCATCAATCATAACTTGTCAATAAGGACTTCTGGCAAAGTGGAAAGGTATGTCAGAATAGTATAAAAAATTAGCAGTGGCTTTCCTTGCTTGACTATGGACATTTTTTCCCAACTGGTGACATCCAAGGTAGGTCTGGAATCAGGCTTTGCGTGGGGAGCAAAAAAAGTGTTTATGTTTCCACCTCCAGTATTGAATGCAGGGGGATTCATTTGGCCTTGGATTTGACTTGGCATGTGTGGGAAACTTGGGCCCAACATTGAGGATTCGACAGAGGGAGGTGACAAGGGGGTATTGGAAGAAGAATGGCCAACTCCAAAAGTTCCTACTGCTACACTTTACTTTTCTTTCTTGGTGTTTTGCTCATTCAACATATCAAGTGCCAAGATTGCTTAGCGTTTGACATCTTGGTCAACATTTTTGCAGATACCTATATCATGGTCGGGTATCTGTGTAAGGTGGTACTTGAATCTATAAATGTCTCCACTACATTTCCCTTTGCAAAATTTACATAAGAGCCTTGGGTCTCCTAGAATCTTGTCTCAATAAGCCCAACCAAAGTCCCTCTCTCTTGGAATTGTTGTTGTTTTGGATTTGTGTTTAATTTGTGGCTTTTGTTAAGATTTGGAGTCGTGGCTTCTCTTCAATTTGTGGCTCCTGTGAAACGAAATAAAAAATAAAAAATAAAACTGATAAAAAATTATGCTAGAAATATGAAAAACTAAAATGCTAGAGCCAACGTCAAGCAAACATTATTGCAAAGCATGGTTAGTGAAAATAATCCAATATGGGGGTTTTCTAAGCATGGTGAGTGAAAAGAATCCAAGCAACAAGACGATTGAAAAAGATGGGGATCACTGTGCCTTCAAATTCACTTGCCCCTGATAGCACAAACTTAGATCATGTTGGCTGATACACTACCAAATATTCTATTGTCAATGTGTGTGTGTCTGATTTGATCGCTTAAGTCCAAGCCATGGCACCATATAGAGAGCACTACTACATTCTCAAACTAACATTTTGTGTACCAAATTCAGAGTACGATGGTTGATTCCTAGTGGGCAAAGGATAAACAATTTCGTTTTGTTTTTTTGAAGAAGATTTAATTAAAATTATTTTTGTAAACTGTAACTTGGCACTCTCAAAAGTGGCCACTCTTCATTTAACAAACACAGTCATTTAGCTATTGTCAGAATGAGATATTGTTAATTTTGGACAACTAGGTCCAAACTCCATGTTGTGATGCTCAAATGAAGATGCCAATATTTTTATTGGATTCCTCTTTCAGAGAGGTGCAAGATCGATCAAAAGATCATCTTGATCTGATGAGTAGAACATTTATTTTGAATTAAATCCACTTATGCAAGGTCGGCCAGAATTGAAATGTAGGCTTGAAGCCCCAGTAGATGTGTCACACACCCTCACTGATGGATATATATAGGTCAACGTTGGAGGTCATTTCATCCATCACTGATCACTTTTTCTCTCTCTGCATCTGATTGGTTCGATCATCACTTGGAGTCTCTTCTTCTCCACACGTGGTAAAACACAGCAAAATGATTTTCTGTTTTCGACCAAGGGTTTTCAGCGCAGATTTGACCAGCGTTGACTTTGGTCAACGCATGGTCAAACTGACCCCAAACTTGGTCAAAATTCTGATTTCTCTAGTCTGCATTTTTTGGCACTGAAATCTAGGTTGACCATTGACTTTGACCGGGTTGCGTTGATTTTTTGCTGTTGCTGTTTTGCGTTGATTGGGACAGCATTGACTTTTGTTGACTTTGGGTTGACTGGTATAGCTGTCCGAGAGGGTTGTGTGACACTTCTGGTTGGCTGACCGTATTGAGACTTTGCTGGTTGAAGCATCTTGTTGACCGCCGTAACGCACCACAACACATTTTTCTGATCAAGTTAAGTGCATTTTTGGCTTGTCTTCTGTCGATCTATTGGTATGTTCTATCAGCATTTTACTTTCTTGTTTATGTGATTGTTGTTTGATATTGGAGATAAAAAGTAAAGTTGCATCAAGCATAGAACATCTACGAAAATTCACAGATATCCACTGATCCCCCTTTTTTCCAATGGTCTTGTTGCTTGGATTCTTTTCACTGACCATGGACATTATTAGCAGCCCATATGGGGTTTTTCTACGACTTACCTAATATCTTCTAATTTAAGCTGCTAAACTGCAACGATTTTGGAATTACAACCTACTTACCTAATCAACCTCCAATATGCTGCTGCACCACCTGACCTCCAATGTGCCATTGCCCCTATGAATGTTGAAGCTTTGATTCTTTGTCAGTTTGTGCAGACTCCAGATTTGCGCGAACTTACCTAAACCTGCCCGACCTCCAATGTGCTGCTGCCCTTATGAGTGTTGAAGCTTTGATTCTTTGTCGGTTCATCCAGACTCCAGACATGTGCGGAGACAAGTGAAATCACAAAAAAAATCACCGCGCGAACCCTTTTAACCTAAAAATCGCATGAATCACCGAGTCAAGGATGGAATTGCGCTTAATTGCAGAGTGGCGAGTCAAACTCAGTCAACATGAGTTTGACTTGCCCAAATTTGAATTGGGTCTTCTGCATGCCAAACTGACTTGGATTTGTGAGTGCTCGCTGAGTCTGGTGACACTGATATTAATATATAATCTAAATGTTATATTTTGATATTCCCTATAAATAAAATCCCAAGAAACTCCAGGCACTTCCCTCCCATTTCGAGGATGGTACTCAGTATAACGAGGGGGTTGTAGATTTAGTGTGTCTAACTTCATGTGAATTGAGCCGGGGTACTGCACAGTGTGCCTGAATACACAATGTTTTCACAATAACGGTATCAACTGATTGGGCCAATCCTTGGGGCTATCTTAGTGTTATATTTATATAAGTAGGTTTCAAAATATTTATAATTTTATATATAATATTTTGTAGTGCTCCTTGGGGGAAAATTACCCTTAGGATTGAAAAGAGCACATGCCTAGATTTGTCTTTTAACTAGTATCACAGTATTCTTTCAATTTTATCAAACAGAGACAATATTGAATGCAATAAACAGTGTAACTAATATTTATTTCCACCAACAACTCATACACACGAAGCCAATCCAACAATACATATTGGGTTATAAACCCACAGTCCTTCCAATTTCACACTAAAGATTGGATTCACAACAATTGCTATTGCATCAGAAAACCCTACTGTCCTAATTATAATACTCTTGGTCTGACCTTACAACCGGTCTCAGTAATCAGCCAGATTCTGCTGCCTCTTTGCTGCCACAGTACAATCAGCCAAACTTCATTTGCCACAGTTCATGCCACAGAGATGTTTTGATGCGACAAACAAACCTCATTGACATCCCGCCACCACAGACCTGCCTTGGATAATGTCATAGGGGTGATCTGCTGTCCAGATCAAGCCCTAGACTTAATGCACTGTCACAGATTTCCTTAGAAAATGTTATAGAGGTAAGCCACTGCTCCAGCAACCATTGAATCAGCGTACATTGCCCCAAACAGTCCTTTACTGCCCAGACCAGACCTCAGGAAGGTTTGCTGCCATGAATGCCACCTCAGACATATCCGCTGCCTTCAACTGAACTTCAGAAATGGCTTTGCTATCTTAGATTTGACCTTCAGGTTGAGCCGCTGCCTTAAAGAACCCTTCAGGGGTAGCCCACAGCCACAGCAGGGTTTATTCACGCCCTTGCTGTCACATAGGCATCCTTCGAGATGATCTGCTGTCCAAATGAGCTTCAGAATTCCTTTGCTGCCACAGATGAGTACTTGTAGATGGGCTGCTACCTCAGATGATGTCTGAATGATAATTCACTGCCCAGAAAAAAATGCCACTGACCCTTGCTGCCACAGAATTATTCCTTTAGAAACCCTCATTGCCACAAATATATTAATGCTGCATCAGAGGTTATGTTCAACAGATTAGAGAGAAGGGATTGGCTAGGGTGGAATCTCTCACCACCGAAACCAATGAGAGAGAAGGGGTCTTAAAATCCTCCAAGAGCCTCAGCTCAAAAATCAGAAAGATCCACAATCCATGATGATTAAAATGATTCTCCTTTCTCCTTTTTATAGATTTCCTTTGGTGCCTTCCCTTCTAATTTTACCTTGAGGGGTTAACAAGTTTCCCTCCATTTACCCCAAATTATCTAATGTTACCCCAATAACATCAAACAATGGGTTTCCCCCTTTACAAATGACTATAGCCTACGGGGTTAGATAGGCTACTTCATCCTCTCTTCGGGCCAATTAGTTCGAAGAGGACATTACATGTTCATTGTATATTTTATAAAAAAATTGATTAAAAGTTAAAACTATAGATATATAAGCACATATATTATATGACAAATTATAGCACTTGTCCTCATTGCAAGTATAGTACCTAGTGTAAACCCTAAATTCTTTAGGGCGCAAGGCCTGGTCAACAACTCATGAATAGATCATATATAGCTCCTCAACAATTGGCTCACTAAGAGCAAACCAATGTTGCAAACATTGGCATCAGGATAAAATCGGCAAGGGATCAGAAAACCAAACAATTATAAAAATCGAGAAAATATTGGTAAAAATCGGCAAAATTAAGATACCGCCAAAAAGTCAGTAAAAATTGGCAAACATTGTCTAGGACAAAAAGTCATGATTTCGCAATAAAATCGGCATGTTTGCGACACTGGAGCAAACATGTGACAAATTGGGATTTGAACCTAGGTGTGGAGTTCCTCACAACCACTCGAGCTACCCTCAACTGACATGTTATGGCAAAATTTTTTGCTACACAAAGTTTAATTGCATTTTATTTTACTGAATTTGAACAAGAACATGAACCATGTGACTTGGGCTCAACATTGTTGCTCTAATGGTGTTTGATGGGGCTATAGGCTTCTCCTCTGATTCCGGGGATCAAAGTCTTTTTTTTGGCTTTGCTTGTGATCTGTCCAAGCTTCTCTGCTACAGGAATGCCTGTTCTTCCTCTCCTGCACAGGATTGCTCTCTGCTTCTTGTCTAGGGTGCTTTTCTTCTCCTTTTGCACAGGATCCCTTTGTTTTGTTGTTTTGGTACTTTTTTCCAACATGATGCTTGAGACACTCTTTCATTGACATTGTCACTTGATGTAACACTCTTTCATTGACATTGTCACTTGATGTAATTTTGATTTCTGTTGACGTAATTTGGTGAATTGGGGACATTAGTAGAAATTCTTTCTTTCTTTGTGAAATATCTCTTCCACTCTTTGATCGAAGATCTCGGTATATGGGTAGATCTTCCAGATTCAGTAGGACCCAAATATCCCAACTTCCGTGCATTTAAACATGTAGAAAATTATATCTACATTCACTAATGGTTTTCCTGTCTCAACCATCAATTAAATTTGTTGTACAGTGTAGTGCATATACCAATCCATGTAACATGAGTTTTCTCAAGTTCACTAGGTTAAGTTGAGCTATGGGAAGAGTGACAAGCCAAGTTGCGGCTCTATTGAAAGAAAATAGAACTGTTTATTTCTATCATGGTTGATCAATCCCTTAAAAAAGGATTTTCATAACAAAAATATGTGCTTCATTTTTTGTATTATTAATTGGGGTAATTTTTGATAGGTGAAAAGGATGGTAGTGAGCACGTATCAGGCAGCTAGTGGAGCTGGTGCCGCAGCCATGGCTGAGCTTGAACAGCAAACACGCGAGGTTTACTCTCTGCATCTTACCGCCAGTCTTTTGGTAATACTGAATTTATGGAGATTGTTGCAATGCTTGATGTACATGTGGCTTTGTATTTCCATATTTGGAATGTGATTAGGTTTTAGAAGGAAAAGAGCCAACCTGTAAAATCTTCAGTCAACAGGTCAGTTTAGTTCACAATTCCCAATGTTTGACACAATTATTAATGCACACTTATAAGTTCATTTCCAGGATGAAAGCAAGGCCTGTGATTATTAGATAGATTATAATCTGTATGTTAATTTCTGAATCTTCTCAAATTATTTTTCCTAATATCATTGTCTCTCAGTATGCATTCAACCTCTTTTCACACAACTCGAAAGTCTTCCCAAATGGTTACAATGAGGAGGAGCTGAAGTTAGTAAAAGAGACCAGGAAAATTTGGGTGAGTATTTTTACACCAACACTTGATGTTAACGATGTTTAGTGTGTAAATGTGACTATGTTCAAACTTATTGAGATATCTACCATTTTCTTATTGAAGTGCAAAGAAGTTCATTGCACATAGATTACTTATGCTGAAACTGTTGCAGAATGACCAAGATGTGAGAGTCACCGCCACCTGTATACGGGTTCCAGTAATGCGGGCACATGCAGAGAGTATAAATTTGGAATTTGAGAAGCCGCTCAGTGAGGTAAAGCTTCTAGCAGTACTTTATACTTAGTTTTAGCACAGTCCAAAGTTTAAATGTTCTATGCTTCTGCTCTTCTACTGGCATATTTTCCAATGAGTTTTGTTTGAAATCCGGCCAAGAAAAGTTGGAAGAGCAGATCGAGTTGTTAAATATGTAGAGACAGAGTGCCCCAGGAGTTTTTCAGGCTCTGAATCCGTTTACGTGTTCAAAAAAGCATATCAAGTAATGAAAAAATAGTGATGTCACCAATAATTGTATGACCGGATTCCGGAATTAAAGGCAAGAATGTAGAGCAGTTAGACTTAATTTTTTTTCTGTTAAAAGGCATGTAATAAATGTAGATGGTGTTTATCTCAGGGTTACATTTTTCCCTTTGTTTTTTAAAAGCTTTAATATTACAAATAATCAGTTACACAAAGGTAACAGGGAGGCTGGATCTGTAGATCCTATTAGTTGCCTTTCTGTCTATAGATAAGAGCATATTTACCAGCAATTGATTTTAGGAAGGTTTACTAACTTCATCTGCTGAACCTCATACTCTCTGAGGTTTGACAGAATACAAAAACTCAAGAGGGTTACAAAATGCTCTTTACTGGGCTGAGAAAGATGGCTACAGATACAGTCTTCTTCTTACAATTCCTTGGTGATTCCTTCCTTTGCTTACATACAGTGGAAACATAGTGCTGGAATTAGAGAAATCAGCAAAATGGGGCTGAGAGACCCTTTGGCTACCTCCCTCTGGGTCATTGCTGCTATTCTCTTCACTGGATTCTCTGTCCAGCAGGAAATAGAAAGTCCTCACCATTGTCATATAGTTCTTTTCAATATTGCCACTATTTCCTAACTCACCAGTCTGTTTGGTCCGGAGCTGGGCTTCTGCACCTTCGGACAAGCAATCCTCCTCTTTAAAGCACCAGACTGTTATACTTTGGTCTGCTTCCCTTCTTTTTTATTACCCTTCACAATCTATTTCCAGGATCCCTGAACAATTCCTCCCCATCTCTTGCCATTGTTCTTCCGATTGCTACAGGGATATCGTGTCGTCTCTAAAGTCCTGTGCAAGTCAAATATCAGCTCTCTTATTTTGACAACTGCCCGATCCTCTGTGATATCTCAAATTTAAACTGAGCCACTCGAGGATTTTGCTACTCTTTTGCCTCTGGTGGTGAAATGTCCTGTCCACTTGCTGAACTGCATGCTTCTAGAGAACAAGACATACAGAAATGAGAATGCTGGACACTAGGCAATCCTCCACATCCCTTAACCTCCTCCCAAGGGCCTGGAATTAAATGCTTCTCCATAGTGGCCAACTTGTTAGAGTCCCCTGTGTAAAATTGCACGTTTTTGTCCTTACAGGGGGCCACCTATCCCAATCTTTTTCTTCTATCAAATTCCGCTTTCCATTAGCATTAGTGTCATTACCATGTGGTTATGTTGATTGGTTAATGCATTTTAGATTTTCTCAAGATAAACAATATGTATGCAAGGTCGTACAAGCTTACCTGAAGTAGACCGTTGTATATATTCTCAATCCTGTTTCCCCTGTACTACTTGGGGCTGCCTATCCTACCATTCTCTTCTACCAAATCCAACATTCCTTTGGTGTTAGCATCATTATTTTTGTATTTATGTTGATTGGTAAATGCATTTTAGATTTTCTAAAGATAAACAATATCTACTGCAAGGTCATATTGAAAGATATATATGATATATCATACATTTTCAAAACTGATAAATTTAGTCAAACTAGACCTTTATATGGATTTTGGACCTTAGTTTCTGTTTTTTCCAACCTCAAAAGCGCAGATGTAATTCGATCCAAAAAGGATTCTGTAGAAATTCTTTGAAATTCTGCAACTGCTATAATGAACAATCTGAACGCTAGTTTCTTTTCATTAAGACGGAATTTCTCTACCATAGATAAGCAGTGAAATAAAAGACTATGCAGAGATAAAGAACACAATAATTTTTTCCTGGGAACCCAACTGGGAAAGGCCACTTATTTGCTTGAGATTTTATTGATAGAGTTTTGAGCAGTAGATCTCTTACAAAATAATCTTGTTTCAGTAGACAACACACTTGTTCTCCCTGCTTGACATAAGCTTGAAACACTCTGCTTGAAGGCTTGATCCTGCTCCCTAAATCCTTGCGTTGCCTGAGCTCTATTTCCTAGCGCTGGAAATCCCTATTTTCTAGCGCAATAGTGGCTCCTATTCTATAGGGAATTCTTCCTATTTCCTAGCTCAAATCCTGACAAGAATTCCTCCCTTTCTCAATTGCGTGTAGGCTTCTCCTTACACGCTCTCCTAACAAGAAGTCTCTTTCACAAAAACTCATGCTCACAATAATAATACAAAGATGTGCCTTCCTCCTCCTTATAAGCAATTCGGCCCATCTAAATTTGGCAAGTTTATGTTTGGAACTCGGTCTTGTGATTGACTAGTCAACTGAGTCTAACTGACCCTTGTAAGTCGTCCTAGCCACAAATAAACATTAAGGCTTGTCACTTGTCCTTTTCCAAATCTAACTTGCACTAGGAGACAAACACATTGAGCCTCCAACTATACACATGAGTTAAATTGCTTCATGAACTCGTCCTAATTTTTAGGAACTTGTCCATGCTAAAGAAACACTGCTTGTGGTCTTCTTGACTAAGGCACAAGTCAAGGAAGACCTTTCTCGCTACTATTTTCAACACTCCCTCTTAGCGAGGAAGGAATTCTGTACAACTCCCATCTTATCTCTGAAATGAACAATATTGCTTCTTGCCAATGCCTTGGCCAAGATATTTGCTATTTGCTCCTTTGTTGGAATGTCTGGTAGCTTCACTATCCCTTTTTGCACACAATCTCTGAGATGATACCTGATCTCGATATGCTTTGAGTGATCATGAAACACTGTGTTCTTAGAGAGCTTGATGCAACTTTGATTATCACATTGTATCACCTTGGGCTCCATCCTCTGTTTGAAAAGTCCCACAAGTAACTTCCTCATGCAAAAAGGCTCGTATGCTTCCAAATTGGTAGCCATGTACTCGACCTCTAGTTGAATTGAGTGCAACTGATCTCTGCTTCTTGCTGTACTAGGAAACAATTGCTGATCCAATGCCGAAGATGCCCCTTGAAGTACTCATCCTATTAGTGGATCTCCCTGCCCATTCTGCATCTGTGAAGCCTCAAGCCTGACTCCATCTACCTGTCGGTAACACAATCCATAATCCATTGTGCCTTTGAGATACCTCAACACATGCTTTGCAGCAACCCAGTGAACTTTGATCAGTTCCATCATGAACTGACTTAGTTGGTTGACTGCAAAAAAAATATCAGGTCGTGTGTTGACCAAATAAATCAACGACCCGATGAGTTGCCTGTATACTGTAGCATACACTTGCTATGCTTTACTGGCACCCACCTTCCTCCAGTGTGTGACTAGAGGCGTGGCCATTGGCCTGCAATCCTACATATGACATCTCAAGAGAATCTTTGTAGTGCACTTCCCTTGTCCCACGAAGCTATGTCACAAGGTTCGTTGAAATTTAACATTGAGGTTCAAATTTTGGCGAACATTAAATTTTTTTTGAGGTTTGGCGAACCTCATCGAACCTCATAGCCATTGACCAAGTTCATAGATCAAAACTCAAAACCTCATATCACAACTCAAGCTTGTAATTTATCCTTGCAGTTTTCATGTTCGGCATAACATTTTTAATGTTTATTGATGTTAGATTTCTTACTATTTTGTCCTCTAATTCATTATATATATATATATATATATATATATATATATATATATAGAAAATGTATATAGGTGAACCTAAACCAAAACTCATCAAAAAATTCGAACCCAAACCGAACCTAATCATTTCCGAACTTGAACTTGAACCCGAATCATGTGACATTGCCACAAAGATCTCATCATCACCCTGCCAAACCTCCAAGCCAAGGAAATAGTCCATAAGCCCCTTATCCTTTATCTCAATCTCCCTTGCAAGGTCCACCCTTGCAATCCTGGATCAGATAGTCTCCTACAGGTAATATAAGGTCATCAACATAGAGCATTAGAATGAGCGGAAGCCCTCCAGCCATGATATAGTACAGGTTGGCGTTGATCTCACTCTTATTGAAGCCCTATCCTAAAAGGTAGTTGTCAATATGAGTGTACCATGCTCTCAGAGCCTGCTTGAGCCCATAAAGAGCTATATTCAGCTTGCACACGTGTGTCTTTGCCGAACTGCTCAAACCCCTCTGGATGCCCCATAAAAATCTCGTCCTCAAGCACTCCGTTGAGGAATGCTGTCTTCACGTCCATCTGGTGGATCTTCCACCCCATCTGTGCTGCGAGTGCCAGAATAGTCCTGATGGATGATGGGGCAAAGGTCTCATCATAGTCTACGTCCTTAATTTGTGAGAAGCCCTTGGCCACAAACTTGACCTTGTACTTCTCCACACTCCCATCTGCTCCATACTTCACCTTGTGCACCCAACATGGGTCTACTATTGATTTGCCCTCATTTCATGACACAATCTCTCAAACATCGTTCTTCATGATGGAGGAATATTCCTCCACCATGGCATCCTGCCAAACCTGCTTAGAAGTTGCCTCAATTTGCGATATGATTACTTAGACATGTAGCTAGTTTTTCATATTGTTTATGTATTAAATTTTTGATTAATTAATGATTTAATTTACATACCTAAAAGTTAACATTGCCTTCTCTTAATAGTTGGAAATTTTCCATTAATGGTTTTCCATATAATTACTTGGGCAGGTAGCTAGTTCCTCAACTTGTGAGAGGAATTGGAGCACATATGCTTTCATCCATTCAGTGAAGAGAAACAGGTTGGGATCGAAGAAGGCTGAGATCTTAGTCTACATTCATAGCACACTTCGTCTCATATCTCAGAAAGACCCAAGGTACAAGGAGGGTCCTTTCAAGAGATGGGACCAATACACAGATGATGTTGCAGGTGGACGAGGAAATACAACCAGATGGTCTTATTGAGCTACCTCCAGTTGCTATGGATGAGCAAGAGCCTCTAGATGAGACTGATCCCTAGAGAACCTGTTGACCATCAAGCTTAGTGATGTTGATCATGATGACATGGATGTTGATGAGTGATGACATGGCTTGTAATTTGGAAGATTTCAAAATTGAAAATTCATAATTTGGATTTCATACATATTATAATTTATATAATATATAATATATATGAACTATAATATAGTATATACCCTCGACAAACCCACACACCCTATTTCAAAAAGTGACGTACTTGTCCTTGTCCTCGTACCCGAACCTACGTTTCTTGGCAACTTAGCTTATCATCCTCTTCTGCATCCTATTATGCGTCCCTCTTGCCACTTGTCTGAGACTCTGTATGTGATCCTGCTTGAGGCTTTTCCTTTTGAGCGAGTAGCTCCTCCATCTGAGGTACTGCTATTTGCTTTCGCTCTAGGGGCTCCCCAGAGCTTTGTCCTCCTCGAACCTCACATCCCGCATGAGAACTGTCTTCTTGAGTCCTAGTAGATACACCTTTTATGCTTGAGTTGTCTCACTGTATACCATGAAAATACCCTTTTCTGCTATGGGCTCCAACTTCTTCCTGCTATCTTTAGAGACATGGCAATAAAATTTTGTTCCAAAGCTCTGGAAGTGTGAAACATCAGGCTTCTTGCCTGTGGAAGCCTCCTCCAGTGTAACTTATCTAGGTACCCTGTGTGGACTCCTATTATGCAAAATTATTGTAGTGTTGCATGCCTCTGGCCACAAGAACATAGGCAATCCTTGATCATCCAACATGGCCTTGCCTGCTCCAACAATACTGCAATTCTTCCTCTCAGCCAACCCATTTTGTTGAGGGTTGGGGTACTATCAACTCTCTCCTAATGCCCTCCTTTGCACACAACCCCTTGAAGGCATTGGAGACATATTCTCCCCCATTGTCACTCCTCATTGACTTGATCTTCTTCCTTGTCCGAGTTTTACGAGAATGATCATCAATGAAAGTAACATAATACTTGTGTCTCATAAGAGAAGGAGAAGAGAAGGGTCCACACACATTTGAATGCACCAACTTCAAAATACCTTTGGCCTTGTTGTCTCGTCTCTGAAAAGAGGTCTTG
Organism: Pinus albicaulis; assembly: GCA_034641835.2. NCBI lineage: Eukaryota > Viridiplantae > Streptophyta > Pinopsida > Pinales > Pinaceae > Pinus > Pinus albicaulis. Next base: position 99,649,189 of record CM076574.1, on the reverse strand, counting down.
GCATACTTGCCAAGCGTGTAACCCTTGCATACTCGATTCTTGTCAAAGTTGCATGCCAGTAGTCCTGTGGATATTTGTTGAAGAATCCTCAGTGCCCCATGATGCAAGTGTCCCATGTGCTTGTGCCAAAGTTCTCTAACACCTCTACCCATCTCACCACTTACCTTGCTGCTCAAGGCTACACAAGTATTTACTTGTAGCTTGTACAGGTTCCTCATCCTCACACCCATCTGCTTCACTGATCCAAAAGCTAGGTGCTTGAGGTACGCCTTACCTCTGCTGAAGTTGATATCATATCCCTTGTCCTCAAGGGTTGCCACTGAAACCGGGTTCTTCTTCAGCCATGGAACATAGAGAACATCTCTAAGATGAAGAAAGCTCCCAGACTCCCTCTCAAAGCTGACAATACCAAATCCTTTGGTCTTGTACTTGCCATTATCTCTTAGCTCAATATGAACCTCCATTTCCTTCTCCTCATCGGGCTAAAATAATCCCTGTTCCCGATCATATGGAAGGATGCACCGAAATCAATATACCACGTGCTGCTACCTACTGAGCTTGCCATGCAAGTTATCTTTGAGAAGTCTTTCTCAAACTGAGAGGAAAACCCATCTACCTCAGCTGATGCAACAACATGATCCTTACTAGATCCCTTCTTTCGTTTTGGACACTTAGTAGCATAGTGCCCAAACTCATGACAATGGAAGCACTTGATCTTTCTCAAATCCTTCTTCTTGTCGCCTTTTTGACTGGACTCGCCCTTCCCTTTGGCTTTCTTGCCCTTGGGATTTTCCCACAAGAGCAAAATTCCCCTCATCATCTGTCTTTGCTGATCTACCTTCTTTGGTACCTCTCTAGATCTCTTCCTGAATGCAGTCAGTCCATAACCCTTCCCAATTGGGAAAATTCTCTCTCCCACTGATAACAACATGGAAGCCATATCGAGACTTGTGAAGTTCAAGTAAGGCAAAACTCACAAGGTCATGATCAGATACAGTGACACCCACACCACCTAGCTCATCTCAAACCTGAGTGAACTTCATAAGATATGTGACGATGGGCTCTCCTTGTTTCATTCGGATACTCCTTAGCTTCTCCTTAAGAGCAAGTTTCCTAGTATCATTGGAACTCTAATATAGATTTAAAATAGCCTTGAATATCTCAAAACCTGTATTCTTCTCATGGATATGCGGAACTATGTGATCTTTGCCCCCTTATAAAATAATCCTCCTTGCCTTGATATCATTTTTATTATGCAGGGCCAATTGTTGGGGATCTTGTGGTGGTGGAATTGTTTTCTTGACAAACTCTCTCATCCCATTATCCTCCAACAGTATCGTGATCCTCCCTTTCCAAGAGATGAAGTTGGAGGCTCCCTCTAAACAATGGTCTGATCTCAATCCTTGGAATGCCATCCTGCTTGCTCAATGAACTCTCTTCAATCTAGCGCTCGTCTTTATTCTAATCTCTGCTTTGATGCCATGTAGAAATTCCTTGAAATTTTGCAACTCCTATAATGAACAATCTGAACACTAGTTTCTTTTCATTAAGACAAAGAATTTCTCTACCATAGATAAGCAGCGGAAATAAAAGAATATGCAGAGATAAAGAACACAATTACACAAGAACACAATAAATTTTTCCTGGAAACCCAACTGGGAAAACCCACTTCTTTGCTTGAGATTTTATTGATAGAGTTTTGAGCAATAGACCTCTTACAAAACAATCTTGTTTCAATTGACAACACACTTGTTCTCCCTATTTGACATAAGCTTGAAACACTCTGCTTGAAGGCTTGATCCTGCTCCATAGATCCTTGCTCGACCTGATCCCTATTTCCTAATGTTGGAAATCCCTATTTCCTAGCACAATCGTGGCTCCTATTCTATCAGGAATTCTCCCTATTTCCGAGCGCAAATCCTAGCAAGAATTCCTCCCTTTCTCAGTTGCGTGTAGGCTTCTCCTTACGCTCTCCTAACAAGAAGTCTTTTTCACTCAAACTTGTGCTCACAATAATAATACAAAGATGTGCCTTCCTCGTCCTTATAATCAATTCGACCCATCTAATTTGGCAAGTTTATTTTTGGAACTCAGTCTTGTGATTGACTAGTTAGCTGAGTCTAACTGATTCTTGTAACTTGTCCTAGCTACAAGTAAACATTGAGACTTTTCATTTGTCCTTTTTCAAATCTAACTCGCACTAGGAGACAAACACACTGAGCCTCCAACTATACACATGAGTTAAACCACTTCATGAACTTGTCCTAATTTTTTGGAACTCGTGCATGCTAAAGAAAGACTGCTTGTGTTCTTCTTGGCTAAGGCGCAAGTCAAAGAAGACCTTTCTCACTACTATTTTCAACAGCTTCTAGAGTTCCAGTGTTCCAGTGCAAGAATCTACAGAGGAGGCTCCATTGTATCAACTCTAAACCCAATCGTGATAGCTTCCATGAAACTCTTCTTCCAGATACGCACCTTCCCATCAATGAATGCCACATTGAAACCTTTGTCTTCCATGGCTGAAATAGACACAAGGTTCTTCAAATTAGGTACATAGAGTACATCTTGCAAGCGGAGGACTTGACCTTGAGACAAGTGGAGGGTCACAGTCCCTGTCCCTTTCACGGGATATGTGGCATTATCTCCAAGGATAATTTCTAGATTAGTATCCTTCTCAACCATATTAGAAAGTGCTTCCTTGAATCTAGTGATGTGCCTTGAGGCACCACTATCTATCAACCAGACATCCATAATGTCGGGTGGAGATGCAGTAGAGAGGGCAGATACAAGAATGAATTCATTTCTTTTATCAACAACATTTGATTCCTCATACCTGGAATTTCTCGACCTTTTGAAAGGTTGACCATTTCCGCTGGAGGGAGCCTTCCTCTTCCCCTTGAACCTGTTGTTCCTTTGATTGCCATTCCTCCGGTTGTTGTTGTTGTCATCATCATTGGAGAATCCTTCTTGAAAGGGCATTCTCTAGCATAGTGACCTGGCTTGTGACAAGTGTAACACTTGCCCTTCTTTCCTTGGGCCCTTGCTCTTCCTTTGTTCCTTGGACCACCAAATTTCTTCTTCCTAGAATGAGTAGCGAAGGCAACATTTCCTTCATTTTCATATTCCTTCATCCTTGTCTCTTCTTGTATGCATCTCGATAGTACTTCGTCAAAATCAGGTATCACATTGTTATTGAGAATGGTAGTGTTGAATACATTCCATTCGGATGAGAGACCTCCAAGTGCGGTGAGAACTATCTCTCGATTAGCGATTGTCTCCCCAATAGCCAGCAGATTATTCCTGATCTCGGTCAGCTTCAGAAAATATGATTGAACAAACTCATCCCTGCCTTTCTTCAGATTCTTCAATTGGTTCTTGAAGAATATGACTTGATTCGCATTGTTGGCCTTAAACATGTTGACCAACTTATCATACATCTCCTTGGATGTGCCCAACTCAGAGATGTAGGCAACCAGACTCTTATAAATAGAGTCTCTGATCATCAGCTTTGCTTTGATTTCTCCCTTCTTGTACTTTGTTTTGGTAGTAGCAGTTGCAGTGGATGGAGGCTCTTGAATTTTGCCCTGCACATAGTCCATGACATCTTGATCTTCCAACATAAGATCCAATGTCATCTTCTAGGCATGGAAGTCATCTTTCCCAGTCAATTTGTCATTAGCCTTAAAGCCATTGTAGTTAGAGGAACCCATGCTCTTCTTCGGTGATTGCTACAAACTAGGGCTTTGTCTTCACCTTAGCTCTGATACCATGTAAATTTCTGTAGATGTTCTATGCTTGATGCAACTTTACTTTTTATCCCAATATCAGTCAGCAATCACATAAACAACAAAGTAAAATGCTGATAGAACATACCAGTAGATCGACAGAAGACAAGCCAAAATATGTTAGTGTGTTGGTGCATTACAGTGGTCAGCAGGATGCTTCAACCAACAAAGTCTCAATATGGTCAGCTAACCAGAAGTGTCACACAACCCTCTAGGACAGCCAAAACAGTCAACTCAAAAGTCAACGTTGTCAGTCAACGGTCAACACAAACAGCAGCAGCAGCTAGGTCAACACAGCGAAGTCAAAGTCAACATCCAGCCTCGGCAATTGTGCCAAAAAATGCGGATTAGGAAAATTGAAAGTTTGGGAGAGTTTCAGGTCTGTTTGACTTTGCGTTGACCAAAGTCAACATTGGTCAACGCTACTGCAGAAACCCTAGGCCGAAAACAGAAAATGCTGCTTGCTGAAATTTTCCCACGTGTGAAGAAGAGCCTCCAAGGTGATTGAACCAATCAGATGAGGGGAGAGAAATGTGTGAGGATGAGATGAGTGAAAATGTCTTTCAACGTTGACCAATTTATATCCATCAATGAGGGTGTGTGACAACTGCTGGGGCACAAAACCTTCAGGCCGACCTGCACATATTTTGAATAAATTCAAAATAAATGTTCTGCTCATCAGATCAAAATGATCTTTAGATCGATCTTGCACCTCTCCGAAAGAGGAGTCCAATAAAAATATTGGCATCTTCATCTGAGTATTACAACATGGAGTTTGGACCTAGTTGTCCAAAATTAACACCCTATACCGTAAATCAAGTTAAATCTCACTTGGGAATTCTCATGTATAATTAATGGTGTCTGATCATCTTCATTACCTGGTTACCTGATCTCCAAGAAAATTCACTCAACCTTCCAGAATAATTTAACAATGGCAAAGCTTTCATGTGACGATTTCCTTAAGATATACTGTAAGCAGATATTTGATACTGGTTCACCGTCTTTCCAATATGTATTTTTTAAATTTCCTTTCTTGAATACCTATGTTAGGAGTTGATTGTTTAGAGATGTTTAAATATTCACATTGTTGATAATGCTCATCATGTTTAATTTGCTAAATGGTTACTGCCAGTCTCTGATCACATGCATTGCTGGAAACAAACTGCGTTAGATGTTTCAACTGTCAGGATGCCACACATTAAAGTTCCTGTTAGGATGTCAAAATGTTTTATCTAGTTCCACTGTTAACTAGTGCAGCATTCTCTATTTACCTTTCAAATTCAAGTTTGATTATGCACTGCTGTTAATTAATATTTTAGAAGTGGGTAAAGAAAGGAAAGGTGATGGCTTGGTCAATGGTGTTGTCAAAGTGCATTTAAATTGCCTATCTGCAATTTGTCTGCCTAAATCTCTGTGGTATTTTTCATGCTATAACTGATTGTCACAAAACTGCTACACAACTGAATAATGATTTGATGCTTTATGGATTTTATATGCTTGATTGTGCAGACAATTTTAATTAAAATGGTGCATTCATTTTGTTTATTTCTCGGTTATATGTCAAATTTCAACTTGAAGGAACCACATGCCTTGTGTTTTTGGTGTAAAATGGCAAACAACATGTAAATCTCAGATACTCTAGATATTACCGTTTCTGACTTCACAGAAGGGAGATGTTGGCTGATGAGTATTGCAACGTTGATATGCAGGATACTGCAAGAGAGATTCTTAAGAAGGCTCATGGGGTCGTTGTCATTGATGATCGAGCTGAAAACATCTTTCCCACACCCCTTGAGGTCATTTCTTGGCCTAAGCAATATTTAATGTGCAAAGTTTTGATGAGCAGAGATCAAGCAGATCTTTTACATTATTTACCTGGGTTGTTATATACTGATAATCTTAGATATCTATATAAAGTAAGATGGTCATGGTCGTCAATTTTATAAATTAAAATTTTATTGGATGATCAGTAGAATTTCGTGGTTGGCCTTTCCTTCGGTAATGGCATTTTCCACCTAGAGCTGTGTGGCTTGTAAGACTTTAACACAAATTTGACCTCTGTTTCACACAGGTTTCAAATAAAGATGATGTTGCTGTTGGTAGGATAAGGCGAGATGCTTCTCAAAATGGTGATTATGGGTATGTCTTCATTAGCTGCACACCTCTCAGTAAAATAGGTCACTTAGTATTATTGTTTCACCCTTTCATCATTTCTGACTATGAACCCATATATTGATGATCAGATTGGATATTTTTGTTTGTGGGGATCAAATACGCAAGGGAGCTGCTCTAAATGCAGTACAAATTGCAGAGAGGCTACTATAAGAACTTTAGGAACTGAATAATATTTTGATATCCGTTATCCCATTCAGTTCTTTTAGTATTTTGTTTCTCGATGGAAATTCTTCCGACTTTTCATTCTTAATGCTTTATATTTATTTTACATGTTTTTTAAAAACTTTATATGTGAGTGCTAGAATGTTTCAAAACAATCAAGGATGTCGAAAGTATGATGGCTGCTATTTACAGGATTATGGATCAGTGCCTGACCAATTTTTACCTTTGATGTAACTAAGTGAAAAACTAGTAGTTAGAGTGATGACCGGTTTATGACCTGCTGCAGTAATCTCCAGCATGCACACATCTGGATTTGTTTTCAATGTTCAGACCATGTGATAGCTAAGAGTTTGAAATTACTATATGTCAATGTTGTCCCGTCACTAAGAAACTATTGCCCTGTACGTTTAGAAGTTTATTTCATCTACATTACTGGGAAAAATGCAGCAGCAGAGGGTTTATTATATTTTGTTGTGTAATCTTCATTTTGATTATATTCGACCAGAGAGTTTATTATATGTTCTTGTGTTACAGCATATCTCCAATACCATTGATTTATGAAAAATTCTGTGCATATATTAATCCCTTTGTAGCTCCGAGGGAAAATTCAGCATGGTTTAAATATCATGCTGTCCTACTGCTGACCTGGGCTTGATTCCTTTTGCAAGGGTCAATGGGTTCAGCAGCAGGTGGCTGTGGGGATGAAAGTCCATGGCTGGGTCCCAGAGGGTGAGGTGTAGCAATGTATGCTGACATGGATGCCATCTGTGAATGTGGGGGAAGTGTCCTTGGGTTTTCCGATAGGATTGTTTCCATGGAAAAATAATATTAATCCCTTTCTTTATATTATGCCTATTATATCACTTCCAAGCATATAATGTTTTTCAAATAGTACCTACTGCCCAATGGCAAACCTTAAGCACCAGACAGACTTGCCATAAATACCTGCCATGGAACTTTGATATACAAATTGTTTTTCCCAGAACCTTGCAAAACATCAAAGTTCCACCACCATTTATGGCTAGTATGCCTTGAAGTTTTTCCATGTCTAGTAAGGACATCGTTATTTTCATTGGATCTGTTTTTGGTTGTCTCTGTTTGCTTCTATTAATAATTCCTTTCTAGATAATGTTTTCTTCTACGAGCGAAATGTAACATTTTCAGTTTTTTCTTACCTTGCCTAGTTTTAAGAGATTGGTTGGATTGGTTGGAAAGTGGTCATTAATAATTCTGTGTTTGTTTTAAACGTGCACACCCATAGACCTCTTGTATGCTATGTACTCTTGATATTTTGGTTGTGCAAGATGTTTACTGACTGGGGGGAGCTATGCCCATAACAAAATTACTACTTACTTTTCATACAGAAAATTGCTTATTATCATGTTGAAACCATATAAAAGATTTAATAATTCTTTTCACGTGTAAGTAATTTCTCCATGTCTGCTAGCAATCTATTTATTTGTGGTTAAAATATGCTTTGTAAAAGGTTGTAACCCTGTGCAAACATATCACGTTGGACTATTCGGTGCTAAATATATCCTTTTCATGCTTTTGAGCAGAGCAATGCTTATTTTTATCTTGGAACCTTATATGGGGCTGAGTTCTTTATCCATGGATGTCATATTGATTTCCTTCATGTCTACGCGGGGACTTATGTGTAGATACTATCACATCAACTCAGGTAAGCCAAAGATCATAGGAAAAATATCTACCTCACCCCAACCAAGTTTATCTGTGTATTATGTCATGGAATATCAGGGGATTCAATTATCATACAGACCAAAAGCAACTCTGAAAAAATAAAGTAAAACCCTGACATCATTTTTGTTCACAAAAAGAAGTGCTCGGAGTTACATCTAGTCACGCATAATATCCTATTAGGGCAACATGATGATTGGTCCAAGTGCATAAGGTCAGTCCAACCTTCATCTTAGCAATTTAACAGCTCCTAGATGGTGGTTATTGCTCTATTTTAGGGTTATTGGATTCTCTACTTTTCGATCTCTCACCAATGTCTATGGACCGACCATCCTCTTACAAGGAAGCTTTCCTTTCGAGTCTCAACAATACTCCCCTAAATGCTCTTGGTAGCCTACAAATAACATGGGGAGATTTCAACATGATAACAAGCTTGGAGGAAGAAAAGGGACTTCGTAGGCTGGATGGAATTTACACCATATTTGCAGACAAGATTGAAGAGCTTCAATTAATAGATGCCGTCCACAATAATGACATCTATACCTAGACTAACAAAAAGGAGGAATCCATCATGTGGTGGGAAAATGGGTGCTTTCTTCTATTATAAATGTTTATGGACAAAGGAACACAAGGGGAGCCCTTCATCTTGCAAGCATAGGCTTTGACCATTGGCTAATTCTTCTCCACTGCCTACATTAGAAACGATCCCAAAGAACTTTAATGGGAGTCACAAATCATGCATTTGTTGGTTGAAGGATGGCGATAAAAACTCCTAATTCTTCCACAAGTCAACATGGAACCATGAAACACTATCGAGATTTTGAGCTTGCAAAATTCTAATGGGCAGGAGCTCCGTGACTTAATGGATCTAGAAGTAGATCTCACTTCAAAAGTTGGCTCTTAGAGCCATCTAATGAGATGCAAGAAACCATAAATAATATCGTAGTGAACATTCTAACGCTAATCACTAGTGAGAAAAACAACTTCTTTGTGCACCTGTTAACATGATATAAGTTATGGAGGGGGTGAAATAAATGATACTCGGGAAAGCCCCATGCATAGATGATTTTCGTGTATATTTCTTTCATGAATTCTAGGATGTTATTAGGATTGAGCTTTGGGGTTGTTGAGAAATCCAAGGAGGTGGCAGTTCAGTGATTTATCTTATTATCACAGTATTTTGTGATGTTTTTTTTTTTAATTATCATTTGTTCTTTCAATTTATCTTTTCTTATCATCAAGAGTAATGTCAATCAATAAATAGAAGAAGACACAAGATGTAGGCACACTGCCAAGGCAAAACCCCACTCTTTGGGGAAACCCTGGTCAAAATTCTCCCTTCAGTAGATTCAAGATGAGACGACCAAGACCCTAACTAGAGACTCTCTCCACCAAGTCATCCCTTCACTGTGTTAGCACTGAGATCTCCTTACTGTCATGACCCCAAGATTTCCTTTGCTTGCATCGAAACTTCATCCTCATTACTGCGATAACTCTGAGACATTCTTTCTGAGATCTTCCTTCCATTTTGATGACATTGAAACATTCTCTGTGATAACCCTTGACTTCCGTAGCACTGAGTTCATTGACTGAGATATCACCAAGACATAATGACTGAGATAGCATCAAGAGTATATAAGCATAACACCGACACTGTAGTATCACCATGACTGAGATAGCATCGAAGTCATCCGAGCTTCTTTTTGAGGTAGCACTGAAACTGTGATAGTACCGAAACTGTGGATTTCATTAGATTGTAATGACACTGTAATATATATCATATTCGAACTACATCATATCCGAACTGTAATGATACTCTCTTATGAAGATATCCGAACTTAATCTGAACATCTTTCTTCAATTTGATCCGAGATACTAAATTGAGGTATGCAAAGTCCTTAGGTTGGTATATATAGTGATCTCCCACAGTTAATAAGCTGACATAATTGTGTGAACAATTGTGACTTTATTTTAGGCTGACTTGAGTATGTTTATGTATCTTTTGAGAAAGGCAGACTTGAAGGTTGTCTTTGAAGAAGATTTGCTGAGGATGATGACCTTGCCTAAGAGGATGACTTGATGGAGGAGTCTAATAAATTGACTTTGACCCAATCCTAATTACATGATTTAAAAGCCCACAAAGGATCAATTTAAATCTGTAACCTAGAAGTCTGCAATGGGGACCTTGATCTAAATAATATGACCCAAGCATGAATCCCGTGCATTAATAAGTCATTTAATAATAATAATTTTTTTTTTGATAAATATATTAATAATGAAGACCGAACCTAGTTACATTCTTCAACACTCCCTCCTAATTAGGGAGGTATTCATATGTAATTAAAGAGGTACATGGAAGATCTCACTTTATCTATGAAGAAGTTTAGGCACCACAATGCCATGGACTAGATTCTTGACCAGGGCAATCTATCCATTTGGTCTTTCAACAGTTTAGGCTCCGCAATGCCACAAACTTAGTGTCCTGGCTAGGGCAATCTATCTGAGTGGGACTAAGATGGACTAAAGCTTTCAACCTCTATAGGTACCATCAAGGTTACTTACTAGCCATCAACCCAAGGAACTAGGCGCACATCCACTCGATGCCACCCTCCCTACTAGACATCAAAACAAAGTGCTGACCTGATGTCTTTCCAGGCAACGCTTCACTCACAAAGCCTTAACAACAAATCTCTTTTGACCAAACTAATTGTTAACCTTTATTCTTTTCGAGAGATTTACCGATACAAACACAACCCCAATCAACAATACACTTTCAAAAAATATATAATCAAAACAAACCTTCAGGGTTTTGACGCTGCTCTTCAACTAATATTAGTAGGACTATCAGTTGAATCTTTGAGAGAATATTCATTTTCTTACTTAAAATGTAGCAACATATCTTTCAGAATGTATTCCCCAATAAAAAACTATGTTGTGCCATCCCTCCTGACCAAGGAGACTAACTTTTATTGAGGCTCCCTCTTAATGTAGGGAGATTAACTTCTTCCTTCGGTGTTTGGAGAATCTTTCACGACTTCCTTCCTTCTCATCATACTTCTCTTGCAGACTTCTTCACCAATGTGATGTATCTGCACAACTTAGACAACAAGTACAACCAAATCTATAGAAGCACGAAGTTAGTCATAACAAAATTTTACAGTAGCGCAAGTATTATACTTTTACACACATGATCAAGAGACTATACTTCAATACTTCAACTTCTAGCCTAGGCTTGTTACAAACCTTAAATCACATCAACAACTTAATCAAAGATGACAGAAGATAAGTTCTGTCATATGGCGATCCCTAGAAATAAGTCAAAACAAAATAAAGGTATCTAATAACTTTCAGAAGTCATATGATAGAATTTTTAGTAGGGTTTCATGTGAACCCTCGATTTAATAAAACAATCACATCATGATGAACAAGAATAACTTCTACTAGGGTTCGCTGTAAACCCTAGATTTCCCATCATCATCCTATAACTTCAAACTTAGACTAGGGCTTGTTTCCAAACCCTAGGACTTGTGACCATTAGTAATTTGGTCAACACACATATCTAGTGATTACCATAAGCATATCATATGTCAGAGAATATTAATACATTAGACATATATCAACCTGGACTAAGCTAGGGTTTCAACCAAATGAACACATACCTAGGGTTTCATTCCTAGAACTTTAAGTACATAACAACGATTTTGCTTGTAGACCTAGCCAAAACTTAGGGCTTTAGTTCATAACAAGGTAAACCCTTATTATATCAAATCTTCAAAGGTTCAGGATTTTGAACAACATCATTTCAACCTTAATAAGTTTGAGCTTTCATGATCATATCAAAATCCCACACATGACATTATCGATATATCAACCAGTACAACAATTTTTTCATTAATAACCCTAAGTAGGTTTAGGGTTTCACACATTAAATCATACCCTTAGGTTAAGGTTTTCCAAAGAACCTGTCTTGTGTTCTTTTTATATAAACAATCAGAAATATAAGGTGGGTAGATTTATCAGATGACGAATCACCCTAAACAAGAATATTTTAGATTCAAGAGAGTTGGACATAACGATGTTAGTAACACAAATTTCAAAAAAAGATGAAGAGAATTTTATAAGATGTATGGTCCAATACATACCTGGAGATGTTTCTTGGAAAACCTTGTAGGAATTCTTTGAAGTGTAAGCCTTAGTCTTCTATACTCGTAATTCATACTTTCATGCAAAACCATGTGATACCAAGAACATTATTTGATTCTTTAAATTAGATAACCATGGAGGATGGAATCCCATGAGAAGTTATTCCTTCTTTTAATCAGGGACTTCTACTTGACATCCTAGATTTCTAGAAGATAGGGATTAGGGATCTAATATTTATATTGTCCAAGGATTACAATTTTTACCATAGACTAACTATAACCAAGGATTGTGTGATCATTTGATAAACTGAAATTCTAAAAGAAACTTATGAATACACGTACCTTATGATTTACATACCTTTTGATTTGATAACTTGTTGCATGTGCATCTTGAATACTTGATTTTTTAAAGTTGATTTCGTGTGCTTCTTATCTCAGATCTTTGATAGATCTCCATAGGCAGTTGGATTTAGTTTGATTTCTCCAACAAGATGTAGATTAAATATGCTTGTAGTAATTCATAGACATGTCACTGCCTAAACATCACTGCTCCTTATTAATGCTTTAGGCAAAACTACTTGTTCTGATCATGCACATGCTACATAATATGAATTCTCCTCTATGACTGTGATAGACATCATTGTTAATTTTCCTTCATGAGATCGTATCATTGCAATAGTGCCAAGTTTGAGTTCTTGTCACCGAGAAGGCATCGAGACTTCATCATAAACTGAGGTCATGAAGTCACTATAATAACTCTTAACTGATATCTGCATCTGCGAAAGCACCGAAACCTTGAGATAGTGATATTGAGATACCATCAAGACCTTCCCTCCAAAATCTTTTTCACTGTGATCATTTCTGAGTTCTTATACAAACTTTTGTCACTGTGGTATACAAAATTATCTTGAAGAATTGAGCTATGCCGAACTTCTGTGGTTAGACCTTCTTCACGACATATCATCGAGACCTTTCCTAAGATTGATATTCTAACTGTGATATCATCCAAATTTCTATTTCTAAGTTCAATCCGAACTTCTGAAATGCATTATAGAATTTTTTGCTACACTTATCTTATCAATGTCTTCTTAACATGATTCGATCTCCTACACAGTGATTGACCTTTCTTTTTTTCTGAACTTGCACCGAGCTTGATTACTAGACTATCTTATTGTCTTATTGAACTGATATAGCTTGATATAGCATCACTGAACTGTCTTACTATGATATGAATCTTTTGAAATAGGTCCTTCAGAATGCCTTTGAATCCTTCTGACTTGATATTTAATTCAAGTGCACCCAAGTGATTTTCAAATTGCCTTTGATCATGGCTATAACTCTGATACCATGTTGAGAAATCCAAGGAGGTGGTAGTTAATCGATTTCTATTATTATGAAATTATCTTGTGATGTTTTTGTTATTATCTTTTGTTCTTTCAATTTATCTTTTCTTATCGTCAAGAGTAATGCCAAAAAAAAAATGGAAGAAAACACAAGATGTAGGCACATTGCCAGGGAAAAACCCCACTCTTTGGGGAAAACTCGTTCAAAATTCTTCCTTAAATAGATTCAAGATGAGACGACCAAGACCCTAACTAGAGAATCTCTCCACCAAGTCACCCCTTCACTGTGTTAGCACCGAGATCTCCTTACTGTCATGACACCAAGATCTCATTTGCTTGCACCGAAACTTCATCCTCGTTATTGCAATAACACCAAGACATTCTTTCTGAGATCTTTCTTCTATGATAGCCCTGAGATCCTTCCATTTTGATGACACCGAAACATTTTTTGTTATAACCCTTGACTGTAGTAGCACGAGTTTTGTAGCATTGATTTCATTGATTGAGATAACACTGAGGCATCATGACTCCTATAACATCAAGAATATATAAGATAAAACCGACGCTGTAGTATCACCATGACTGAGATAGCACCGATATCACCCAAGATTCTTTCTGAGGTAGCACTGAAACAATGATAGTACCGAAACTTTGGCTTTCATTACACTGTAATGACACTGTAATACATATCATATTCAAACTGCATCATATCTGAATATTAATGATACTATCTTATGAAGATATTCGAACTTAATCCGAACATCTTTCCGCAATCTGATCAGAGATACTAAACTGAGGTAATGAAAAGTACTTAGGTTGGTATATATAGTGATCTCCCACAGTTAATAAGCTGACATGACTGTGTGAACAATTGTGACTTTATTTTAGGCCGACTTGAGTGTGTTTATGTATCTTTTGAGAGAGGTTGACTTGAAGGCTGTCTTTGAAGAATATTTGTCGAGGATGATGACGTTGCTGAAGAGGATGAATTGATGGAGGAGTCCAATAAATTGAATTTGAATCAATCCTAATTACATGATTTAAAAGCCCAAAATGGATCAATTTAAATATGTAATGACTAACCTAGAATCCCACAATGGGTACCTTGATCTAAATAATATGACCCAAGAATGAAACCCATGTTTTAATAAGTCTTTTAATAATAATAAGTTTTTTTTGATAAATATATTAATAATGAAGACCAAACCTAGTTACATTCTTCAACAGAGACATGGTTGAAGACTCCATAGCCTTTGGTAAATACTACAAGCACTCAATGCTACTTTTCTTGCCTTCATTCCTACGGAAAATGGTGCTAACATCCGTGATAACTTTTAGTTAACCGATTTATTTAATGTAGTCTATAGAGTTAAAATGATCTCAAAATTTTTGCACAATTAAATAAATTAATCATTTCAATTGTATATCACAAATGTTGAATAATCTTAGATTGAATCATTATAATATATTTCATCCATTTGGATTCTTTCTGAGAATAGAAATATTGGAGAATTCAGCTCATAGGATCATTTTTACCAGTGCGTTCCAGTTTCTCAAATTATAGTTTGAAACCTTTTGGGAGCACTTTGAGGCATTAAATGAATTTTTGTGGGGGTAAAACTTTATCTTTTAATCACTACATCCCACTAGTGCTATTCTACACACAAACACCTTTTTAATAGCACAAGAAACTCTGTATGTGAAAGTTTATGTCACACGGAAGTTGGCCTTCTTGTTTAGACCACCATGATTCGAGAAGATGCCATGACAGTGCCCATTATTCATGGAAACGAGGTTAGCCATGTGATCATGATGAAAAATACTCTATAAGAGTCAATATTGTAAGTCTAGTGAAGAGTTTAAGGAGTCATCCTTATGCATTGGTTGGCTATTGAGCTATGTTGTAATCAGACCATTATGAGGAAAAGTGGTTACATTTCATTAGAGCGCATTTTGTTCCATAGATGAGAAAAGTGGCTAAGAGTTGATACAAAGAGACCGAACAAAAAGAGTTTGTGCACTGTAGCAGTGCATAGGCCATATGTCTCACTCCTTTGTACTTGCATCCACATCTATTTAGAGAAAGAGAGAGCAAAGCATCCTCACCTTCCAGCGGGGTTTTTTCCCATAAGAGTTTTCCAAATCATATCTTGTTGTATTATGGTTGCCTTATTTTTGTTTGTTTTGTATTTCTTGCATTATTTCATGTTAAAAATAGTAAATTAATAAATAAAAAAGTCCAAGGGAAATAACCCTTCTAGTATAGATTTAAAATTTGAGTATAATTTTATCAAATATGTTGTGACGAATTGTCCAGTGGAATATCCATATTAGTTTATAGATCATACTAGTCTCATAGCAAGTGTCTTTGGGTATTTTGTGGGAAGTTGTAGGGGATTTAGACCGATTTAAGTATAAAGCTGTAAAACCCAATCCATGGCCAATGAATCTATTAATAACCCTTGAAATCTACTAGAGGAGAGGTTCTCAAGGTTGGAAGTGCAAGTTGCAAGAATAAATGATAATATGAACCTCTTTATGGTAACTAGTGAAAAAAAATGGAAATGACGAAGATGGAGGTTCTAACTTGGAGGTTAGATTAGATGGAAAATCAAGGGATTGGGAAGAACCAAAGAGGGAGTTTAAGAAACAATCTGAAAAGGAACAATCTAGCTTGATTTCCATGTTGCTCAAGATGGAAGTAAAGGTTGACATCAAGCCATATTAAAGTAAGATTGACGCTTTGAAGTTAAATAATTGGTTGTAATAGTTAAAGGTTTATTTTAGTGTTCAACATAGAGAGGAGGAACACAAAATTTTATTTTCTCATATGAAACTAGAAGTCCATGCTTGACCCAGTGGGAAAACCACACAAAAATCCCTAAGAGTGGAGGGAGATCTTCTAGTGACTAAGTGGGCGGTTTTCAAAACTCTCATAAAGTCCTAGTTCTACCCTATCGAATATGTAGAGGACCAATACATCCGGTGGCATTATTTCAGGCAGAGTGTACATGAGTACACCAAATTTAGGAAGATGACAATAATGTTAGGTATCACCCCAAGGAACCTATATGTACTCTTGAAGTATTTGGGGGGTATACATAGCCATTTGCATAAAAAAGTGATGTGGTTCAAAACCAGAGTGGTGAACGAGGTTTGTGTAGAGGCACAATACATGGAGAACATAGGCAAGAAGAAAAGGTAATCAAGTGGGTCAAAGCAAAAGGAACACTACAAAGCTTCCAAGGAGGGGGAAAAAGGGGATAGGAGAAAATACAAAAATATAATAGCCATAAAAAATCAATGCAAAGATAAAAGCAACCATGGTAGCCATTATAACATTGATAGCCATGCAAAGTGGAAGTGTTGGAAGTTGCATACAAAGCTCAACCCAAAGAAATGAAAGAAAGACACCAACAAAATATCATGGCTATAGATTTGAGTAAATAGGTGGAAATATACTCAAATGTGGATAAGAAGATTGTCTATACATTCAATGCATAAGGGGGTGAATCTGAGTAGCTTTCAACAACAGGAAACAAAGGAAATGACCCAACTCTTTCATATAAATATACAAGTTGAGGAGACAAAAAATGATGCTATGTTCACTTAGAATCACAAAAAAATCTCATAATAATAGACCTGGTCAAGAAATTGGGATGGATATGACCATCCTAGCCCATATCCATTTGGATGGGTCAACAAGGAGGCAATGGTAAAGGTAACCAAATAGTGTATAATCAAATTTGCTATCAATGTTTATTTTATTGATGAAGTGGAGTTGGTTGTAGTTCCACTTGATGTATGTGGAATTGTGTTTGGGAGTCCCTATATGTACATATAGGACGAGATATTCATGCAAAGAGCCAACGAATATAGCCTCATCAAGGTTGCATATATTCCATTACAATGCACACAAGGGCAAGTTAAATATCTCATCAGTAAATGCTAACCAAGCTAAGAAATTGATTAGTTCTAGCAAAAAGTATGCTTTGTTACTTTTAAGAGAGAATCAATCTATAGAAGAGTTAATGAGAGGAAATTCATCCTTGGAGGGGCGTATTAAGGAACATAAACAACAAGAAGAAGAGTTTCTATAAGCATACAAACTAGTGTTCCAAGAGCCTAAAGTTCTACCACCGAAGAGGGAAGTGGAGCATAAGATCCATCTATTGTTGGAGTCTCCATTGCCAAACATTAGGCCGCACATACAATCCATTATAGAAGTAAAGGAGGTGAAGGAGTTGCAGTAGCTGTTGGAACCAGGTTCCATTCAACAAAGTACTTGCAATTCGTGATGTAATTAAATATTATTATTTAGGTTGGAGAACAAAAATAATATTACGTGGCTAGTGTGCCCATGTAATGAAGTTAAATATATTGTGCGGCCAACACGCTGAGATTTTTATAACATTGTAAAGGCTGTGAGGCCTGATAGTCTGAATAATAATAATAATAATAATAATAAAACAAGGGCGGTTGTGGAGCCAACTCCATGAAAAGAGTATGGGGGGTGAAACTCCAGAGTAAAAGGCATCAATTGTGTTCTTTTAGTGAAAAATGCACCCTGGGGCCCACATGGCTCCAGTGAGTGCCACTTGGCTAGTTGGGGTCATGTAGTTATAAAAGGATATGTTTTGCCTATGAAGGGATTCATTCAACTAGAAGATGGATGGAGAGGGAATTAGTTAGTGAGTCCTAGGGAAGGACTCTGAGATTGACTAATGGCAAGTGAGTCATGGGGTTGGAATCTGGATTGGTCGGGTTGCGGTTATTAAGTTAACTATGTCGTATGGATGCATCTTGATTATTATGTGAGACCTTGTTGGTTCCGGGAGCTTGGTGCTTCGAGGGCTTGCTGGCCTTGTTTATGGCTTTTCATCCATGGCATTTTGGTGAGAACTCAGTGTTGGTTTATGGCCTGGTGGGTGCTTGTAGCACTGGCGCAGCACGACTATTGGGTTGGCGCCTTGGAAATTAGCTTGGAAGGTGCTTGGAGCCCTGGAGCAACGTGTTTGTTGGGTTGGCACCTTGGACATATATGAGTGGATGTTTTGGTTACTATTGCCTATGGAGTTGTTGCCTCAATTCAGGGGTGACCTTTGGCTGAAATTATGAGCCACATGGTCTATCGCTAGGAGGTATGTGGAGAGCCCACAAAGAGTCAGTCTTCTCATTCATATAATTATTCATGTGTTGTAATATGATACAATTGTGAAATTATGAGGAAACTTATTTTTCATGTTATGTTATTAACCTTCCATATGATTAAATTTAGTGTTAATTATGTTGTGCAAGATGTAAATATGGGTTATACCCACATTTATGTGCTCTAGATATAAAATGGGTATTTTATGTAAATTTTGTAGGAATTTACAGGGTAAGTTCATTAGATCAAACACAAAAGGTCACCTCTCACAAACAGATCATAGATAAGTACACCAATATTTGACATGGTTAAAACCCTCAAAGAGGGAAACAATCCACGACTTCAGCCAACGTGACCAGTTCAAGTAATTTATTAATATAAATAAATATAAATTTACATAAGTTTTTCTCATAAACGGTTATCAGACAAATGACCCTCCATGCCTTTTAAATAGAGATCATGGACCAATCGGGTCTTAAAACATAGATCAAGTGTCGGTAATACCAAGGAGAGAGTGAACCATCAGATCACTACATATCGTGACCGTCGGATTATAAGTTACAAAAGTACATAGTAAAAAAACACACTTCACCTAACTCTACGCTAGACCAAGTTATACTTAACTATTTCCTATGTGTCGAAATATCCTAACATCGCCCCTTAAGAACAACTTGGGACAGGATTGAAGGATTTACAAAGGTGATACAACAGGAGACTATTTCTTATGTGTCGGAATATCCTAACATCCCCCCTTAAGAACAACTTGGGACATGATTGAAGGATTTACAAAGGTGACATAATAGGAGAAGGAAGGAGGCATTAGAGCCTATCCCCCATCAATGATAACTTTCTTGAACTCCAAGCATAGATCGAATTTTGGTAAACTTCGCTTCTGTGAGAGCCTTTGTAAAGATATCAACAACTAGATTGGTTAAACAATAATGCACTTCAAGAATAGGATCACAAATGAGCTTTTTGATGAAGTTTATGTGTAGCTCAATGTGTTTCATGTGCTGATGCTGAATTGGATCTTTGCATAGCTGAATGGAACTCTGATTATCACATCAAAGTGTAGTTGGATGCTGCTGATGAAGATCAATTCGGTTAGGATCTGATGAAGCCAAAATTCTTCCTTGTTGGCTTCAACTGCACCACGATACTCTATTACTGCTGAAGAAAGAGATATGTCACTTTGTTTCTTACAAGACCATGTAATGGGTCCTGAACCAAGAGTGAATACATAACCTGCAATAGAATTTCAATCATTAGGGTCACCATCCCAATCAAAATCAGTGAAACCAATCAACAATGGAGATGCTCCTTCTCTCTAATGAATCCCGAACTGAAATGTACCTCAAATATATTGAAGTATTCTTTTAGATTCTTTCCAATGACTTTCATGAGGTTGGTTCATAAACTGAGCAACAAGACCAACAACAAAGGAAAGGTCAGGATGAGTATGTGTTAGATACAAAAGTTTACCAACAAGTTGGCGGTATAAGGTAGCATCAACTTTAGGGGGAGTACAAGTGACTGAAAGCTTGACTCCAGACTGAAATGGAGAAGGGGTTGGCTTACAGTCTTCCATGTGAAAGTGGCATAGAAGATCACATGCATACTTGGATTGAGAAAGGGCAATGCCTTCTTTGGATTGCAAGACTTAAAGGCCAAGGAAATAATGAAAGTGTCCTAAGTCTGTCATTTCAAACTTCTTTTTGAGGCTAGACTTCACATGGTTTATATGGTTGGGATCACTACTAGTAAGGATAAGATCATCAACATAGAGAACAAGGATGATTAAGGACTTACCCACTTTCTTGGTGTAGACAGTGTTGTCGGAATGACATATAGAAAAACCATTATCTAAGAGAAAGCTATCCATTTTGGCATACCAAGCCTGAGGGGCTTGTTTGAGACCATAGAGAGATTTACTAAGGCGACAAACAATGATAGAGTAATTTTGGATAAATCAAGGGATTTTTTCCATGTAGATTTATTCATGCAAATCCCCATGTAAGAAGGCAGATTTAACATCCATTTGATGGACTTCCCATTTAAAAGAGGCAACAAGGGAAAGAACAAGGTAGATAGAGTCCATTTTGGCAACATGGGATAAGGTTTCAATATAGTCAATGCCTTCAACTTGTGAAATTCCTTTAGCAACAAGATGAACTTTATGTTTATCCACTTTTCCATCTGGTCCAAACTTTGTTCTGTAAACCCATTTGCATCTGACAAGTTTTCTTCCCTTTGGAAGAGGAACAAGATCCCAAGTATCGTTTGACAATAAGGAATGCTATTATTTATTCATAGCTGCATCCCAACCTGGATTACTTGAAGATTCTTCAAAGGTGTTTGGATCAAGATTTTCTGGAACTTGAGCCAATAAGGAAGAGGCTCTGTCGAACTAAGAAGGTGTACGATGTTGATTTGCAGGGTCACCTGCAAGAGAACCCGCTGCATCCTGAGTAGAGCAGACCCATTTTGGAAGATGTGGAGCTGAAGGAATATCTTAAGGCGGTGGAGGAGGATTGCCATCCTTGCTGTCATCATCCGAACTAGAAGGAATGCTGTTAAAAATAGAAGAGATAGAGAGAGGTGGCACATATGCCAAATCAGGCTCGCAGGCCAAAGGTGGCACACCCGCTGAACTAGGATCACAGGTGATATATTTTCATCAAATTTTACATTTATTCTAATGATTTCATTTTTTGATTTGGGTTGAATAAGTCTATATCCTTTGACATCTTCAAAATATCCAACTAAAATGCATTTTTCACTCTTCGGTTCTAAGGCTTTATGTTTCGCATCTAGAATATGGGCCCAAGCTTCACTTCAGAAAACACGAAAGTGACTTACATCTGGTTTGATTGAGCTCCAGGCTTCTTCTGGAGTTATATTCCTTAAAACCTTAGTAGGAGTGCGATTTACTATGTAATTTTCACAGTTAATTGCTCCTGCCCAAAAATTAAGACTAAGTCCTTTAGATTGAAGCATGCAATTAGCCATTTCTTTTAGAGTGCGATTATTCATTTCAAATACACCATTTTGTTGTGGATTATATGGAACAGTATGTTGCAATTGAATGCCATGCTCAGTGAAAAAGTGGATAAATTTGTTGTTAACATATTCTCATCCATTGTTAGATCTTAACTTAAGAATGTGATGTCCAAATTGTTTCTCAACAAAGGCCTTAAAGGCGAAGAACATGTTAAAAACTTCACTCTTGAGTTTTAAGAAGTATACCCAAGTGCGTCTGGAAAAATCATCAATGAAAGTTAATAAGTACTTTTAGCCAAAGAAAGAATCAACTGGAAGTCGACCACATAAATCAATGTGCACAAGCTGCAAAGGGGCTGAAGCGTGACAAGAGGCATGTTTGTCAAAACTATCCCGATGGTGTTTTCCGAGTACACATCCAGAACAAACACCATCTCAGTAAGATACCATAGGAAGACATGTCACCATATTTTCTTTTCATAGAGTTTGAAGAGAGTGATAGTTTAAGTGACCAAATCGCTCATGCCAAAGTTTTCTCACTTCATCATTATTATGAGCAAAAAAAACAGAGGGAAGACATGATGACCCAAAGTTGTCAAACTTCTACAATCTTGTGGAATCATCAACAATGCCATTAGCTAGAATATGTTTAGGATCTCTTAGGTCCGTAATTACAACATCATGAGGTGAGAATTATACTATTTTCCCTTCTCTTGAATGAGTTATCTGATAAATAGATAGAAGGTTGCAGGACAAGGCAGGGACACATAATAAATCATTACACCGAACATTATCTAGATGAATGGTTCCAGACCCTACAACACTAAGATATGTATCATCACCAACACAATTTTTTTTAGTGTTACAATCATTTAAAGAAGAAAACATGGCTTTATTTTTGGCCATGTGGTAAGAGGCTCCAGAATCAATGAGCCACTCATGAGAATGAGAAGAAAAATATACATTCAATGCATAACCAGATCTTGATGCTTGAAAACCACAAGCATAAAGTGCCATTACCGAAGATGAAGTTGAAGAGTTCTCCAAATTGATGTTGTGCTTCTTCATTGTTGCTTCCAAGGCTTCCATCTTCTTAAAAGGTTTTGAATCTGTGGCCATTACGATTACAAAAATTGCAATGTCTATCTGTCTTCTTCACTTTGTTTTTATTTTCCTTATCAATTTGTTGAGTAGCTTTTTCAATTTGCGGCTGAAATTGCTAAAGGCCCTTGTTTGGTTTAGGACCATTCTTTATAGGATATTTCTTCCTAGGATTCTTTGGATATGGTTGCTGCTGGGTTGCTAAGGCTTTCTTAGAAGAGTTTCCAATATTAATAAGACCAAGGTGTAAGAGTTTTTCTTGTTCTCTTATCAAAGAATCGCAAAAGGAATCAAAAGAGGGGGACTTGTAGGCTGCCCCTTGAGAAATGAGGGATTCTCTAGTGGAATGGAAGGTGGAAAAAAATACAGAGTATGTAGGGCCTAGCTTAGTAAGAATGGAGTAGATAAGGCTACCATATTCCTTTTTGACCTTACAACCTTCTAAAATAAGTCTAAGGGTCTTGAATTTGGACAGAAAACATTCAATAGAGGAGAAATTATTGGGGTCCAAAGTAATCAACTCATTTTCAAGTTGGTGGGCTCTGATTTAATTTTTAATGCCAAAAACAGAATTTAGCTTTTTGATAGCTTCAGCAGGGGAGTCAATTTCTTGGATATGAAATCTAAGATCTTGAGCAATGGACATTCCTATCAACCCTCGTTCTTGATCTTGTTCATTTTCCCATTTAGCCAATTTATCTCCATCGATAGGTTTAGATTCTTATCTGTGGCTATTCTATAAAGCCCTTTACTTCTAAGTAATTCTACCATATATGATAACCATTGGAAATAATTGGTGCTCTTAAGAATAACTAGGCATGAACTTTCCATTTTTCTTTTTAAATTGAAGCCGAAAACTGCTCCAATGGAAAGATCTCGAAAAATTAGGCTGATTCAAACAAACGACATTGAAAACGGCTTTTGGATGAAGAAATTATGCCTTTTTGAAGAAAAGTTGTAGTAGATTCGAAGAGTTACGTGATAGGTTAAAAGTTGATGATGAAGTTGTACTTAAAAAAAATAAAATGCCCCCCCTTTTTCCAAACTTAATATAATAAACTCACTTAAAAAAACTACTTTATGTGACCCACTTTTATAAATAAGTGAGAGTTACTTTTACATGTGCTTTTTAAATCAAACCATTTAAAAAAAAAAGACAACTTGCCAATTTTTTTTATAGAAAAAGTAACTTAACAAGAAACTTTTAAGAAAAAGAAGTTTGACAAAGAGACTTGAACCCAATACCTTTATTCTCATAAAGTAACTTTACACCAAGTGAACTAGTAAAAGGATTATGTAATTGTTTGAAAGGAGGAAGGTTTTATTTTTTCTCTTCGATGTGCGTGCTTTTTCCTGCACAAAAAAACACAATCCATGCACAAAAACGTTAGATTTCTGGTTAGTCCGTTCGACAACTCGCATGGAAAGAGCATACGTAGCAGAAAAATTCCGTCTTTTTGTTTTTGATTTGCCGAGATCGCATACAAATAAAATAGCATACACAAAGAAGATGGTATAGATCAGACAATTAAAAAAGACTATAAACTGAAATAAGCAGAGAGATTAATTAATATAACCTGCAAAAAAAATGCTTTACACCTCCAGATCTAAAATGACATAACTTAGGCAACAAAAAACATTTTCGCATGAAACGAGAGGGGTTCCTCATTGTAACAGGGGCTCTGAACACAAAAAAGCAGTTCTTCTGGCTTGAAAGTGGTCATAAACAGTAGATTTGGAAAATGACATTCGCATGCAGTCAAACTGGCTTCGAATTTGGATCAACAACAGATGCGGCCCTCAAAACAACTCTGATACAATGTAGGAATTTACAGGGTAAGTTCCTTAGATCAAACACCAAAGATCACCTCTCACAAATAGATCACAGATCAGTACATTAGTATTTGACGTGGTTAAAACCCTCAAAAAGGGAAACAATCCACGACCCGAGCCAACGCGACTACTTTAGAGAATTTATTAATATGAAGAGAGAAAATTTACATAAGCTTCTCTCATAAACGGTTACCAGAAAAATGACCCTCCATGCTCTTTAAATAGAGATCATGGACCAATCAGGTGTTAAGCCACATATCAAGTGTCGGTGATACCAAGGAG
This sequence comes from Pinus albicaulis, assembly GCA_034641835.2. Lineage (NCBI taxonomy): Eukaryota > Viridiplantae > Streptophyta > Pinopsida > Pinales > Pinaceae > Pinus > Pinus albicaulis. Next base: position 99,624,519 of record CM076574.1, on the reverse strand, counting down.
AGAGTGAACCATCAGATCACTACATATCGTGACCGTCAGATTATAAGTTACAAAAGTACATAATAAAGAAACACACTTTACCTAACTCTACGCTAGACCAAGTTATACTTAACTATTTCCTATGTATCGGAATATCTTAACAAATTTGTGGGTTATGGTTATAAACCTCGATTTGGTTGTTTGCTGTGATTGTTGAATACCTTGTGTTGTAATTACTTGTATGAAGTATGTACAAACACTTGCCAAGGTTTTGTGTTTGAGTTTAAATTTCATTGTGAATATTTTGGTGTTAATGTGAATATGTTGTATTTAATATTTTTGAATTGGATGAATTATATATGTGTTAAATATGATTCCTTTAGTATGTTGTGGATTTTTAATGACAACTATTGTGATATTAAATGCATGTATATAACATACAAAGTTGCATTTGCAATAAATATAATTTCCTAGCAATATAGGAATTCTGGCAGATTGAGTACTATCGCTTCTGTAGTTAATTTTATGGGACTCAAGCAATGTTGGTTGAGTATTGTTTCTCGACCTGGGGTCGTGGATATTACAGAGTGGTACCATAGCCCAATTTCAACACTGGGTTTGGATTGGGCCAAAAATTATGGATTTATCACCAAATGTTTGACGAAAGAAAATATGGTGGAACTAACAAAAATATTGCTATTTTTCAGAGACAATGCCAACAAAGAAAATTTGGTAGTGTTTATAGAAACTTTAGGTTAAAATTTAAGGGTTTCTAGGCCTTATTGGTCTTGATACAGGGCAAAATGAGGAAATTCCAGGATGCCTACCAAGCGTTTGACGAAAATACACTGGTAGGATTTCTTAAAATTTACCTCGAAATAGGGTCATAAGAGCCAGAAAAGAATCACATCCATGCAAATGAAGTAAATCCTATGAAGAAATCATTAAATTAAGGCCAGTGAATGCTAAGTTTCATGCATAGGTTGTCATTCATGTGTATTGGGATTTTTTTGAGTTTAATTTATATACATATATGGATATATAAATATAATATTTATATTTATATACATTTGTATGGGTATAATTAATGCATTTGGAATAGGCAGACAAAATGTTACAAGGCATCATATATGTATATAAACATAAATTTACTGGTATATATTGGTATCGAGTCTGAGAGGACTACAGTGAAACCACCTTAATGACCACCCGATACCTCTTTCGATAACGAAAGGTTGGAAATGGTTTTCATTAAAGATGGATTCCTTGTTACAGTTTGGGTTAAATGAGGTGGTTACAGTACGAGTTCCCATCATAGGTAACCACATGATATAAGTGAAGATTTTTTTTAAACAGATTTGATGAACTCAATTGACAATCACCTTGTTATGAAATATTATGTAAAAGCATGAGATTCAAAGTTCAAATCCTCATGAATCTCGATTTATGTGTTATATCCATGGAAGTGGATTAGAGCGTGAACTATCTTTTTGCATATACCTTGATTTTGAGCATTCAATCTTTAAAGAATGATTCTAGCGAAAACATGTGTATAGGAAAATGGCAAAGCTTAAGAAGAGGAAAAATTTAGCATTTTAAAATCTTTATATTTATTTAAAATTTAAGATTATTTTTTTAATTAAAAAATATCTATAATAATGTTATTTTGTGTGATGATGTCTTGGTTTCGGTTGGATTTTTATAAAAAAATTATATATCACTTATAAAATTTCCATATTATTTATTATACAAAAACAAATGATAAAATTTGCAGATTCACTATATTTGAAGTCAAAAAAGGGATATTTTACTTGTTCAATTTTTGTCATAGATGCTTGTGATGTAATTTTGAAAACAATATTTTGGTAAATTCTATGTGCAAAGAAGGATCATAAGTCGACCATGCATTTCACACTGACAAAAATTGGTTGGAAATGAATGCCTTAATACATTTGTTTAGCACTCTTTTTAGGAAGTACTGTCGGTTTTGTAAAAAGAGAAAAAATATTTCAAATATGTTAATATATGTAAGGCTTGGGTTTTCCTTTGGATAATGCGACCTATGCTCTGCAACTCAATTATTTGTAGCCAAATTCGAGAAAGTAAGAGAAATCCTATATATTGTGACTAGGAAAAGCCTAAAACTTGATGTTCACACACTTCATGGATTCATTGTTGTTCTTTATTAGAGGATATGGCCTAACGAGGCCTGAAAAGTATTTGAAATGATGTTAAAGTATAATTTAAGTCGACATGGCCCTATGCATTGCTTAATAAGGGACTTTACCTAATCGATAGAGCTCAATATGCCTTGATAAAAAAAAAAAGGGTGCACTGTTTCTAACATTGAAATGTTCTCCATATTAATACATGGACTTCGTAAACAAGGTAATATTGATGAGGATTTTCATTTGTTTAAATGAGTTGGATATGAAATAAATATTATATCAGAGATTGGTACCTACTGAATAGTTGAGGAAGGTCTCATCAAAGCATGTAGAAAGGATGAAACATAAAGACATGTACATCACATGCATATGTAAGGTTACAATAATAAATTAAAAAATTAAAAAATTAAAAATAAATTAATTAATTAATTAAGGCTGCATGTTTCATTTAAGGCTTTAAATGAGAATTTGGATAATTATTGATGACTAATAGTAGTTTGGGGCTATATACATCTTGAACAATGTTGGAAAAAACCACTCTCAAGTTTCAAGAATATTAAGTTATGGGAAGTGTGCTTTAGTTACTTGTAAGAAGAATTATATCGACAACAAGACTTGATGAGTCTTCCAAGAAGGTTGTATCCATATAAAGGATATTTTTCCTTGTTATTAGATAATTAAGTTGTTCTAACAATTGTTGGAAAACTAGACTCACCTTAGTGACTTAATCAACCCTACCAAGACTTAGGGTTTAGATGTTGGGAAGAATACCTTAAATGTTGGGGGGCTATAATTATTTGAATGAAGGTATAATTCTCTAAAACAAATAAATGTTGGGATGGAGACATGCATATGGAAAAATCTTATGAATATTTAATCTCATGATATGAAAACAAGAAGTGGCAGCCCTGATGTATTTTGGCCTGACTAGATGATTTTTTCCTGTGCAACAAAAATTACTATCAATAGTGGCAGCAACATGGAGAGCAGTTGTATAATGACACGACACTAAGGAATCAACACCTTGGCTGCAAGATAGGATTATGTCAAGCATATGAGAGGTGATAATAAATTTGTCACAGGTAGGTGGAAATTCTATGACAAGGCTGTAAAAAAAAAAAAACTAGAAGGAAAATCTTCTAAACCCTCTCTCGCTATGAATTATAAAATAAAATTATCATGTATATTTATATGCATATGTGAATGCATTGTATACACATGTGCTTGATATTTATGCAATATTGAATAAGTGTTGATTCTATTTACATATATTACTTTTTTGATGCTATGAATACATGGATTATGAATTTTAGTTCTTAGGAATATAATATTTACAGGAAGACTATTGATTTCATGGGAATATTATTATAATCGATTGACATAAACCCATGATTTTATTGGGTAAATATACCACTAAGAATGTTGTTTGGTGTTTTGAAATGGAAAATCAAGGTGGTGTCTAAATTTATGGGGCTATGTCTTTTCACAGGGTAGGAATTAGAGAGGAAGTATGCATGGCTGCAAAGCAAGTTCATATATAATATTGTGACAAAACATAACATAGTTGTAATCATAATGGTGTACAAGAACCTTATGTAGGGTTTATACAAGTTTTATCACATTGAATAAGGTGATAGCAGGTAAGAAATGAGTGGATGGGAAAATCAAATACATATTGATGGCAGGTTAAGGTCAATATTGTAACAAGATTGCATATGGGTTTCGTTCCAAGCATAGAGGTGGTTTACCAGATTCCCTGCATGGAATAATGGGTTGGTACAAGATTGGTCACATGACAAATACATGTATGTTACATATTATACAACACATGTGTCATAGGTTAGTGATAGATTAATGATAGGTAAACGCAGGGTTTTGTCACCATTAGGTGAAAATATCATTAGAATATACAACTGAGGAATTGGTCACAGGACAAATACATGTATGTTACATATTATACAACACATGTGTCATAGGTGAGTGAAAGATTAATGATAGGCAATCGTAGGGTTTTGTCACCATTAGGTGACAATATCATTACAAGATACAGTTGAGGAATTGGTCACAAGTGGTAACAAATTTTGAAACAAGTTCTATAATAGGTGTGTGACCGGTTTATCACAGGGGGTTAAATCTAGGTTGCTACAAGTTTGACATAGGTTGATGACATGTTAATTTCAGGTTATCATAGGTTTTGTTGCATGTGGATGGCAATGCTAGGACAGGTTATAACATGTTTATAACAAGTTAGTTGACAAGTTTTGTATACAGGTCGTATAAGATCTACAAAAAATCTTCTAACTGGTCTTGTGTGCAGGTTATGAAAAGTCATTATTGGTGTAAGGATATGAGTAACAAAATACTACTTATAGTAATTTATGTATGGAAATTATAGGACTAGCAGGTGTGGGACAAGACGTAATGACTAATAATAGATTTAGTACAAATTTGGAAACATAATTGAATAAATTTCAACTAGAAGTTCAAACATTGATTAATCACCACAATAAAGAAAAGGGAAAGGAATCTAGAGAGGAAAATATTTGAAATTGAACATAAATGCCAAGAGCTAGAGCAAAGAGAAGCTCAAAATAGTTTTAATATATTGCAAATGTTTTCACAATCAGGTGACAAGAAAATCTCTAAAACAATCTTGTCAGTTGAGCAGGTTAACTGTAATTACATGTAGAAATAGTATAAAACAACAACAATAACTAATATTGCATGGTGATTATATGTAGGAGTAAATATAGAAATTGTATATGGTGATGGTATACAATGTTGGCATGCAGGAAAAATACTTTTTAGTCGAGGCACAACAATTCCAACATGGCATGAATTTTTATCATTGCCACATTACGTGAAAATTGAAAATTATGTTGCATATTTAGCTGAGTGTTTGCATGCGTGTGTAATGTTGGTGGTGCTAGAAGTGCATGCTCAAAAACATGGGCCATGGACCTCCAAGTCCTGCTAGTGTGAGGTTGGCACCAAACCTGTGGAGGATGCTCCAGGATGAAATTAGGTATGAGGACATCAACTTGCAACTACAAAGGGGGATCTCAAGTCATTTTGCATCAGCAAAATTAAATTGTGGATATATCATTGCACTGAAGACAATGCATAAAATAAGGGGGGGAGGAATGTAATACCCCTACCATTCATAATATAATTAAATACTATTATTTAGGCTGGTGAGCCAAAATGATATTATGAGGCCGATGTGCCCATGTAACAAAGTCAAATATATTGTGGGGCCAACATGCCCAATTTTTTATAAGCCTATAAAGGCTGCGAGGCCCAATAGCTTGACTTGTAATAATAATAAGGCTAGCTATGGAGACAAATACATGAAAAGAGTATGGGGGCACAAATCCAGAGAAAAAGAAAACAATTGTGTTTTTTGGGTGAAAAATGCACCCTCGGGATCACACGGCTCCAGTGAGTGCCACTTGGCTAGTTGGGGCCATGCAATTATAAAAGGCTAAGTTTTACTTGTAAAGGGATTCATTCAACCAGGGGATGGATGGAGAGGGAATTATTCAGTGAGTCCCGGGGAACGACTTTGAGACTGATTGATGGCTAGTGAGTCTTGGGGTTGGAATCTGGATTGTCTGGGGTGTGGTTATTATGTTAACCATGTCGTATGGATGCATCATGTTTAGGGCGAGAGCCCTAATGCTGGCTCCGGGAGACTGGTGTTTTGAAGGTTTGATGGCCCTATTTATGGCTTCAAAACCATGGATTTGGTGAGAAATCAGTATTGGTTTATGTTCTGGAGCCTGGTGCCTGGCGCCCTGAAGAAACACATTTGTTGGGTTGGTACCTTGGAAATTAGCCTCGAAGGTCACTGGAGCCTTGGAGTTGCGTGTCTATTGGGTTGGCACCTTGGCCATGGATGAGTTGATGTTTCAGTTACTGTTTCCTATGGAGTTGCTGCCTTAGCTCGGGGATGACCCGTGGCTAAAATTATGAGCCACATGGTCTATGGATGGGAGGGACGTAGAGAGCCCACAACCAATCAGTCTTCTCATTCATATAAGTATTCGTGTGCCATACTGTGATAAAATTATGAAATTATAACGAAACCTTAATTTTCGAGGTTATGTTATTATCCTTATGTATAATTATATCAATGTTAATACTATTGTGCAAGATGTAAATATGGGTTATACATGCATTTATGTGCTCCACAAATAAATTGGGTATTTTATGTAAATTTGTGGGTTCTGGTTATAAACCTCGATTTGGGTATTTGCTGTGATTGTTGGATACCTTGTGCTGTAATTACTTGTATGAAGTATATACACCCTATCCAAGGTTTTTCGTTTGAGTTTAAATTCCGCTATGAATTTTTTGGCGTTAATGTAAACATATTATATTTAATGCTGTTGAATTGGATGAATTATAGATGTGTTAAATATGGTTTATTTATTTCTCTGTGGACTTTTAATCACAATTACTGTGATATTAAATGCTTGTATATAACATACAATGTTGTACTTATAATAAATATAATTGCTGAGCAATATAGGAATTGTGGCAGATTGCATACAATCGTTTTTGTAGTTAATTTTATGGGACTCAAGAAATGTTGGTTGAGTAGTGTTTCCCGGCTTGGGGTTGGGGACATTACGATACCTTACCATGTGGGTTACCCATCATCATTTTTCCAAATAAGGATTGAAATTGGAAAATGTGTATTGATTACAAAGTGTAAAACATAATTACACTCAAGAACATGTACCCCTTGCCAAGGATAGATGATCTATTGGACTAGTTTCAATAAGAAAATTACTTCACCAACCTTGAATTAGAGTCAAGGTATCACTAGGTTCAAGTCAAAGAAGAAGACACTTGGAAGACCACCTTCAAAACCAAACAAGGTTTGTATGAGTGGTTAGTTATGCCATTTGACCTATTCAATGCACCATCTACATTCATAAGGCTAATGAATGATATAATTCACACTTTTATAGATTCATTTATTATTATTTATTTTGATGATATAATGGTATACAATGCTACCAAGAAGGAACACATCTCACATTTAATGTAGCTGCTAGAGACACTGAAAAAGTACCAAATGTTGGAAAATCTCAAGAAGTGTGAGTTTGTTCAATTATCCTTGGTGTATTTAGGATATCTGAATGGTGGAGGAGAGCTTAAGATATATCCTTCCAAGATGGAGGCCATCATGAAGTGGATTACCAATTTTTTATTTTTTTTTTATTTTTTATTTTTTTATTTTTTTATTTTTAATTTCAAGTTAGGAGTTTCATAGGGGTAGCATAGTATCTGAGGAAATTCATAATCTCATTTTTAGTAGTAGTAGGACTGCTCCATGCCATAATAGTGAGTGGAAAAGTTTATAGTGAGGAAAGGATCATGAGAGGGCCTTTAAGGAGTTGGAAAATAAAATTATTCAAGTACAAGTTATGGAATCACTAAGATTGCAACATCCCTTTGAAGTGGAGATAGATGCAAGTGGGTATTCTATGGGAGCCATCTTGATGTAGGGAGGAAAGCTTGTATGCTACCATTCTAAAGTATTTCATGGGGAATTTCTTAACTACCCTACCTATTATAAAGTTCTCTATGTTTTGGTGCAAGTTGTCAAAAAATGGAAATACTATTTAATGGGAAAGGAGATAGGAATCCACACAAACCACTAGTCACTATAGTACATGCATGCCCATAGTAACCTACAATAGACCAGGCATTACAAGTGGATGGGATTTAATGATCAAGTAAAAGAAGGGAAACACAAAAAAGTTGGCCTACATGCTTTCAAGGCTACCCACCTTAAATATCATATATTTGGGAGCTCTAATGTATATGTAATATTTCACCCATGATGCATACATAGAGATATATATAAATGATGAGGTTTCTAAGGATATGTTTCAGTAGTTTTAGAGCGAGAGTCATGTGTATGATTGTGACAACACAATTGAATACTGCCCTCATAATTGGTTACTTTATAGGCTAGAAAAGTTATGTGTTTCTAAAGGTGAGCAATTGCAACTGATCATGTTCACACCTCCAAGCTGACAAGGAATTTTAGTATAGGGAGTATGTGGCCAACTTGTAGATATGTGTACTGGCCAAAGATGCAAGAAGAGATAGTTGCGTTCATGAGAGAATGCATTATTTGTTGTACTGTCATGTTTAGTAATATGAAATAGGGTCTATACCATCCTTTTCTTGTACTCACTTTTCCTTAGGAAAACATTTCCATGGGATTTATGGGAGGTTTACTAGCGACTAGGAAGGGGCATGAATACTTGTTCATGATATTTGACATGTTCAACAAGACTTTGTGTTCTCAATCCTCATAAAAATACCATCAATGGTAAAGAAATAACAAAATTTTTCTTTGGACAAGTTTGGGTGCCTATTGGGATACCAAGGCGCATCATTTCTCACAAGGACACAATATTTATCAACACATTATGGAATACATTGTGGGAGAAGATGGAAAAGAAGTTGAATAGGTATACAACATTTCATTTACAAATAGTTGGGAAAACAAAATTAGTCAACAAGATTTTGGTGCAACTTTTGAGGGGTTAAAATTAGAAGCATTTATGGAATTGGGATGAAATTATGGAATATATACAAAACTCTTATAATAGATCAATCCACACTTCTATTTGTAAGTCACCATTTGTAACTTTTTTTTCTATATTTTCCACTTTAACCTTTAGATATTATATATGAGAAACAAGGGGGAGTGAGGGAGGATCTCACAAGGGATGAATTAAGTGTAGAGAGATTTATTGAGAATATCATGTATATATGCAAGTACAAGAGGCACTTAAGAGGTCATAGGAAAAGTAAAAGGCTAGGTATGATCAACATGGAATACAGAATCCATACAAGGTGAAAGACAAATTATGGTTACAATTGCACAAGGAGAGGCTATAGGGTCTTATTAATAAAATCAAGAATATATGATATGGTCCCTTTGAGATGTTAAAATGTGGGATATAATTCCTATAAACTCAATATGCCCCCATACATGTGCACTTACTCAGTTTTGAATGTAGAGAATATGAAAGTTTATGAGACTTCCATGCTAGGTCATGAAGAGGAACAAGTCCTATTTTCTATAGAGGATTTGGCATTGTATGCATATGAATAGATGACATAGGGTGAAATTTTACAAAAGAGGTCCAATATTACAAGCCATGGTAGCATTACCTTTTGTGACTTAGTTTGAAAAGACAACTTCCAAGCAAGGCTAAATGGTACACTCAAGAGAAGGTGGATGAAACATTTCCTCACCTGATCTAGTAAAATATTTTTGGAACCAAGAGCCTCCCAAAAAGGAAAGATGTAATGTATTGGATCATTATATTATTTTTCATCCATATTGATGATTTTGGAGTGGGAAATTAGAGGAATGATTTCATAGTAAAATTTTACCAGTGGGTCTAGTTTGGTGAATTGGGGTTTGGAACTTTCTGGAAGCAGTTTGAGGCATTAAATGGTGTTTTTTTGGGCTAAAATTTTTCTACTTAGATTCCAGCCCATAATTCTATTCTATACTCAAATAAATTTCTAATGACACAATAAATACCTTGAACGAAGTCTGCATATAAAAATGATGCCACTCAGAATTTGACCTTCCTGTTTTGAGCACCATGATTTGAGAAGATGCCACATCAACTTCCATTATTCATGGAAAAGGGGCTATCCACATGTTCATGGTAAATAATATATCTAATATTCAATATTGTAACTATAGTTAATAGTTGAAGAGTCAAACTTAACCACTAGTTGGCTATTGAACTGTGTTATGACCAAGCCACTGGCAGGAAAAGGTGTCCCATTCTATTATAGCGCATTTTGTTCCATATATGAGTAGAGTAGTTGAGAGTGGATAGAGGGAGAGAAAACAAATAGATTTTGTGCACTATAGAAACACATAACCCACAAGTCTCACTTCTTTGTACTTGAGTCCATTTCATTAAGGGAAAAAGAGAGTAGAGAAACCTCACCTTCCGACTGGGTGTTTTCTTGCAAGGATTTTCCAGATCATATCTTGTGTTATTATGGTTGTGAATGATTGTAATTTTGTTTTTTTATATATTTCATACATTTTATATATTACATGCATGCAAAAAATAACTTAATAAATCCATAAGTCTAAGGGAAATATCCCTCATAGTATAGATTTCAGATTTTAAGTTTAATTTTTTCTTATCCATTATGACAAACTATCTAGTGTATTATACAAGGAAATTTATAGATAATTGAAAGGACATTATCATTGTATTATCAAGAATAAATTTCACACTTTAATGCACAATTAATTACATGAGTGGATTATTGATTCATTTGACTATTGTCAATCATGATAACTCCATGCACACACATATCACTAATAATTTTACTAATATTGTGTTGGTAGTTTTTTAGCTTAACCATACCCTACCCAAGTATTGATAACTCATGTGCATTGAATCATGCAACTTAATCCTAATTGAATGCTTATCCATGTATTCAAATTACCTACTATTATGGTATGACCAATCCATAACTACACAACTACATTCATTATTCTTGATGTTACCTATCTTGGATGATACTCCTTGGAAGCTTACATGTTCCCTTCATCATCCTTTTTCCTTCATCCTTTGCATGAGGTTGTTAGGAAACTGTATCATCCTAATCTTCAACCACTCCTAGTCGCATAACAAATTCAGAACTACATTAGCTTATTAAGGCAATCAAAAGCACTGGTCTTAGCACTTTTAAACCCTCATTCAATATCTGACATGCCTTAGCACATTTGTATGCACTCTATGAAGCATTATTTTGATGCATGTATTAGTGCAATTATCATATTAAATTAATTTCCATTCTACATTTCATTAACATTCTTGGGCTTATATAATTTTCACATTCCAACTCTTTCGTCCCTAACAAAACATAAGCAGGGAAGACAGTTAAGGGTTTTTCCCCTCTAATTCCTCGGATAGACAAGAATTTACAACAAATCTATTCCATTTCCCTTGAGTAGCTACTTTCAATTGGCATTGCCATTTTCTCTTGGATTTAGCCCATCATTCTAAACAACATGAAAAATTCACAAAGTTTAATTAGTATGTAGCCTATCAATGTTGTGCCTATACATTTGTATCCAATAGATCAATTCTAATATAACAATGTTATACTATTTAGCTATTGTCTTCATCATCTCATAACTCTACTTCCTTAGTGAGAGATTTATTATAGTTCCTTCATAAATGACTACATCAATATGCAACTCTCCCCGGTTGCAATATCCAGTAGTCCCCGAGATTGTCTCAATTTCATGAGTTAGTACCAAATTTATCATTTCAACTATTTACATACCCAATGAAAGTGAATATTGATAAACATTCATTCACACTATGCATTCAAATAATGCCTCAATCATGCACACTAACCTGCTTGCGCATTTCCCAAACTTTTTTCTCATCATTCATGTTCATATATTAAACAAAATATTATCCTTTCCGATCATAGATCGTAGTCATTCAAATGACATGTATCATACACATCTGAATAACATGATTCCCTCATCCATATGGAACCAAATAACAAGAAATAATTTATTCCAAGCAACATGGAATTATTAGGTGATCATAACATCACCCATAGCATAGGTAGTACCAACTCTTAATTTAATTTCCATTTTTGCATTAATAAAATTCTAATGTTATGTTTTCACTTAGGGAATTCTTAAGTAATTCCCTCTTAATATTTTGTGCATGCTGAAACCGTATCTATATGGTGGTTAATAGTCTAGCGCGTGGTCTTGATCAATTGGTACTTCAGGGAGGGTTCTTGTTTTCCTCTTTACCAACCTCTAATTAGCACTTTGTTATCCATAAAATTATCTCCACAAAACTATATGCAACATCCTTATTAGCTTCTCCATCTATGTCATCAACTTGTACCTAGTTACATGTTCATCATTAACCACAATTAACTATCATAACAATTTTATAACCATGGAATACTTTGAGTCATCATTCATGCTATATGTATGCTCATAAAAGGGTTATGATAATTAACTATGGTTAATGATGAACATGCAACCAAGTACACATTGACATGATCATGGATGGTGAAGCTAATAAGGATGTTGCATATAGTCTTATGGAGATAAGTATATGGATAACAAAGTGCTAATCAAGAAATTGGTAAAGAGGAACAAAATAACCCTTCCTAAAGAACCAATTAATCAAGACCACCCACTACACTATCTACAACCATATAGATATGGTTTTGGCATGTACAAAATATTGAGAGAGAATTAGCTAAAAACTCCAATGATTTAAATGCACTCCACATTCAATTAACATATTTAATCTAAGCCAAAAAAATGTTGTAGCCTTTGTAACTATGTGAAAACATCATACTCTGCTATCAATTTTAATCTAACCACAAAAATGTTATAGCCTTTGTAATTGTATAAACTAATGGAAATTATGTCGCAAATCTTATCCAATAGTTACTAAGAAAATGCTTAAAAAAAATTGAATTCTTTAAAAAAACAAAATCACAAGACACGACTTGGAAATATAAATACAATTAAACTACATGAATAGAGTAATGGAAAAAAACCGAATGAATTAAAAAGTAGGAATAAATTAATGGAAGAACATAGCTAAAATAAAATAAAATGTAATGGAATGGAAAAAAAAATCCTATACAGTGGGTTCTGCCTGCAAGGTTCTTCGCTACCTAAGAACTACTTAAAATAACACTCATGTATGCTCCAAATCAAATTCTAAATATGCTAACGTGAAATGGAATAGAGGTACAAAAATTTAGTATTATCACCAAAATAAAGAGATTACTCACTATCTTTCAAATCTCCTTAGTAGGTTTACAAGGCCATCATTACATGAAACACCCAGAGATCATTCCGGGATTTGAAATCAAATTATTCGTATAGATGGAATAAGAGGGGATCTGATCCACATTATGTCAGATCCCGATTCACACCCTTATAACCTCACTTTTAACTATTTTCATCATGATCCACCCTTACAACTATCATCTTGGTCGCGTTTCCACCTGCGTGTTCACTTTTATTGTTGACCACCCAAAACACATATTCTTGTGTGTCTGCCTTGTTGGATGAACACTATACCATCCTCATTGATCCAACAATATTCTTCAATTCACATTTTGTCACCTAGTTGGCCGCAACTACCTTAATCATCGATCCTTGCTCTAATAAGATATCTAATAATATACAAGAACATGGTTGCTACAAAAACTACGTTTTCTGTAGTGACATGGTAGAGGACCGATTTTAACACAAATGACTAAATCATAAGACAAAATATTTATAAAGGCTTAGAAAATTTACCTTAAATTCATTCTTTCATTTGGTCTTTCACTAATGGAAAAATCATCGAAAATGCAAGTGATTAGGTGGTAAAAGGTATGGAAAATTTGGTGTTTGTAGGCTTAACGTGGTGTTATGGGAAACAAAAAGTGATTAAATTAGTAGAAATTCTTAGAATCTTACCTACAGGAGAAAGTGTCACAGTCAAAACAGAGGAAGAAGAACATCAGGAAATAAATGCATTAAATATTGAAAATAGTTCAACAGAAGAAGAAACAGAATTCATTCATTCAAATCTCAATGAAGAAAGATTCAGTAAATGGAATGTTGCACCAGATCTTAGCATGGGCGCTAAGTATGTTCCTCAAAAGGAATATAGTGCATCTAATATTACAGTATGGACTATTGAGAATAGGAATGAAAGAGAAATCTATGAACTATTTGAACAAATGATAATTTGTTATAAGTCTTATATGACAGATGGTACGACACCCATAAATGCAGTCAATAAGATACTAATAGGTTTTGAAGGAAGGTTAAAGAAATGGTTAGAAGATCTAACAATGAAGGATCCAGAAACAATCAGTAAATGGTCACAGTCAGTTGTTAACAATAGTCTGGGACAACCTCAGTTAAACTCTGCAGGAGTAGCTGAGAATAATATGATAGGTGCTTTATTAGCAGCATTACAAGAAGAGTTCGTAGGATTACTTCAAGATCAGTATGAAATAGAGAAAATAGCTTTAGAACAAATGAAGCTAAAAGATATGAATCAATATCCTGAATATTTTGAAGAATATATGAGAAGAGTATTTTCACTTAAAAATCCATTAGATCCACAATGGAAATCAAAGTTGATCAGTTCTTTGCCAAAATGGTTCAGTAAGAGATTCATGGAAGAATGGAAAAAGTATCCACATTTATCTTTTGAAAAGATTCATTGGGGGCACTTAAATCAAAAAGTCTCTACACTTATTTTATTCATGTGCTCTGAACAGAAACAAATTAAGCATGTTGTTGATCGAAAATCCAAGTATTCTCTTGGACGATTGTGTAAACAATATCATTTTGATTTTCCAGCTCATTCTATTCCAGGAAAATCAAGGGGGCATGGATATGTATATAATAGAAGAAAGAAAAAGAAGCAGGATAGAAATAATTATTATCCAAAACATTTCAAGAAGAAGAGACAGCCACAGCAAGGTAATAGACCTTATGAACATCCTCAAAGAAGGAAAAGTAGCAAAAGGAAAGAAAAACCACCAGACAAACACAGAAAGGTATATGTAAAAACACCACAATGCTATGAATGTGGAGGAGAACATCTAAGACCGCAATGTCCTAGATTAAATAAAGGTAAGGGAAAAATACAAAGCCTTAGTGATGAATTAGCACAGCTAAGAATGAAAGAAAAAGAAATTATAATGGCAATGGAACAATATGATACAGATGATGATAGATCATATGATACAGACAGTAGTTCAGAATTAGAAATCAGACAGATAAAAGATGAGAGTAGTAGCAGTGAATGTTCTTGTTCAGATTCAGATTGTGAATGCCTAGAAAACAGAATAAATGTGTTGACAGAACAAGAAAAAGGTAGAATGATGAGTGAAGCTTTGAGAATGAATGATCAAAGATCCAGAGATATAATATTGGATTATATTACTAGAAATGAAACAGGAAAAGAACAGAAGATAAATAATCCATCAGAATATATAAATGTTTCTTTTGAAAGGAATGTCACTCAGCAAATCAAGAAACTTGAACCAGACATACTATCTATAGATTCAGTAAACAGAAGATTATCAGAATTAGAGATAAAAGTAAAAGATATAGACTCCAGAGTATCAGTAACAGAAACTTTAATTGGTTTTCAGCATGAAGGAGAAACCAGTAGAAAGAATGAAGAGCTATTAGAAGAAGACAATATAAATGTATGTTCTATAGTAGTTCAAGAACCACTAATACAGGTAGAAGTTACATTGAATGGTAAGAAGGAAAGTCTAATTGCTTTATTAGACAGTGGAAGTACAGTTAATGCAATCAGGTCAGATTTAGTATCAGTTTTTTATGAAAAACCATCAAAGATAAAGAATATAGTCAGTATCACAGGAGATAACAAGATCAAGTCAGAAACAGATATTATTCTTCATCTCAGCAAGAAAAAGCAAAAAGATTTAAAGATTTCTGCTATATTACATGAAGGATTGACAGCAGACTTATATTTAGGGAATCCATTTATTCAGCATGTTCAGCCTAGCAGATTTGAAAGAATAAATGATATTCAGTATTTTATATTCACAATGGGAAAAAATCAAATAGCTTATCCATTTGTATCATCTAAAAAGATGAATCATCAGATACATAGGATAAGAGAAAGAAGAGAAGAAATTAGAGAGATAAAACAAAATTTGTCTCTAGAACAGCAATTACAATATCAAAACATAATTCAGCAGATAGATGAAGTCAGAAGAGGATTCATCAAATATTGTGGGAACCATCCAGGTACATTCTGGAAAAAGAGAAAGCACTTTGCAGAACTTCCTTTTAAGGAAAATTACAGAGAAGAACCTCATTTCAGCAAAGCTATACCTATGAATGAAGAACAGCTAAAATTATGTCATGATGAGATTGATGAATTGTTAAAGCAAGGATTAATAAAGAAAAGTAAGAGTCCTTGGAGCAGTTTTGGGTTTTATGTAAATAAGCATTCAGAAATTATTAGAGGAAAACCAAGATTGGTTATAAATTATAAACCTCTTAATAATTGTTTGGCTGATGATTGTTACCCAATACCAAAACCAACTGATATATTATCAAAATTAAAGAAGTCCAAGATATACAGCAAGTTTGATCTCAAATCAGGATTTTGGCAAATTCTTATTAGTCCTGATGACACTTACAAAACAGGTTTTACAGTTCCTAGGGGGCATTATGAATGGTTAGTTATGCCGTTTGGTTTAAAGAATGCACCTTCAGTATTTCAGAGGATTGTAGATCAAATGCTTAAAGGATTGGAACATTTCTGCCAAGGGTATATTGATGATATATTAGTATTTAGTAAATCAATTCCAGCACATTTCAAGCATTTAAAAGCTGTAGAAAGAAGAATATCTGAATATGGTGTGGTATTATCAGAGAAAAAGATGGAATTGTTTAAGTTGAAAATTAATTTCCTTGGTATTATCTTATTGACTGCTATAGAGAAATTTCATGATTTTTTAGTATGGCAAAGATTCGTAATCTTCACGGATAATAAAGCACTACCTGATCTTTTTAAAAAGAAAGATACTAAAGAGGCAGTAGTAGCCAGGTGGCTAATGGAGCTAAGTCAGTACAGATGTCGGATAGAATATGTAAAAGGTATACACAACCAAATGGCCGACATGTTATCAAGAGAATATTTAACTGGAGCCCATAACCCACAGAGTTCAGGATCGGAAAAGATTATAAAAGGCAGTAATCAGAGCATCAGAATACAGGTATGCAGTTTAGCAGTCATGGCAGAAAATGCAGAAGTTAATGGTGACATGCTTCCAAAGTGGTATTTTTGCTCCTGGTGCAAGCCTTTTTCTGTATTTTCTGCATAAAGAGATATTGATATTGCTGAACTGGTTATACCAATCATAAGATAATTCATAAGAGAAAACATGTTTTCCCCAGTCGAATTCCTCATGCATAAAACAAATAAGAAAATCAAACTTGGTTATATTCAAAGGATTTTCTTCATGATCAATCAGCAATTCTTCTCTTTCCATCGGACTCTGTAAACTAAGCCATTCTATTTCTTGATCTATCTGAACAGAAGTATTAGTCTTGAATTTCTGTTGATAGAGCTCAGTTCTGATCATCCAGTCATTATTCATTCCGTAATCTAGAATATTGAAATACTGCTTAGCTTCTGCAACTGTCTCTGGTCTTCCTACCAAATTTCTTTCTCAGAGAGAATTGCTAGATCTCTCTCTGTCCATTCATTTTCCTGAAGTCTGTCATAACTTGGTTGCTCAAAGCTGTGCTGCAATGTATCACGCGGACTCCATTCTGCTATAAATTCTTTCCATGGCATGTCACCATTAACTTCTGCATTTTCTGCCATGACTGCTAAACTGCATACCTGTATTCTGATGCTCTGATTACTGCCTTTTATAATCTTTTCCGATCCTGAACTCTGTGGGTTATGGGCTCCAGTTAAATATTCTCTTGATAACATGTCGGCCATTTGGTTCTGTATACCTTTTACATATTCTATCCGACATCTGTACTGACTTAGCTCCATTAGCCACCTGGCTACTACTGCCTCTTTAGTATCTTTCTTTTTAAAAAGATCAGGTAGTGCTTTATTATCCGTGAAGATTACGAATCTTTGCCATACTAAAAAATCATGAAATTTCTTTACAGCTAGCAGAATAGCTGCCATCTCCTTTTTGTTGATGTGCCATTTTTGCTGTGTATCATTCCACGTTCCACTTGCGTATCTGCAAAGATTTCTCTTTGTCTTCTTTTCTAAAGAATCTGCTTTTTGGATTAGGGCGGCTCCCCATCCATCATCTGATGCGTCTGAATAGACTTCTGTCGGCAAGCCTTCTTCAAATAAATACAAAATAGGGAGATGCTCTACCTTTTGCTTTATCCTCCTGACTGCTTGCGTACAATTATCATCCCAAGCTGGCGGATTCTTTTTCAACCTTTTATTTAATACTTTCCTGTCATATGCACACTTTTCATAGAAATGACTAATATAGTTTAGACATCCCAAAAATCTCTGAAGTTGTTTATTATCTCTTATTTCATCTGAGAAGTTGTGCACAAACTGTAAACTATGACCCATAGCTGAATACGAGCCATTATATATCTCATAGCCAAGGAAATTAATTTTTAACTTAAACAATTCCATCTTTTTATCATCGAAAATGCAAGTGATTAGGTGGTAAAAGGTATGGAAAATTTGGTGTTTGTAGGCTTAACGTGGTGTTATGGGAAACAAAAAGTGATTAAATTAGTAGAAATTCTTTCGGTAATAATCACATGCAAAAGAACGAGGTCGACGCGTTTCGAACCAACCAGTGTGGTTCATCATCAGGACTATGTGAGAGATCAGATCAGGCAATAAGTATAAATAGATGTAGAGATGGTTCAACTAGCCGTTAGGATAACGGCTAGTTTGACTTAGAAAAAGTAAAAATTCCTTTATATATTTATTTATTTAATTAATTAATTAATTAATTTATATTCTTAATTAATTTATTATTTTTATTTTAATTTATTATACAATTATTTGACCAATTAAATAATACAATGGTAAGTAATTTAACAAATCTAGGTGTATATATGCAAATTTTGATTAAATTATATAATAAATATTTATACAATTAATTCTTTATTCATGAAATCTAATTGAAAATAAATCATCTATCAATAGTCAAACATAGTCAAAAATTAATAAATCAATAAAATAAATTAAAAAATTATTTTAAAAATATAAATAAATAAATAAAATAAAAATAAAATATAAAAATAAAGAATAATTTTATTTATTTATTTATTAATATAAAAAATAAAAATAAAAATAAAATAAAATTAATTAATTAATTAAAAAATATAAATAAATAAATAAATATAAATACAATATAAATATAAATTAATAATAAATAAAAATATATTTTATTTTATTTTAATTAATTAATTAATTATTATTATTACTATTATTATTATTATTTAACAAATAAAAATATAAAATAAAATAAAATAAATAAATAAAAATAAATAAATAAAAAATAAAATAAAATAAAATAAATAAATAAAATAAAATAAAAATTTGATAAGAATATAAGGCAGGAATCCAGCACCTGCTACTGATTAAATTACTGAGCCCAATTCTTCTATTTATTAGGCAAAAAATATTTGACTAAGTTGTATAGTACATATGCCTATTTGTTGTTGAGAAATCTAGGGCAACTAGATTAGGGGATTTCTCTTTCTTTGATAACTTCTTATGATGTATTTTTACTTAACTTTTTCTTTCACTTGATTATTATTAGTGTTCTCTAACATTAAAAAAATAACAAACAATACAAATAAAAGAGAGAATATGACACAAGACATAGGCTATCAACTAGGGCCAAAACCTCTCCTCTTGAAAGGAAGACCCACAAGAATTCTTCTCTTCTTATAGAATTTCAAATGATGAATTCCAAGACCTAGAACCCTTGTCAAAGTCCCCTCCAAGACCAAGTCATTCCTTCCTATAAAAACTTCGACCCTAGAAACTTCTGCAACTTCGATCCCTAGCAGCTTCTCCAACAAATTTGACCCTAGCAACTTCTGCAACTTCGATCCCTAGCAACTTCTCCAACAACTTCGACCCCCAACAACTTCTCCAACAAATTCGACCCCCAACAACTTCTTCTGCAATTTCGACTGCAGAAACCCTTGATGGCATGTGTGAGATGACACTGATGATTCTTCACTTAGATAAACTTCTCCTTGATTACTCTTCTTTCAAACTTAGTCTTTTCCACACTTGATTTCGGTCTCCTAAGGTAGCTGCAATTGATTCCCTAATTATTTCGCACGTGTAAAGGATATTAGCCCAAAAACAATCCCAAAAACTTCGCTTTCTCCTTCACTTTATTTGTTAAGTATTCAACTTCCTTTTTCATCCTTTTCTCTTCTTAGATCAAACTTCTTGAGAGCTGGTTGGATGATATTCAAATGAGGTCAAAATTTTCTTATTTATAGTCTTATTTCTAGGTCGAATTACTGCCTTTAGGCCAACTTGTCTACTCATGAAGGCTGACTTAATATTTTGATGATGACAGGGCCTTCGAGGGCCTGTTTGAAACTTTTGACTTTACATAAATTTCATTTACAAGATGTAACATGACCAAAAGGGTCTTTTAGACATAACGATGACTCAATTGACTTGTAGACTCAATGACAAGCCCTACAAGCACTCAATGGGTGCTTGACCTATAAATAAATTTTCCTTGAGCATGAAACCCATGTCACAAGAATTAAAATAATAAATTTATTTTTCTCCTTACATCAAATACATAAAATTATGGTTACATATGTCATTATGAAGACCGAACCTAGTTACATATTTCAACACTCCCTCTTAACTAGGGAGGTATTCATAATCCATACAAGGTACTTGGACATTATCAAACTGAAGAATTCTCATAAGAAGATTCAGATTGGTAAGCCATCTCATAAGCTACTTCCTTAGCTTATGCCAGAACATCTCATCATACCAACCAACATTGTCACATAACCAGGCCTTAACTAACATCTCTATCTCTCCACAAGGTCAGAGCACAATGCTAGCGAGACCAATGACTAATCGACACCATCATCATTGTTTCTCAAGGCACATATTCCACCCGGGTGTTCATAGGGTATGCCCTTTTAGGACAATTCCTATCTTGGAATAACACATCCTCAAGGCATTTCCTCTTCAACTACTCTTACCTATTAGATTCCCTACCACATCCTCAAAGAGTATCTGAATCAATCTAAGATTCTTACCCAATCCTCCATTCTTTCTTTACAACATGAAGACAAGAATTATGTGTCTATCTCTCCCTCTTAACTAGGGAAGATATATTCATTCTTATAAAAAGGAATATACCCAATCTCCCTTTTACCCAAGGACTTATTTAAGTTCCCTTTTACCCAGGGACTTTTCCAAGTTCCCTCTTAACTAGGGACTTGTTACCAATAACATCTATATTCTCTTTGGTGGAGATCATGGTATTATCGACTTCTTGTAGGACTCCTCCTTTTGATTTCATGAGCTTCATATTCTTCATTACGAAGCCTTCAACTTCTATATTTTCTTTGTAGGGCATCAACCATCCATCACTTTTATTTCAGTGAACCATAGTATTGAACCAATAGTGATGTCATCCTTCTTTACATCAGAAAGTGATATTCTAGTCCACATCTGGATTTTCTTCACATAATTACCATTTTCCAAGTCATGTTACTTTTAGGATATTCCATCCATTCCCATGAGTACTAGTTGTAGGTGACATCTACAACTCTATTTTCGGTAGCCATCTTTCAACCCAACCAAATGTTGTTCAAAAATAAAAATGAACATCCAATCAAAGCTACCTTTTATGATGGCCTTTCATCATGACATATGCTTCTTGCAACATCAACATATTTCATATTCATAAATACATCTCCAAGACTTTAAATTTCAAGGGTTTCCTTCCTTCACAGACTTTATAAAGGCCATCATACCTTCTCTATGGAGATGTCATAGCTGGTTTTTCTAGTCATAGGATGCTGATTACTTATCTTATCTTATAGTCACATCTTTCATGAAATATTCTTCCTTTCTTCACATATTTCTCCCCAGGAACTTATATACATATTTCCTTCATCTTTTTAACCACCTCATATTTCATATGAGGTCATATTATGTTGATTTCATCTTATCAATATGTGAAATAGTTCAAGATATATGTATTCATGTATCTTTCCAAAGGAAGAGATACTTGTCCTTCAATCTTGCTCATGAGATAGAGCGTTCAATCATGCTATCCACAAATATATGATGACATGACGTAATCTATCAAATATGTACATACCTATTTTCTCCTTTTGGTCGTCTAGACTTCCTTTGGTAGCTTCCTTTCCTTTCTTGAAAGTACTTCAACCATATGACATGCTACATTCCTGTGTTATCATACCATCATCCTTATAAACAATTGATCCCACACAAGGTGAAATAATAAGCGAGACACTTGCTTCTTCCAAGTAGAGGTCAACCTTATTATGAAGATTCCAACGGCGGATATTGATTATCCTCATCCTGCAAATGTTCCTTCCTAATGATGATGATGCATGATGAATTATTTCCATGCTAGATGAATTTCTTCCAACCATATATACTACTTATTTTGGTTGACCTTTTTCATGCTTTTAATGAGGTTTCCATGAGCTATTTCCTTTCTATCATGATGACTGCTACAACCATGTAGACTTATATTTCAACAATCCTTTCAAGATTCTATAATAATGTCATGAGCTCTTGATTCAATCATATTCTTCTAATATGATGCATCATATAATATTTACAATGCTTCCTATTGTGATAGTTATCTAAAACTAAAAAATAAATAAGTGAAGGAGATTATTGCAGTCATAGTAGAGATCTTTCACTTCCTCCTTCTTTGATTTCTTCTTCTCAGGTTATTCCACTTCTTCGGTGACACGGGCTTCATTTATTTCGTTCCTTTTATTGTTTTCCTTCTTGAGTTTAGGACAATCTCTATTGAAATTTCCATATTATTGACATCCATAGCGTTGGATCTTTGAAATATATATCTTCTTCTTTTTATGAGGACCAAACTTCCCAAACTTTCCTTTTCTCCTAGCCATGGAAACAAATGTTTGAACTTGTTCATTTAATCCCACATCGCTTTTTTCCTTCAACCTTGTTTCTTCAATATTACATAATGACCAAAGTTCATTGAATGGGGTGGCTTCGTTATTTCCATAGATGTTTGATACAAAGTTTCCCCATTCATCAGGCAGTGCATTGAGCACCGCGGTGGTCATTTCTTTTTCAAACATTATTTCCCATAACTCTTGTAGTTGGTATCTTATTTGTGAAACCCTCATAATATATGAGGCCATCCATTCTTCCTTTGACACCTTAATCTTGTATAGTTCGGTTCTAAAAGATATAATTTCTCTTGCAGTGCTTACAAAGAACAATTATACCAACTTATCATAGATTCCTTTTGAATTAATCAATTTTGCTACATAATGGACGATGATATCCTTGATTGATTCTATAAGGATTCTTTGAGCCCTTATTTCTCCTTTCATATATTTCACTAGAGCTTGAGATTCTTCTTTTGGCAGTTTTATGATTGAACCCTTAACACGTCCATTAAATTCATTCTCTATGAGGATCAAATCTGTCCTCTTCTTCCATGCAAGGAAATTTGATGACTCGACCAATTTATTGCTTTACTTACAAAATGAAGTCATTTTGATAGTAGATTCAGAAATATATATAAAGTTACTTACTTGTAAAGTGAATATTCTTCTTTGATGATTATATCTTCAACTTGATTCCTTTCTTGATTTTGATGATATTAGATAATACTTATTCTTCTCGAGACGCCTTTCTTCAAATATGCTTGAGATGTGATCCTTGATTCAAAGAGAGGGAGATCACATTGATTCCTTAATAATGATGGAAACAAATTTTCTTTCTTCCTTGGAATGGATAATTAAATATGCTTCAAATGTGTAGTCCTTATTTATTTGAATGGAGGAAGGTTATTAAGGTCTTCTTTTCCTTGAGATGTGATGGATGGTTATTATAGATGATTTTTAGTTTGCTCGGTCCCTTTGATGTTTTGATGTCCTCTTTAATGTATTTACTTCCTTGATACTCCTTTTGATGATATTTTCTTCAAGCTGCCTTAACTTGTCTTCTCACCTTAGCTCTGATACAATGTTGAGAAATCTAGGAAATTAGATTAGGAAATTTCTCTTGCTTTGATTACTACTTGTGATGTATTTTTACTTAACTTGATTATCTTCTTCTTTCACTTGATTATTATTAGTGTTCTCTACCATAAAACAACTACCAAAAAATAAATATCAATGAGAAAATAAGACACAAGATATAGGCTATAATCCTGGGCCAAAACCTATCCTCTTGAGAGGAAAACCAACAATAATTATTTTCTACTTATAGAAATTCAAATGATGAATTCCAAGACTTAGAACCCTTGTCAAATTCCCTCCAAGACCAAGTCAATATTTCCTCGAGCAAGTTTTCCCCTAGCAACTTCTGCAACTTTGATCCCTAGAAGCTTCTACAACAACTTCGCTTCTTCCGCAATTTCGACTGTAGAAACCCTAGATGGCACATGTGAGATGATAATGATGAAGTCAATTATTTTATTCTTTACTTGGATAACCTTCTCCTTCTTGATTACTCGGCTTGTAAAATTAGTGTTTTCCACACCTGATCAGTCTCCTAAGGTAGCTACAATTGATTCCCTAATTCTTTTGCATGTGTGAAGGATATTATCCCAAAAACAGTCCCAAAAACTTTGCTTTCTCCTTCTCTTTATTTGTTAAGTATTCAACTTCCTTTTTCATCCTTTTCTCTTCTTAGATCGAACTTCTTAAGAGATGATTGGATGATATTCAAATGAGGTCGAAGTATTCTTATTTATAGGCTTCTTTCTAGGTCGAATTGATGCCTTTAGGCCGACTTGTCTACTCATGAAGGCCAACTTGATATTTTGATGATGATAGGGTCTTGGAGGGTCTATTTGACACTTTTGACTTTACATAAATTTTATTTCCAAAATGTAACATGTCCCAAAGGGTCTTTCATACATGACAATGAATTAATTGACTTGTAGACTCGATGACATTCCATACAAGCACTCAATGGGTGCTTGACCTATAAATAAATTTTCCTTGAGCATGAAACCCATGCCTAAAGAATGACAATAATAAATTCATTTTTCTCTTTACATCAAACACATAAAATAATGATTACATATGTCATTATGAATACCGAACCTAGTTACATATTTCAACATTTGTCAATATGTCGATAATTCTATTCAAGACCCTGTAATCCTACACTCATGAATGAAATCAACCTTTCTTATCTTTGGTCACATATTTGTATTAGTATGGCTACCAGATAGAAAACAAAGGAAAAGGTTTATATTGAAAATTCCTTATTGAAATCTGAATTATATAGGCCAATATCATTAGCAATGACCTCTTTGATTTTGACAAAGGCCTCTTTTTTGTAGTAGACCACTTAAATTATGCTTCCTTATTGATCATCTATTGTAAGGGCTTACAAATATGAGAAAAGTCTGAAACAACTCTCTTAACAAAATTATCTTACCCAAGAAATACTGTATGAAATTTTTACTATTAGGGTAAGGAATTTATGTAATTACATTAATTATCTTAGAATAAATAGATATACCCTATTTGTATATCACATTCTATATTAGTTTTCCTTCATAATTGGTAAAAGTTCTCTCCTTAGTGTTAAGGGAAATTCCATATTTAAGACACCTTTTCAAGATCTATTTCAAGTGGTGGGGGTGATATTTTCTTCATTTTGAATAGGTTTTCACATTGTTTAGATAAACCACAAAATTATATCCAATGAGTTCTCTAAATTCAATTTCCATTGCACTTGATAAAGTAGCACCAACATCAATTAACCCAAAAGGCATCCACGTATATGAAAAATTACCCCATTAGGTATGAAGGGTTTTCTTAAGCATATCTTATTGAGCAACAAAAATATGATTATAAATTGAGAATCGATTAAAAAATGAAAACATTTATGATCCTGATACCTATTGGATAAATTTTTCCATGGGAGTTACTCAGTAATTATCCTTCTCTAATGTTTGGTAAGGTTTGGAAATCCATGCAAAGTATTATTTCTCTTGATTTTTTCATGTTTGGAACTATATTGGAGACCCAATGTGAGTACCTAAATTTGAATATAATCCTAGCATCCATCATCTTCTTAATCTATTTTTGTATTAGTGGTTCCAATGTGGGATGGAATTTTTACAACTTTTGTTGAAAAAGTTTCCTCTTTGATCAGGATGACATGCTAAATAATACACTATGTCATATGTCTTCATATGTCCAAAGTGAAAAAATATTTGTACTTAGTAAAAATATAGATATACGTCTATTTTTATGTTGGTGAATAACGAGTAATCATGTTCACAAACTTGGGATCCTTTTTAGCCCATAAATTACCAATTCATGCATAAAAGTTGGAATGTGGGTCTTAGGATTAGTTTGAACCAAAAACCATGATTGCAGATCAAAATATTTCTCAAGTGAAACCACCCCTTTGGGTATGTGATTACCCCGATCTGATTTTTTCTCTTTCCGCCCTTGCTTCTCATGTTGATATTAATCAATAAAAATGTCCTTAAAGTTGCCTTCATTCATGATGAATTGCATCACTTGTTCATTTTCATTAAACATTTGCTAGTTAGTTATATTTTCAGGGACAACAAGTTTAAAAATTAACTCAATTGAAAAACCCTGATGTAATGGGGTAAATATTTATAAAGTATTAACTACATCATTAATTAATGGATGAATGGATACAATGTTAAAACCTTTAAAGAATGAAATTAACCTCCATACCTCTGACTGGTAACCTTTTAAATGCAAAGACACATAATGAATGGTGTTCTTGGTGTATGATTATCTCCAAGTTCCACAAAGATTTCAAGTATTATACTTTTCATATCAATGTCCTTTTTTATCTTGAATAACAGTGCTTCATATTCTACAGTGTTATTGATACATTTGAATTCTAATTGGTAGGATACCAGGGTCTTTTATTTGTATAGATCAATTAAAATACACCCTGCATAAACTCCATCCTATGTATTATAACCATAAAAATACAAAGTCTATATGTTAGTATCTAACCCTAATTTATTAAAAAATTTATTGTTTACATCTAAATTAGTGAAACTATCACTATTTACAACTAAATTACAAGATTCATTATCACCAGTATGTAAACATTGAAGGAGATCAAACTAGGTTTCTGATGAAAAATAAGATAGTTGGTCTTGATAATAGCCAATATCAGTTTCCAAAAAATAATTTCCCAATGTGAAGTGTGCAAAATTGATTGGTTCATTTGGCCACTCTAGTTAAATCATTGTGTATTTCATATGTAGCTCCCTGTATACCTTTATTTTATTTCTCTTTTCTTTGTAAGGTAGCCAGAGGTGGGACCAATCTATAGTGAAATACCCATGTAACATTTGTGACCAATATATTCTCATCAACACGCATATGCCTCAGGTATGTCAACCATTATTATATCAATTACTTGGTGAACCCTAGGGTCAAAAGATAATATAATCAATACATCCTTTAGTTCGCCAATGACCTTAAATTTAGTCCTATCCAATTGAATCATCTTAGTATTGGTCTTTGTTGGTACAACATTAATATTTTGACATATAGAGTATGGAATCACATTGGACAAGGCTCCATAATCCACCAAACAATTGTGAACATTATGATTGAAAATATTGAATTTCAAGAGGAAAAGTAGAGTCTAGAAATTTGAATGAGTTATAATACCAACAACATCCATAATAGCTTTGATGACATTTTCACTACTTTAAGTTAGAGTATTGGTTTTCCCTAAATTTTTATAATTCGATGCTGGATTTGATTGGGCTATATAAGACTTAAAGTTTTCATGATAAGTTCTCTCTATTGTAGTAAATTGCAAAGGTCGTATAGTGATACACTACTTCTGGTCTTCTTCATGTCCTAAATCACACTCTATTCTAGTGTGTTGTGTAATATTCCCAAATGGGGAAGCAACAATATATGAACATAAAACTAGAAATAACAGTGAATAACATTACAAAAAAATGGATGAAAACCAGGGAGCCATTTTATTATATAAATTAGCAGTAAATGAGTACAATATAAGTGGGCACAACTCAAATAATTAAGGCAAGCAAGCCTCCCATGAATACCTATGCCAAAAGTGAAATGCTACTCCATAGCAGAATGCCCAAGAACAAGTACAGCGCAGTCACAGATGGTGCACTGCTAATGGAAACGTACAATAACATAGATTTGCAAATAAATGGCTCATACAATGCTAGGATTAAATATCTAAGCTCCCAAACAATATTTCAAGGCAACCCGAGAAGGATTTCCTGAAATATACAAAAAGTGAAAAATGTCGGAATGCAGCCCTAGGACTGAATAGCAGCTGCAACTCAATATATGGATGGAGATGGATGAAGATGATACATATGATGAATAGACCTCCTCCAAAAGATCCTTCAAGTGAAAGGCTGATCCAATCACTGAAGATATCACCCTCCAATCAAGCAATGAAACCCCTCACTGCAAATGCTCACTGAAATAACGCAGCCAAGGAGAGATACTGCGTTGTAGATGATGGGAAATGTGTTTTCCAAGTGCTAAGATGTGAAATATACTCCAAAATCTTCCTCATTGATCTCCCAAAAGGGAATAATGCTTCCTCCTCTGAAAAAATAGCTTCGGAAGTGGGTTTCTCAACCCTCCACTGCAACACCCTGCAACACAACTCAGCTCTAAACAGAAACTGCGCTGTAGCTGAAGGAGGTAGCTTGGCCTTAAGCCTGAGTGTGGAGAAATGAAGTACAAATATCCCCCAAGAGGCCTCTCAAGAAAGGATATGGAATTCCTAAACAGGAATACCTTGTGCTAAGCAGCACAACAATCTCAACTAAACAGCTGAAGAATGCACAATAGTCATGCAGACCATAAAATAAATCATCAATAACATGTCCTAATATGGCTGCCTTTCCCTCCTTATAAAGAAGTGTGAGCCTTCTTTCCTTGGGTCCCACTCATCAGGGTTTCCACATTCATGGAAACTTCCTCCCACTATCACTGCGCTGTCTCCATTGATGATCTCCACCATCCATTCCAGCGCTGTTGACTTGGTCAAACCTGACCTTGCCCACATGTATTTTCCCCCGTTCACACACGAAGGTGCAAGATCAAGATATTATTATGATCCATTTTCATATCATGAGGGATTTTATTCATGTTTAAGATATGTATGGGTCTCCTTACCCATTTATTCCTCTATTAGGTGTTAAAAGCAAAAATTTATATTCCTATTAGCTGCATTCTAATTTAGGAATATTACAGTCCTTCCCTCCCAAATGTTGCTTGTCCTCAAGCAAATGCAAGTATAGAACTGAAGAGTCTCCTCTTCTCCTCTTGTAGTATCCTCATATGATAAAATCCTCCAAGGAACAAGACGATGTCTCATCAATACATCTCCAAGTTGCCCCTCCCAAGTATGCAAGCTAGCTTTGGGTGAGCATCCCAAATAGCTATCATCATGTAAAAGTAAAACATCCATGGAGGCAAAAATGTGTTGTATAGAGGTTTCTTTGAGGAATGGAATCTGAAATATAGTGGGAACCATCATCCCCATATGAAGCTCCCATCCCTAAGTTATCATCCATACAAAATGAGTCACCCTCCAAAATGGTAACTCATGGAAATTCTCCTCCACCTTTAGATCCTGCAATGTAGGTGGGATGAATAATTGAACATGGTAGAAAAAATAGCCTACCCCACTCTGTCCCTCCCTCCACTTATGATAAGTGTAGAGTAGCTACTGATCTTGGGTTGCAATAATGTTGCCTTCAAGTGGCAAGAAGAAGACTGGATCTCCAAATATCTTCTTTCCAATTTCATGAATCATGTTGGCCCAAACCATCTCATATATGATGGATAGGAAATCATCACCATATGGCATCCAAATGAGAGGAATAATGAAGGTTTCATGTAGTGCTGGAAGGTACCAACAGTTTCCCAGTGGTTACAACACAATTTTTCTAACTGCTGTTGCCAAACATAAAATGGCAAGCCATCTCCCATACTCCTATTGAAGCATGGAGCATAAAAGGTGTGGGAATTTTCATTCCCCATGGACACATACAACCAATTTGTCTCTCCTCCTAACATGCTCCCCACAAAGATAAGAACAACATCAATATAGGGAACCATAATGAGAATCATACTAGCTGCCATATGTAACAAGGGAGAAGGAAGATGGTACCTCAAATGCAACCAGTGCAGTTTTACTCTCAACTGCATCAGAAAATGACATGGTGTGTGGCTTCCCAACCACTTGCTTGCTGCCCCAATCTCCTAACAAGTTTGGAGAAAGTGCATGATGTATGGTGCAAAGTGAGCATGTCCTACATACGATATCATCTCCCCAAGACCTCTTAGGGAGTGGACATCATCAATACTGCTTATGGCCTCAAGTAGACCATGAAGTATAGAAGAAAGAATGCTCCTTATTTGAGAAATGTCCTGCACATATATGGTTAAGGAATGCACATATTCATTATATAAATCATTATGCAACCAACTAGTATCCTTACCATATGCCTTGCCATGCAAATGGAGTGGTTCATAAATGAATCCCCTCTCATTCTTAAAGAGAAAAGAGGTGGCTATGTTAACTCCCCCAAAGAGTTATGTATCTCATCCATATCCACATGACCCATGCATCTCCTGAAATGATAATATATCTCCTCCTCAAAGCCTTCCCAAATGTACCACTCCATGATGGTGTGGTATGCTCTCATAGAATAAGTGTGGCTGAAGAGAAAATATTCATGAGCTTCTTGTAGTAACTTCTCCTTGAGCTCGGAAGATCTAGATAAGAATATCCTACCATGATAGTAGATGACCTCATCTCTGACTGAATATCCCTCCTCATGCAACTGGTCATCCAATATCATACAAGTAGAAAGATCCTTGGAATAATCCACCAACAGTTGGGATTTCCAATATGGATCTATCCTCCATAGTGATAGCGCTGATGATATATCACAAAGAAATTTTTTCATATGGCTGTCCTCCTCTTTGAAATCTCCCATGCCAAAGATGAAATTTGGAAGGCTGCTACCTTTCCCATGCTGCTCCTGCCACAGCGCAGAACCTGGAATGAGAGTGGGTAATGATGATGTTGGGAGAATTCCTTTCCTCTCCTTGAGTCTACCCAAGACTCTCAGCGCTACACCAAGTTATCCCAAGGTCCTGACCCCTCTGGAATCAATGAGTGGTGCATCCAAATGTGAAGCATCCCTCATCACCTGCTGATCTGGTGGTCTCCCCGGTGAAATGCCTCCATGCAATGAGACATCAAGATCAAGAGTAAACTGCATATATGAATGGAAAACCTTGTCTCTACCCTTACTACGAAAATCAATCTACCTCTTCTATTTGTCAACCCTCTGAAATAGATAGGGGTGTGTGCTCCTAATCATATGATGCTGGTCATCCTCCCTACCTCCTCCTTTAATCTGCATGGTTTCACAATATGTTAACAATGGAACATGCTGATCATGGGTTGTGCCTTGACCTCCACATACGAGATCCTGGGGAATTTCTTGCAATGATACAAGAATCCCTCTTGTTGGAGCATGTGCTCCTTCTACCTCTGCATGAGGTTCTAGATGTGCTCTAGATATGACAACACTGTTGCCCCCAACCTTCTCTCCCTCTTCAATATGAATGGGAAACTTTTCAATAAGTGGATCCTCTTTTGAAAGAGGGATCTCCATGCCCTCTTGTCCAAGAATATGAGACATATATCTAGCCTCTAGCAAAGTATTATGCAAGATGTGAGCCTCTTCAACAATTTTCTGAAATGGATTTGAGTTTATAGGTCCTTTCACCCCATGCAAAAGTTTGGTTTGTGTTGGTTTATTTGGCTCCACCAAAGATGTTTCAGAATGTTTTCCATTAAACCTTTCCACTAATATCCTGGTGAACTTTGCATAAGAAGAAGTATTTTCATTTTTTAATGAAAAGGACTCAAATATCCACCAAGCATAGGCCTTACGTCCAAAATGCAGCGCTGCAACTTTGATGGCTTCATCTCTGAAACTTGGTGTTGTTGCAAATAGATGTCTAGCTCCTCCACCCAAGTTCTAGCTGAACATTTAGGCGAACCATCAAAAATAGATAGAAATAATCTACCCATGTAATGCTGCTTGCTCCTCTCCACCTTGATCTTGAAAAAATCTTGGAAGGTGATATGATCTCTGAATTTCTTAGTTTGAGATTCATATTCTTGCAGAAACTCGCTAAGAGTTTCCCTCCTAGGCATTTCTTCTTCTTTCATCCCCCTCATAGTAGATCTGGGCATATGACTGCGCTGTGTATCATAATGTGTGGCTGCATGCTCACACTCATCATGTAAAAATCTAGAGTTTGCTTCATATTCAAAATCTCTTGGAGATTCTCTACAGATCTCCCTTCTCATCTTCTTGAGATCTCCCTTAATGCTCTGCATAGTTTGAGAAAGAAGCTTTGAGAGCCTCTCTTCCTTCCTTCCTCCAAATAATGGAGCCGTCTTTTTGTCTTTTCTGTACATCTCTTCTTCTTCTTGGTCTCCTGATAGCATAATGGCTGAGATCCACAGGCTGAGCCAAGATTATGCTATGATACCACTGTAATATTCCCAAATGGGGAAGCAGTAATATATGAACATAAAACTGGAAATAGTAGTGAGTAACATTACACCAAAATGGATGAAAACCATGGAGCCATTTTATTATATAAATCAGCATCAAATGAGTACAATAGAAGCGACCACAACTCAAATAATCAAGGAAAACAAGCCTCCCATGAATACCTATGCCAAAAGTGAAATGCTGCTACATAACAGAATGCCCAAGAACAATTACAAAGCAGTCACAGATGGTACACTGCTACTGGAAATGTAAAATAACATATATCTGCAAATAAATGGATCATACAATTCCAGGAGTAAAGATTTAAGCTCCCAAACACTATTTCAAGGCAACCCGGAAAAGATTTCCTGAAATATACAAAAAATGCAAAGTGTCGGAATGCAGCCCTAGGACTGAATAGCAGCTACAACTCAATATCTGGATGGAGATGGCTGAAGATGATACATATTATGAATAGACCTCCTCCAAAAGATCCTTCAAGTGAAATGCTGATCCAATCACTGAAGATCTCAACCTCCAATCAAGCAATGAAACCCCTCACTGCAAATGCTCACTGAAATAACGCAGTCAAGGAGAGATACTGTGATGTAGGTGATGGGAAATGTGTTGGCCAAGTGCCAAGATGTGAAATATTCTCCAAAATATTCCTCATTGATCTCCCAAAAGGGAAGAATGCTTCCTCTTATGAAAAACTAGCTTCGGAAGTGGGTTTCTCAACCCTCCACTGCAACACCCTGCAACAAAACCCAACTCTAAATAGAAACTGCGATGTAGCTGTAGGAGGTAGCTTGGACTCAAGTGTGAGTGTGGAGAAATGAAGTGCAAAGCTCCCCCAAGAGGCCTCTCAACAAAGGATATGGAATTCCTAAACATGAATACCTTATGTTAAGCAGCACAACAATCTCAACTAAACAGCTGAAGAATGCACAATAGTCATGCAGACCATAAAATCAATCATCAATAACATGTCCTACTATGGTTTCCTTTCCCTCCTTATAAACAAGTGTGAGCCTTCTTGCCTTGGGGTCCCACTCATTAGGGTTTACACCTTCATGGAAACTTCCTCCCACTATCACTACACTGTCTCCATTGATGATGTCCACCATCCATTCCAACACTATTGACTTGGTCAAACCTGACCTTGTCCACATGTATTTGCCCCTGTTCACACATGAGGGTGCAAGATACAACTATTATTATGATCCATTTTCACATCACGAGGGATTTTTTTCTTGTTTAAGATATGTATGGGCCTCCTTACCCATTTATTCCTCTACTAGGTGTTAAAAGAAAAAAATTATATGCCTATTAGCTGCATGCTAATTTAGGAATCTTACATGTTACCACAGTAGGGGTTGGAGGCTGATTGCAATGTATTGAAGAGGATGACCTGGTGTTTTGCGTATGGGCGACAAGTTGTTTAGTTCTCTATGATGGACTTAGATCTATTCTAGAAGTAGACTTAGAAATATTGATAGTAGTTTAAGGAGGAAATACTTGCCCAATAAAGGACTTTCCTTTGGTAGGTGACATAATATCAAGTGTTGAAGACTTGCTAAGAAAAATTTAATTATTTGGGGCTATCAATGTGACTTGTGCTTTTCCAATTGAAATTACATCAATCACTTGTTTATCTATATCCACTACCTATTCCCACATTAACATGGTTTACCCTTCAATTTTTTCTTCTTCTACCATATTGGATTTAATTTCAGCTTCTTGGGATGGATCATTAGACAACATTTCGAGAGATGATTAATGACTAGAGTCATGGAATTGACTCATTGTGGGAATTGATTTTCAAATGGTTGGCTTAATTATATGATCAAAAGTTTTCCATTCCAAAATCATCTAAATTTAGGTTCACAATGGAGCTTTCAATAATCTTTGGTTGGTTATTTGTCTTCTTCTCAAGGGTTTGAAATATTTGTGTCTTGAGAATATTTTCCCCAAACTCTTATTGAGATCTACCACTTTGTTTGAAATGTTTTTAAAAACTTGAGTACAATGTCCAAGCCTATAACCTATTTCTCTGTTGGTATTGTTAATAATAGAGACTTTTTCCCATTGGCCTTTGATTATTATTTTGTTGAGTTCCTAACCAAGGACAACTTTTCCTTTTTTACTATCAAAGCTTCATTAAAGTTGTTCATTCATCATATTATTTCCTGATCCCTTCATAAACATGGCTATAGAATAATTAAGAGTTGAAGTGTAATGTTTGATTGCTATAACATCAAAAAGCTGAGAATAAACAAGAAACTTATTCAATAGATTAGTGAAACATTAGTTCAAGTCTTTGACCTTATCCTTCTTTTTCATTCTAATTGCAATGACCTCTTTAAGGAAAGCGGTTGGGGAATTTTATTCTTCAAATTTACTCAATAAGGCCCTTTTCGAAAGCATCCCATGCAAATATTTAGGTGGCTAGAAGATGCAATACCATGTGCTTGATTTATTCTTAAATGCATATGGAAATAATTTTCAGACCATATCTTCATGTTCCACATCCATCAAGCACAAGGCGAGGTAGAAATTATTAATGTGTTGACATCCATCAAGCACAAGGCTAGATAAAAATTCTTAATATGATCTTCAAGAGTAACATATTTGTTACGATCATTTTTTGGAAAAATAATCTCAAGGTTCCTGGGAAGAGGATGAAATGGGAGTTGCAAATTAAGTGCCCCTTGCGATGACAACCTAAAGTTGGGTTGACCTTCCATTCCATAAGTGTGATATACTTATTCTTCAAAATCGAAAGAGGTATCAAAGTGGTAATTGTGAGTACTGTGAGGGAATATCCATATGGATTAAGGGAGATTAGATCAAAATATTCAAAGATATCATTAAAGTACAATTCAACAAGGTCTTTGAAATACTCAACCAAAACACATTATTAGTGATAGGCCTTCGAGTGGTTTTTCACCTTGAGAGAAGAGGAGCTAGAGGCATGCATATAAATTTGATTACTTTAGAGAAAGGAGCATAATACAAATGTTATTTAGGGTGGAAAACTAGGGCATTTTGGTTAAGAGGGAATGTCTTCGTAGTTTTCTCCCCTTTCGATATGGTTTGTTAAGATTAGAGGGGCATGAGGCTATTAGGCAGAAATTAAATATCCAAGATTATATGAATGGCATGATCGAGGAATCCTACCAATGATGTAATTCTTGCCCTTATTCTAGTGCTATATTAACTATTGACATTATTTCCCTATCGAGGAATCCTACCAATGATGCAATTCTTTCCCTTCTTCTAGTGCTATATTAAATGGCTCAACAACAATTAAGAGGTTCTCTTTGATATGCGGTCCCAGTTAGACTTCGTAGAATTTTAGGTAAGAGACCCATCCAAATCATGGCTTGGTAATCATTCTTGGTTTCTCAAGAATGATGTAAGATATGGATAATTTTCATAGAAATGGTATGTTGATTCTAAACTAAAACTATCTAATGCATTAAAATAAAAAGGGTAAGCTAACTAGTGGTGGAAGGTAGAGAAGAGGTACAAAGAAATAAGCCAATTAAGATATAACTAGACAATCAAGAAAACAGTTTGCTGAGATTAAAGACAACAATGTATGATTAACTTAATAGAAAGCACTAGAATAGTTAGTGTGTTAATCTAATAAGTGCTCATACAATGTAAAATATAGAACTAAAATAGTAAGCATGTGACATAAACTATCTATTTGCATAATAGTCTATAACCTAGCAGGATACATTCTACAAAGTATAGACACACATGAAATAATCATGAATAGAAAAAAACAAGGACAACATGCATGCAATAATGCAGGTCCAACAATGGCCTTCAAGGCTTCTTAATATTAAAACAATGAGTGCTGAAGTACTAACCTCCAAGTTCTAATTTGTAGGTATATTAACAAAATTAAAAAAAAAATCAACATTTTATACTAAGAGTTTTACAACATTTATAAATTGATTTCTTAGCTGCCTCAACTTCTATAAGGTTAGTTACAACTCTTCAACTTCCCATATTTTAGAAATATGATAAAAAAGAATTTTTTTAAAAACTCCCAAAAATTATCCAAATAGTGGCCCTTATTTGATTGGGCCCTTAATTGGGAGTTTCTTAATGTAATTCCTACCGCCTAGTCTTTATAGTGTTATGTAACAATCATGAATCTATTGTGTAGTAGACTCTCCGTAGTGATATGGAATTCTAATGTGGCTTAGAGATGAACATGATATTCCTTTGTAGAAAGACCATATATGGATTCAACATTGTTTGTTCCTTAGTGAGAATTGTACGATATGGATTCAAGATATATTTGTGATATTATTAATGAAGGCACTAAAGAAAACTCTCTTATATGCAACAACTCTTTTGATTCCCTACTTCTTCTTCACTTAGCCTGATCTTTCTTCGATTTTTTGATTTTTTTAAAGGTTACTTGTCGGAAAACATGTAGGAGGCTCAACTAGCTAAATATTAATCCTTTGATTTATATCTATTGTTACCACTCATAAGGTTTTCTTGGTTGTAATAAAAAACTCCCTAAGGTAACATTTTCAAAACAATCTTGTAGATTGAAGGCCAACCCCTTCAATCCAGAGAGGGATCTCTTTGAAAAGCTAATCACTAAGCTTAGCAATTGGTTTTGTATTTAAATATTGGCTAGATATTTAGTAGGGTTGTGATGAAATAGGGTTTGGTTGGGATGAATCAGTTAATCCATTAGGTAATGGTGTCAACAAATCAAGTTTTAGATGCAGTTACCGATATCTTGACTGTATGAATCAAGATGGACAAAGGTAGGGTAGATGGCAGACTGTAGACATGTCAAAAATCATTTGGATGGTAGTAGAAAGAGATAAAAATCCACTATAGCAGGGCATGAAACATGAATCCTGTAAGCTTTAAGAGAAAGAGTGCAAATGTCTAAACCATATGAACCATAACATTAACTAATGAATTCTGTCACATTATTTCATTTAAACATCAGAAGATAAAAGATAAATGGCATCAGATAGAAAATAAACCATCACAAAAAAAAACTGACTGAGTATACCATCATATGAATCTTTGTATCATTGAACATAATATCCTAGTCTTCTTGGCACTTGAAAATATAAGTAATTTGATCACACAAACAAAAATGTACTATTTTGTTTCAAAGTCCAACCCTTGGTCCTCCTTTTACATTTAATTTATAAAAACATACAAAATATGAGATCCACAATGTTTGGGAAAGTATTAATTACAATAAAAATCAAGATACAAAAGAAATGGATCTGAAAATCCTCTTCACCCATCTTTAGTCTGATCCCCAAGTCAAATTTGATGAGGTGGTCTTCAACTGTTGACTTGGAATTTTTATATGAAACAAAATTTTGAAAAATCTAGAAAATTTCTGAAAAATAGGCTTCAAAGATGCATTTAGATCTCCCAAACCGTGATATATTTGTAAAAAATGAAAGTTTTTTTTCTTTTTTTCTTTTCTCTTTTTAAATAAGAACATTCCTCACAAAAACCTCTTTCAGATTTGGAAAATTCATTTTTATCTTCTAAAAAACCATGCCCAAAGTCGATGACTAAAACATGAAATAATTAATTATTTAAATCTTGAAAAATAGGCTGAAATATTCTTTCATATCCTTCAAACCATGCTATCTAGGGAAAAACTGAGAGACATTTTTACAATTGTTATGTGACCAACAAAAACCTCTTTTAGTTTTTACAAATTCATCTCCATATGTTCAAAAATTGTATTTGAAAATTGTTACTAAAACAAGAAAATAACATTATTAATTACAAAATATGAATAATATGCCTCAAATATTCCTCTGTAATTTCCAAACCCTGATGGATGGATAAAAAATGAAGTAGGTTTTTTAAAATCATCTGTTCCAAACAAAAAAATCTTTATTTTTTTAAATTCATCACCGTATGCTTGAAATATATATTTGAACACGATGGCTAAAACATGAAAAAACAGAGTATTGATAAACCTATTTCTCCTGTAATTGACTTTTCAGTAACTGGGAACTCCAAATTTCTAACATGTGTTGTGTTGCCATCAAAGGAGTGGATGAAATCATGACACCAACTCAAGTTGTATCCATTAAAACGACGGAAAATTGGCTCCAATCTGGTGTTTATGAACAATGGTAACAATTCTTCATAAACCTCAAGCCATAGACTCTTTGGTTCATACCGCTATCTATTGTTGTATTTCCCCATTTTGTAACGTTCTCAATCTCTTGGTCACATGCTGTAAACACTGTCTCTTAAAGATTTTCTGCACACTGAAACTAATTTATGGAAACACTGGAAACTTAAAAATTTTCGTTTAGGGTTTAGTTAAAATACCTCTTAGGTTTGAAAAACCCAACAAATGTCATATAAAGGTTAACTAGGGAGTAAACTTCTTGAAAAATGGTTTGCACATTTGAAATGATAGAACACTAAATCCGAAAGCTTATATTTTGTGGCACTATGAAATATTTTCGTAGCACGAGCTGTAGGCATTCGATAGGCTCATATTTGCTGCAAAAATTTAGGGAACACTTAGGATTAGGTGAAATACTGTTTATAAATGTTCCTAAGCTTATGCTACATTTTCAAAAAAAAAATCATAGACCCTTACATAACCCCTTGCACAATGAACTGATAATCATAAACTTTGGACATTTAGGAAAGGTGAAAACTTGGTGCTAACATCTATTATCAACTCTATATATCTCCGAGTCTGGTTCATATGTTGGTAGATCCTCTCTCTAAAACAACTAATATTCTTCTAGCCATGTATATCCCATAGCTGTTGATTAGCTAAGTTATTAGTTTCTATTTTGTATGAGGACTCAAGAAATGAAACTTAACATGTTTTCCTCATATACACACACATTTCTTCTGTAAAAAAATGAAATAATAATGACCCATCATGTATATTAGTTTAAATGTTGTATGCAAAGAACCTAGAGGTTTGGTTCTATGATCACTTTTCCGATATACATATACTAGGCTTCAAGGTTGAGGAGAAAGGAAAGCCTTAATGGGAGTAGAAGTACTCTTAAAAATTATAATTAAAACAAGTTCACCATATTGACAAATATATATGTGTATCCTCTCATGTAGAAATTTCCTATACAATTGGGAAAAGAACCAGGGTTTCTTGGCATCAAAGTATTGGTTCATGTTTCTAGTTTTGAAGTCAAATAACATATTGAGATTAATTCTAGGAATGAGTTTAGCTCAATAGGATAAATATGGACATGAAAACCAAGATGTTTGGGCCAATAAAACCCTAGGGAGTTGAAGGAATAGAAACTGAGGGCTATTGAACCAGTTCCTAAGCTTTTGTACATCAATCATTCCAGTGAACTTGCTCTATCTTTCCTTTTAACTTCAATAAAATCATGTGTTATATAAGGGAACATTGAGAGGAACCACCTTGCGGCATAAATATGTAGTGTATTGTTTGGAAGAGAGACAATTATGCACTACAACACTCAAAAGAGAAAGGATGCTAGAAAATGAAACTACAAAAGAGAAAATGTCACTATAACACTCCACCGAGGGTTATCTGGGCGCTTTGGTGCGGTCAAAATCTTTAGTGATGCACTAGTGAGGCTTAAAGGAGGAATAAATTTGGCTTGAAGGAAAATTTAGGAGGTTATGACGCTAATTTAAGGCTTAGTGTCATGCTAGAGCACCCTCTAGAGGCTGAGTGATGTGCTCAAGGAAATTTAACAAGTCAAAAGGTTGAGAGGGAGACATAAAAGAGGGATTTTTTTGAGGCAATGATGTTAGCTTGAGGGCTAGAGGAGTGATATAGTGCTTCCTTAGAGGCTAGGATGGTGCTATAGGCTTTGAATGATCAAGAATCAAGTTTTGAAGATAAGTGTGAGACTAGAGCGTTGTGCTGGAGGTGATAAAGTTGTTCTATAGACTCAAAATTGCAAGAAAACTCAATAACAAACCCGTCTTTAAGAGTTACCTCAATGAGCTAGAGCATGAAATGTCACTTTGTGCTTCTGACCTGGTCAACAAGGCTAAGTTAGGATCATAATTATTCTTCCATAATATCAATATAGGAGGGTTGATCATAGTTCATAGGTGCTAGATATGCCTGGTAAGATGATATTTACATTAATTTGAAGTAGTGAACCCCTCATTTCAGTCTGAGCACATGGCACTCAGAGGAATTGAGGAGAGTTGTTGTTATAACTATAACAATACAATATGTCAATGAACACAAAATAAAATACACATCTCTTTTACATTGGATTGTACTACCAATTTTTTTTAGAGGCCACATGTCAACTCAAGAAGTGAAGGAATTACACTTGTCCTTTATACTAAAAATTAAATAGCAATTATTCACTAAATTATAATTTTTTAACTTTCTCTTACATTATCTCCATATACATTTCACGTAACATTAAGGTGGAAATGAAGTATTTCATTTTTGGCCAACATTGAAATATTTTTTTGTTATTATTGTTTTTTTCTTTATTTTATTATTTTTAAATGTAATTTTATGAGACATCTTCCCCATGCTTTAATTATTATTGTTACCAGCCTAAATCCATCTTAACTCTAGATCTACAAATCTCTTGAGGTTCAAACCACTTTTATAATGAAAAGAGATTTGATCCCTCTGGACCCTTTGTAAATAGGGAGCTAAGATCAATATATATATATATATATTCTTACACAAGAATACTATTGGAAAAAGTGTCCAACACTGCCATGGTAAATGGATTATTTTATTTTTACATAATTTGACCAAGTCAAAATGTTTAGGTAACATAACATAACATTAAAACATATCTTCCTCCCTCATGGGGGTGAGTTCGTGTCGACAGGTGGAGACTGCTCCACATGATTAACCACAAGTGGTCATGGTGGGGGGGCTTTCCTTTCTAGTCCCTTCATACTTCAAGAAGGTACGGGAGCACTAATGCCATAATTTTTCAGGAGCGTATGAGGAATAAATCCGATTTAACTAGCGAGGTGATATACTGTTTAAGCCCTCAATAATGAATGTTTCATGCACTTGCATTTTCTTTTGTGTTCTCTTATGGCGTTGGGAGTTTGGGTGGGAGCCAAGAAGGAGAGGGAAGTGCAGGAGATGGTTGTTTTATCGTGGCAAAGTGTGTATGCTTGTGAGTAATTTGGACAGAGACTTGGAGTGTGTCGGTTTGAGAATTTGATTTATCCTTGGAATTTGGCAAGTTCGGGCATGAGAGGTTAAATTCCCTCGACCTACTAGTAATTGGTTCAGCTCCTGGTTTTCCAGGTGGTGGCTTTTGCTCACTGGGAACCCTCGCCCCTGGTGGAGAGAACTTGCTTAACTTTTGGTAATTACTGTATGTTGGAGTGAGGGGGTCTGGAGGGTCCGTCCGTGGCTCCTCGAGGTCACAATTGGAGGGTATCCACTGTTTGTACGCTTTTCTTGGGGCAGAAACATCCACCTTCCCCCTTGGTGGTGCTCCATTTTCGGCGGGGGTCAGAAAGGTGGTGGATCTAGATTTACAATGTTGTTGGGGATTCTAATTTGGGGGGAGAGCTTTGTAGCGAGAAGAATTCTAAGTTTTGTGTCTGCATACTGTGCTCCCAGTTTATCAGAAACTATGAAGCCACTAATGCGTCGAGTTGGCCCATCCTTACCTTCTGAAGGGGCGTACGCCTAGGCTGTGGCCACCATTCCTCCTTATAGAGGCGGGAAGACGACGGGGAGTGCGTGGAGAGGTTCTGATAGAAAAAGAGGAGGCTAAGGAGGCGTCAGGCTAGGGGTGTGCCAGGGTGAGGGGTTGTGCAGTAGCGAAAAGCGCGTAGCGAGCCGAGGTGGAGGGGTGCATGGCCGGGATCAGCGCCGCAGGGGCGACGACAACTGAGGTGGCAGGGTGAAGCGTGGGTCAGGTGACCCTGATGTGCAGGAGGGGAAGGGTCTTTAGCACTGTTGCCTGGAGAATTGTAAGGTTCTTGTTTTCAACTTGATGGATAGGGTGGATGCTGCTGAACGCATCCGGTGAGAGGAGCATGCGGTGCAGATGGCCTCTTTGGAGTGGCTGCATTACTTTCAAAGCCAATTCAGGAAATGTTGGTAGTGGTTTGGAGGGGGAAAAATCTACTCTCGGAAAAAAGTCGAAAAACTAGAGGCATGGATGACACACTACGAAGGACACGTCCAATGTGACTTTCACACTCCACCGCCTCCCTGAACAACCCCGGACAACCCTACATCTATAACATCTGGTGATTAGTATTATTAATGGAGTCTTTTTTGTATTAGCTGTGTTCTGGTGCCTATGGCCCAATCGATTTTGGACGTTGCCCTTAGCGACACTTTTGTATTTTTGTCATCTGGTGAAATTTTTGGTCAACAAACCTGGTTGGGGTGGGACCCCTTGATTTATGTCAGACTATATGTACTCTTTTTTAAAAAATTGATAGAATCTTAACTTACAAAAAGAAAAACATTACAACATATCTTCCATATTACATTATTTTTAATTGAGTTGACATTATATTTTTTATTTATTGTTACCTTAAAGTACAAAACTTGAATAAAGATTTGCAAGTTAAGAGATTTAATTCCTCTTAGCACTAGATGAATTTGAAGTTAATACGAATCTGTTCTAATTGTCCTTTCTACCTTAATTCTCTACCTAACCTCACACATATATTTTGTTTTTTATAATAATAATTAATACCAGCTCAAACAATATACATTAATCCATAAAAACAACTCTTCACTAAGGTTTTTATGATCTCAATTTTCACTTTCATTTATAATTCCAAATTCCATTATTTAAAGTCATTCTAATTTATCAATACATACAAATAATAAAGTTTTAATATAAATTTAATGCTCATTAAATTTTGATAAATAATTAAATTAGCCCAAAGCTTCCCTATATTGAGCCGAGGTGAATGTATTGCCATTAACTTTTTATTTGTTTTTAAAAATCAAAAATCAAAATTTCATGGCACCCGAATATTCTTAGTCTGATAAATCCTGAGAAAGTTGTGATTTAACTCTAGTATACGTTACAAACTTAAATGAGCATTTAAATTATTTATGTAGCTGAACAACCATTGGTAGGCAGAAGTGGAAGTGGCGTTACTTTCATTATCTCTTCGGCCGGTTAGATGAAGGCGCTTCTTCCCCTGGCTGCCCTTTTTTTGGCCCTCATATCTGCAGTTGCTGCCTCGGTTAGTCTGTTCAGGCTTTCCACTCCCACGTTGATTTTTTGTTGCAGCCATTTGAGATTTGATCTGGAAACAAAGATTCTGCAATTGTTTTAAGTCCATAAACGTGAGTTTCAAAGTGTTACAATGTCTATTAAATTTAATTTAGTAACAAGAAGCCTCATAAACTCGAGGACTATTTAAAAAAATAGGAACAGTCAGAACCTTTCGTTGAGTTTATGAAGGCATTATAATAATAAAGATGGAATCTTTATCTATATATATATATAATTAGTTTGAATTTAATACAATGTGTTTTTGACAGTAAGATTTC
Organism: Pinus albicaulis; assembly: GCA_034641835.2. Classification (NCBI taxonomy): domain Eukaryota; kingdom Viridiplantae; phylum Streptophyta; class Pinopsida; order Pinales; family Pinaceae; genus Pinus; species Pinus albicaulis. The sequence goes on along the minus strand of CM076574.1, from coordinate 99,580,419 downwards.
ACATATTAATTGACTTTGGTTTTACTTATTTGATTGGAATAAGTCAAATAAAAACGTTCTTATGTAATATTTTAATATATTTTTTTCTTTTGAAAAAAAAAATATTTTAATAAAATGTGAAAAATTAAAAGAAAAAAAAAATATTTTAATAAAATGTGAAAAATTAAAAGTGATAATGAAATATATATTTAAACATAAATGAGTGTGAAAATAAAAATAAATGAATATCAAATTAATGATTTTTTTTTAATAAGGTGATTTAGGATCAAATTTCACAAAAGTTAGTGTGACTTCCGTTGAGTTTATGAAGGCATTATAATAATAAAGATGGAATCTTTATCTATATATATATAATTAGTTTGAATTTAATACAATGTGTTTTTGACAGTAAGATTTCACATATTAATGGACTTTGGTTTTATTTATTTGATTGAATAAAAACTTTCTTATGTAATATTTTAATTAAATGTGAAAAATTAAAAGTGATAGTCTAATATATATTTAAATATAAATGTGTGTGAAAATAAAAATAAATGAATATCAAATTAATGAGTTTTTTTTAACAAGGTGATTTAGGATCAAATTTCACAAAAGCTAGTGTGACCCAGATTGGATGTTTCTAGGTTGGGGTTCCTCAAGCCACAAGTCAACCTTGAGAGATCATAGACAAATTGATAGACAAATAAAATAAAAATAATTTATATTTCAAAAATAAAGTGATTTTACAATCTGTTTTCTTATGTATAAATATCCAACTTTCACATTAATGTTTACCAGCTTCATTTTCAAAAAATACAAAATGATAATAGGTTAATGAACCTAGAAATCCATTCAGTGGAAAAAGTAAAAGACACAACATAGAGAGTTAACTATTACACAAATTAAGTTTTGACATTGCTCTATAGCTTGGTCCCTTAAAAATAGTCCATAGTTGAAGTTTACACAAAACTGTGATATATACTTGTTACAAAAATAAGTCCTCTTTTGTTATATTGGAAATAAGATGTTATTACGGTGTATTATAAATCAGATGCATCAATTTGAGATTAATTATGACAACATATCATATAGTATTTGGGCTGAATTATTAAAAATAATATTAATTAAATTTAAAAGTGTTAATTAAACATAATTATTATATTTAATAGGAGATGAATAAAATATCTTGAATACCTTAATTAAGACAATATACTTAATTTCATATTATTTTCCTCATTATTTTTATTAGTTAATATAGGTTACAAAACTTAAGTTAATAAAAATTATTAAATTATTTATTATATATAATAAAATTTTTTAACCAAAAATTATAATATCTATATTAATAATGTATATATTTTTATTTATTAATAATTATATATTAAAATTTATAAAAAGTGTAAAACATTGCATTTAAAACATGTAATGTATTTTTTTATTCTAATTAGAAAATCATTGAGTAATATTATTAATGTAATTAATCTATAAAATTAAAAAAATTTGCAATTTATAAATTTTATAATAAAAATAATTATATAAAAATTATATTTATAATTGTAATAATTTTTCTTTTTAGAACATATAAAAATATTATTTAATATAATATAACTAAAATTTTAATATTTAAAACACTTTAATAAAAAGGTGTTTGGAGTATGAATCTTTGTAAGCCAGAATATAATGAAAACAAATTAGTACGATAAAAGTCACAAGTCCATTATTTGTACACTAAAAGTCACCACTCTTCGCAATTAATGAGGTTATATCACCATTAGAAATTTCCTTTTAGTGCTGAAAATTAATAAAGTTATATTACAATTCAAAATTGTTTTTAATATTATAAAATTATTAGAGTATTAAACTTTCTTTTAATAAATTAAAATCTTAATATTCTCTTTATAATACTCTCTTTTAATTTCATTGGTTTAATATTATCCATTTGGTTTATAATGTCTTGAAGTTTTAAGAATTAATCTTTTAGGTTTATTAATTTAAGTGTTCATATTTATAGGGTATAATATCATTCCTAGGGTTTAACCATGGTAAACCATGGTTCAATGTCACATTGTGACAAAGATTGTCTCAATATAGAAAATCAACCATGGTCCAACCTCGGATTGTGACAAATATTGTCTCAATATGAAAATCAATCATGGTTAACCATGCTCAACCATGGTACATCATCGCATTGTGACAAAAATTGTATCAATATTTAAATCAACCATACCAATCATGGTCAACCATGTTTATTTTAGGGGTTATAATATTTATCTTAAGGTTTATAATATTAATCGCTTGGGTTTAATGGTCAACGTCCCATTGTATATCAACCACAACATCGCATTGTATATTAACCATGGTCTAATGTCGCATGGTATATCAACCATGTTCCAACGCCACATTGTGATAAGGATTGTCTCAATATGAAAATCAACCATGGTCAACCATGTCTTAATACCAAATCCTTGCGTTTATTAATTTAAGGGTTCATATTCCTAAGGTTTAATATTATTCCCATGGGTTTTAAGTCTAATCCATTGGGTTTATAATATCAATCATGGTTAACGATGGTCAATCATGCTTTATAAAATCAATCATGCTCAACCATGGTCCAATGTCACATTGTGACAAAGATTGTGTCAATATGAAAAAAAACATGGTTAACCATTGTCCAACGTCTCATTGTGACAAATATTGTCTCAACATGAAAATAAATCATGGTGAACCATGGTTGAACGTCACATTGTGACAAGGATTGTCTCAATATGAAAATCACCATTGTCAACCATGGTTAACCATCTTTATTTTAGGGTTTATATTCCTTGGCTTTCTAATATTAATGACTTGGATAAATAATAATTTTCCCTCGGGTTTATAGTATCAATTCGTTGGGTTTATTAATCTAAGGGTTCAACCATGGTCGAGCATGGTCCAACATCACATTGTGAAAAAGATTGTCTCAATATGAAAATCAACCATGGTCAACCATGTTTATTTAAGGATTTATAATATTTAACTTAGGGTTTATATACCTTGGGTTTATATTATTTCATTTGGTTTAATATTATTCTCTTGGGTTTATAATTCCTTGGTTTTTTATTATTAATCCATTGGGTTAAATAGTATAAAATTTTAGTGTTTAGTGTTTAGTATTTATCAACCATGTTTATTTTAGTGTTTATTATTATTATATTAGGGTTTATATGCCTTGGGTTTACAATATTGGTCCATTGGGTTTAGTATTATTCAACCATGGTCAACCATGTTTTATAAAATCAATCGTGGTAAACCACAGTAAATCATGGTTAACAATGGTCCATCGTCACATTGTGACAAATATTGTTTCAATATAAAAAATAACTCACTGTCTCAACCATGGTTCAATGTCACATTATGACAAACATTTTCACAATATGATACTCATGGAAAACCATGGTCAACCTCGGCCAACCATAGTCAACCATGCTTTATAAAATCAAACATGGTCATCCACAGTCAGTCATCGTTAGCCGAACGTCACATTGTCACAAAGACTGTGTTGATATGAAAATAAACCATGGTTAAGCATGGCCAACCATGGTCCAACGTCACATTGTGACAAGGATTGTTTCAATATGAAAATCAACCATGGTCAAACATTTTTATTTTAGTATTTTTAATTTTTATCTTTGGGTTTATATACCCTAGATTTATAATATTAGTCCCTTGGGTTTAATATTATTCCCTTGGATTCATAATCCCTTGGGGTTTTATTATTAATCCCTTGGGTTTATAATATAAATCCCCCGGGTTTATAATATCAATCATGATAAACCAAGGTCAATCAATGCCAACCATGGTCAACCATGGTCAAATGTTGCATTGTGACAATGATCGTCTCAATATGAAAATCAATGATAGTCAATCTTGGTCCAATCTCACATTGTGACAAATTTTGTCTCGATATGAAAATAAATCATGGTTAAGCATGGTCAACATGGTCCAATGTCGCATTGTGACAAGAATTGTCTCAATATGGAAATCAACCATGGTCAACCATGTTTATTTTAGTGTTTATAATTTTTATCTTTGGGTTTATATACCTTAGGTTTATAATATTGGTCGCTTGGGTTTAATATTATTCCCCCGGGTTCATAATCCCTTGGGGTTTTAGTATTAATCCCTTGGGTTTATAATATCAATCCCCTGGTTTTATAATATCAATCGCTTTGGTTTATTATTTCCATGGGTTTATAATATCAATCATGATCAACTATGGTTAATCAGATCCAACCATGGTCAACCATGGCCAAATGTTGCATTGTGACAATGATTGTCTCAATATGAAAATCAATCATGGTCAACCTTGGTCCAATGCCACATTTTGACAAAGTTTGTATCGATATGAAAATAAATCATGGTTAAGCATGGTCAACCATGGTCCAATGTCGCATTGTGACAATAATTGTCTCAACATGGAAATCAACCATGGTAAGCCATGTTTATTTTAGGGTTTATAATATTTATCTTAGGGTTTATATACTTTGGGTTTATAATTTGTATCCTTGGATTTATAATATTAACCCTTTGGGTTTATTAATTTAAGGGTTCATATTACTAGGGTTTAATATTATTCTCTTACATTTATAATCCCTTGGGTTTTTAGTATTAGCCCCTAGGGTTTATTATTCCCTTGGGTTTATAATATCAATGATGGTCAACCATATTTTATAAATTCAATAATGGTCAACCATGGTCCAACGTCACACTGAGACGAATGTTGTCTCAATATCATAATCAACCATGGTTAACCATGGTCCAATGTTGCAGTGTGACAAAGATTCAATCGATTTGAAAATAAATCATGGTCAAGCATGCTCAAACATGGTCCAAGGCCACGTTGTGGTCAACCATGTTCAATTTTGGTCAACCATTGTCAACCATGGTCAACCAAGTTTATTTTAGGGTTTATATACCTTAGGTTTATAATTTTTATCCCTTGGGTTTATTATTCCCTTGGATTTATAATATCAATCGCTTAGGTTTATTAATATAAAGGTTCATAGTCCTAGGGTTTAATATTAATCCCTTACGTTTATAATCCCTTGAGTTTTTAGTATTAATCCCTAGGGTTTGTTATTCCCTTGGTTTTATAATATTAATTATGGTAAACCATGTTTTATAAATTCAATCATGGTCAACCATGGTCCAACATTGCATTATGACGAATATTGTCTCAATATGAGAATCAACCATGGTCGACCATGGTCCAATGTCGCATTGTGGAAATTATTCTCTTGATTTAAAAATCAATCATGTTCAAGCATGCTCAACCATATAGTTCCTTGGATTTAATATTAAAGAACCCAAAAATTATAAACCCTATGGAATAATATGAAACCCTAGGGATTACTATTAATTACAAACCCTATGAATAATATTATACCTTGAGAATATGAACCCTTAGATTAATAAACCAAACATATTGATATTATGAACCTAAGGGAATAATATTATAAACCCAAGGGGTTAATAATAAAACCCCAAGGGGTTATAAACTCAAGGGAATAATATTAAACCCTAGGAATTAATATTAATTACAAACCCTATGAATAATATTATACTGTGAGAATATAAACCCAAGGGAATAATATGCCCAAAGGGTTATTACAAAACGCCAAGGGATTATAAACCAAAGGGAATAATATTAACCCAAGGGATTAATACTAAAAACCCTAGAGTTTATATTCACTTGGGTTTTTAGTATTAATCTGTTGGGTCTATAAATCGTGTGAATAATATAGGGTTTATAAACCCAAGGTATTAATACTAAAAGTAAAATGGAATATAAACCTTATGGTTTTTAGTATTAATCCCTTGGGTTTATTATTTGTTGGGTTAATATTCTTCCCTCGGGTTTATAATCCCTTGGGGTTTTAGTATTAACCCCTTAGGTTTATTATTCTCTTAGGTTTATAACAATAAAACCCAAAGGAATTGTAAACCATATGAAATAATATTAAACCCTAGGAATTAATATTAATTAGAAACCATATGAATAATATTATACGCTAGGAATATAAACCCAAGGGAATAATATACCTAAAGGGTTAATTTACTAAAACCCCAAGAGGTTATAAACCCAAAGGAATAATATTAACCTAAGGGATAACAAATCCAAGAGATTAATATTAAAAACCCTAGAGTTTATATTCCCTTAAGTTTTTAGTATTAATCCCTTGGGTTTATAAACTGTGTGAATAATATAGGGTTTATAACCCAAGGGATTAAAACTAAAAAACCAAGGGAATATAAACCCTAGGGTTTTTAGTATTAATCACTTGGGTTTATTATCCCTTGGGTTAATAATATTCCCTTGGGTTTATAATATCAATCCTTTGGGTTTATATTCCGAGGGTATCATATTATTCATAGGGTTTGTAATTAATATTAATTCCCAAGGTTTAATATTATTCCCTAGGGTTTATAATTCCTTGGGTTTTTAGTATTATAAACCTAAGAGAATAATAAACTTAAGCGGTTAATACTAAAACCCCAAGGGATTATAAACCCAAGAAAACAATATGGGTTTATAATCCCTTGGGGTTTTACTATTAACCCCTTAGGTTTATAATATCAGTTTCTTGATTTTATTAATCTAAGGGTTGATATTTGCAGAGTATAATATTATTTATAGGGTTTTCAATTAATATTAATCCCTAGGGTTTAATATTACTCCATAGGGTTTATAATTCCTTATATTTTTAGTATTAAACCTAAGGGATTATAAACCCAAATGAATTAATAATATAAACCTAAGATATACCCTAAGATATATATTACAAACCCTAGAATAAAGATGGTTGAGCATGGTCAACCATGGTCCAACGTCGCATTGTGACAATGATTGTCTCAAAATGAATATCAATCATGTCAACCATGGTCAACCATATTGATTTTAGGGTTTATAATATTTTTCTTAAGGTTTATATACCTAGGGTTTATAATATTAATCCATAGGGTTTAATATTATTTCATTGGATTAATAATTCCTTAGGTTATTAGTATTAATCCCTTAGGGTTTTAGTATTAAACCCTAGGAATACAAACCCTTACATTAGTAAACCCAAGGGATTGAATATTATAAACCCAAGGGTTAATACTAAAACCCCAAGGTATTATAAACCCAAGAGAATAATATTATTAAACCCAAGGGATTAATATTATAAATCCAAGGTATATAAACCCTTGGTTGACCATGATTTATATTGAAATTAAAGGATTAATATTATAAACCTATGAATAAGTTTATACTCTAGGTATATGAACACTTAGATTAATATACCTAGAAGTTATTGATATTATAATCCGAAGGGAATAATAAACCCAAGAGATTAATACTAAAAACCCAATGGAACATAAACTCTTGGGTTTTTGGTAAAAATCCCTTGGGTTAATACTATTCCCTTGAGTTTATAATCCCTTGGGGTTTTAGTACTAACCCCTTGGATTTATTATTCTCTTGGGTTTATAATATTATTGTTATATATTTATCAATGGTAGATACAAATGAAGCCTTCGACTTATATCAACCACATTAATATTTTTAATATGGTTGTACCAGTTTATAAAGTTATTTGATTTTTAGTTTTAATGTTTTTGAGACAACTCTTCACTAAGGTTTTTAAGATCTCAATTTTCACTTTCATTCATAATTCCAAATTCGATTATCTAACGTCATTATAATTTATCAATATAAACAAATAATATGGTTTTAAGGTGTTATTTTATTTTTAGTTTTAATGTTTTTGTGATCTAAACTTTCAGTTTCAATTCGTGATTCTTAATTCCATTATCTATTATCATTATAATCGATAAATTCAAATTAATGATATGGTTTTAATATGAGTTTAAAATTGGTCATGATAAATAATTAAAATAATTAAATTTGCAAAGTTATTTGATTTTAGGGTATTATTTTAATATAATTTTTATTTGTAATATTTGTTTTATACTTGTGTATTTGTTTTCCTCTCCATAAACCAAGTCACAGCTAGGGGATTGAACCTTAGATCTATTGGTTTGCATAATTTCACATCACTTTGATCACTAATTGAGTTCCTCCCTCTGCAATTTCATTTTTAAATTGATTATCATGAGAACATAAAATTATAAAATCTGGAATAATATATATATATATATATATATATATATATATATATATATATATATATATATATATATATGAAATTTATATATTAAAAAAATATTATTTTAAATACTTAAAAAAAATGAATAACCATACCGTTGCTTATATTACGTAATAAGTTTTGATTTAATAGTTATAGGTAAATTCAAAGTGAAAAAATAAAATAATTATAAGACATTTAAAACTTGTGATAATGTATTATTTATGGATACTTTAAAAACAAAATAAAAATGGATGTTCCATGTATTTAAACGTTGAAGTAGAATTGAATAATTTTTAGTAATTATTGACAATATTATAAGTATAAATTGAAAATTTTAAAATAAATAAATTGGTAAGTAAAATATGTGACATATTAGTCTTATCCATAATACTTCAAATATATACCTAAATTAAAACACTTGTTTTTTCATATTTTTAAGTCAAAGCATAACAATTTTTTTTGAACACGTCTCTAAAGGGATTAGGGAGTTAACTAGTTAGTGATTAGTGCATTGTAATTTTGATTTTTTTGGAAAGACCATTTTTCTTGACCACTAACACTAATAAATAATGTAACAGGTTTGAGCCCAAGATAATATATCTAATGATTATTTTGGAGCTCCTTATTGAGATTCAACAAGAATATTCAACACCCAAACTAGTGCATTAAACACCTGGTTGCATTAAGCACCTACACTAGGGTGGGGCCCACAGGGCTATTTTTGGGTGCATGTATATTTTTATTGTCCCTTAATTTAGATGGGCATTAAACTGTAATCTATTCTCAATGTGGACTTGAAATAGTTAACTGAAGTGGAAAATTCAGTTAGCTAGTGAATTTCAAGTTAGAGGTTGGTTGGTGGGGCATGCAGAGTAATTCTAGTTGTAACAGAGTTCGAAGTGTAGTGGTGCATGAGTCAGTGCAAGTTGTAAATTAGTTTAACTCAGTTAAGTGAGTTAAACTCAGTTGTGCTAGTTGTAACTGAAGATATACTAGTGAGAGATTTAGTGAATTAAATATTGATTAATTCACAATAAGTGATCTCACATGAAACTGAGGATTTACTATTATTAGCTGCATGAATGTCAGATCCAGTGGAGACCCAGTTGAGTTCTAGTTGAAAGGGAGGTTGACTATCAGTTGTGACATTATCCACTTGCACACATGAAGGAAAACACTCATTGGAGTTCCCATGATACTTGCGCAGTCAAGGCAGGCAGGATTGCATCAATTTAGGCATTGTATTCAACAAGGATTGCGCAATGAAGGCAGGCTGTCTGGAGACAGTAAATTGGCTAAGGAATTTGCCAATTTTTGTATGATAGTGTGAGACAATTAGCTGATGTACTGAGGGCTATTGTGAGAAGAGTTTTGTATGTAATTGTTTCATGATCCATGATATAATATACAATAGAAGATATTGGGGTTTAAGCTATAAGATTTTCTTCATATTTATGTTGTGTGTGATTGATATTTCTTCATGTTCATGGGATTAATGATTGTGTTTTTAATTCCACAATAGATTTGTAGAAGCGATTCAATATTTAACTTTAGCACATTTTTAGATCGGGTGAATCCAAGATATACATGCTTGTTGTATACTTTCTACATGGTATCAGAGCACAAGAAATTGCAGAAGTGAAGCAGGAGTTGAGTTTGTGACTAGATAGAATTTGAATTTGCAGAAATACCTTGGTGCTATAGCTAATTCAATATCTAAATGGATTTTAATGGCTTGAGGTTAGAGTATGCACTCGAGGGAAACTCAAACTACATTTCTTGGAAGGACAAGATGGAGGCAGTACTCGAAGACAATGGCTTGAAGGAATTCATTGACAAAGATGTTCCTAAGCCAGATGCTGCAGATGCTTCCAATCATGATGCATGGAAAAATAAAGTGGAAAAGGTGCGGAGGATCCTGTTGGAGGGAGTACAAGACCACATAGTATCAAGCCTCCATGGGAAAGCCACACCATATGCTATGTGGAAGGATTTGCGGATCTATTCCAAAGCAGCGACCATAGGAAATTGATGCTTAAATATAAACTCAGGAAGATCAAAATGGAAAAGGGCAACACCATTCCAAAATATCTCACAAAGTTTTTCCAATGCCGGGATGAACTGGGGAGTGTGGGAATACCAGTATTTGATGATGATTTGGTGAGCTTGGCTCTCCTAGGACTTCCTAAGAGTTAGCATAGTTATAAATAATCTGTCAACGGACGAGAAAAATTGCCAGATTGGGAACGACTATGGTCGGATATGGTGCAAGAGGAGTTCAAATGGAACACTAGAGATGGAACTTCATCTAAGAATAAGGATGAATATGATTGTGCTTTGGCTGCCAAGGCAAGGAAGGGGAAAGGAAAGAAATTTCCTTCAAAATCTGAGTCCAAAGGCAAGAAGAGGACATGTCCAAGGTGAAGTGTTTTCATTGTCACGAACTTGGGAATTTTGCTACTGACTGTCCACAAAACAAGAAGAACAAGAAGACTGCTGGAGTTGCAGATGGTGAGGCCCTTACCTCACAATTTGAGTTTGAATTCTCCTTGATGTGTCAAGTGCATTGGGATCGATGTGGTATTTGGATAGTGGCGTTTCCTTTCACATGACGGGAGATAATGAACTTTTCAGTGACTTGGAGGAGAAAGATCTCTAGATGCATATTGAGATGGGCGACGATAGACGATACAGTGCTATCAAGATTGGTACCATTACATTCCAGAGGGATTCAGGTAAACCATTTCAATTAAAATATGTGATGCATGTACCAGGCCTGAAGAAAAAATTGGTCTCAGTCGCAGTGTTGGAGGACAAAGGCTATGACGTTGTTTTTAGTGATGGAAAAGCTTTCATGTGACATAAAACAATGGGTCAATCCAAGAGGATAGGGATTCAAGTTAAGAATATCAACAACATGGAGCTAGATGGCTGCGCTACAATGATGGGAAAGGCAGAAAAAGTGGTGAGCCTGGATGAGGGCGAATTATGGCACAGGCGATTGGGCCATCTTCATCATGGAACCTTGAAAGTCATGCATCAAATTTATACTGGAATTACAATGGGAACACTTGCTTAGTTAGATTAGTGCAAGGGTTGCACCATGGGGAAGTATGTAAGTCCACCTTTCATGAGAAGGAGAACCTTGCTTCGGGGATCCTTTAGAGATTTCACACATATGTGTGTGGACCATTCTCGGTTGATTAAAAAAAAAAAACATAAGTACTATGTAATATTTGTTGATGAATTTTATTGTAAATGCTGGATATTCTTCATGCAGAATAAATATCAAACATTCTCTAGGTTCTGTGAGTTTAAGCCATAGGTGGAGAAAGAGTCGGGGAAGCAAGTGAAGGCTCTTAGGAGCGATAATGGTGGAGAATACATCTCTAACGAATTCAAGAACTTTTGCAGCAAAGAAGGAATTCAAAGAGAAATCATAATGCCTCATAACCCACAACATAATGGTGTCGTGGAGAGGAAGAACATGAAGATCGTGGGTGCAGCATAAGCGATGTTTCATGATCAGGGCCTACCAATGTATTTGTGGGCAGAAGCATGCAACACTGTGATTTATGTGAAAAACCATTGTCATCATAGAGTACTTGGAATGAGTACACCTGAAGAGACTTTAACTGTTAAGAATCCTGATGTTTCACACTTTAAGATTTTTGGCTCATATGTTTATGTGCATGTGACTAAGGAAGCCAGGAAGAAGCTGGAATCGACTGCTGAAGTTGGGATTTTTGTGGGGTACACAGAAACACCCCATAATTATCGTGTGTATTTAACAAACATCAAAATGACCGTTGTGCGACGAGATATAAAATTTGATGAGGGGAAAGCCATGCAGTTGTCCCTTGGTAGGGAGCTAGACTTGCATACATAGGAGGAACTGCTAGTTCCCAAGGGTGAGTCTCAAGATGTGGATAAACCACATGAGGAGGTTCATGGAGTGGAGGAAATCATTCATGTAGATCCATCCATCATAAATAGTAGAAGGCGCACCACATAAGCTGATAGGCTGATACTTGATGCTGCATAGAATGTAGGAGCACCTACTTCAAAATGTAGACAGAGATAATCTCGTGATCGATTTACTAGATACATGGCTCTTATGAGAAAATGTATTGTGACTAAACCATCTTCCTTTCAGGAAGCAGTGCAACAACCTACCTGGGTTGATGCAATGGTAGAGGAGTATGACTTCATTGTCAAAAACAGTGCATGGGAAATTTTCCCAAGACCGGTTGACAAATCAATGGTAGGTTCGAGATGGATCTACAAGGTAAATAAATCTACTCATGGGAGTGTGGAGAAATACAAGGCTATATTTGTGGCCCGGGGCTTCTCACAGATCGAGGGGATAGATTATGATGATAATTTGGCGCCTGTCACAAGGCACTCTTCCATAAGATCCATCCTTGCACTCTCAGCGTAGATGGGCTGGTGCATTCATCAGATGGATGTGAAAAATACGTTTCTCAATTGGATCATTGAGGAAGAGGTGTACATAGAGCAGCCTGAAATTTTCAAGATCTTCAACAACGAGTCACATGTGTGCAGACTCAAAAGAGCGCTGTATGGGCTGAAGCAAGCACCCCGTGCTTGGTACACTCAGATATAAAACTATTTCACTGGACCGAGCTTCACCAAAAGTGAAGCAGATGAAAACCTGTACCATATTGTGGTTGAGGGTAAGTTATTGATTATTTTTCTTTATGTTGGTGATCTAATTTTGACTGGTGATGAGCAGCTGATACACTTATGCAAAGAGGATCTTGCAAGGGAGTTAGAAATGAAGGATATTGGCCTCCATTATTTCCTTGGATTGGAAATATGGCAGCGGGATGGTGAACTTTTTGTGTCTCAAGGCAAGTATGAAAAGGAGATACTGCTAAGTTTAACATGGAGATTTGTAAACCCATGGATACTCCTCTTCTAGGAAACTGGAGGAAAGAGGATGCTACTTCCGGAGAGGTAGTGGATGATGCTGTCTATCGATAGTTAGTGGGTTTGCTAATGTATCTAGTGAACACGAGACCAGACATTTGCTAGATAGTTAACCAACTGAGTCAAGATATGGTTAAGACTACCAAGCTCTTTTAGAAGGCGGGGAAGCATGTCCTGAGATACCTAAGGGGCACATCAGAGTATTGTCTATGGTACAAAAGGGTGGATAGAGTGAAGTTGCATGGCTTCGTGGATGCAGATTGGGATGGAATTCCACCGGACATAAAGTGCACATTAGGGGGGGATCTTTAGCATTGGATCGAAAACAGTTTCTTGGTACAGTAGGAAAAAATGATCCATGGCACTCAGTTCAGCAGAAGCGGAATACATGGCACCAATCTAAGCTGCATGTGAGGCTATCTGGATGAGAAATATCTTGGTTGGTTTGTTTGGTTCTCAGATGGATCCGACAGTGATTTATTGTGATAATCAGAGTTGCATTAAAATCTCGATTAATCCCATGTTTCATGATAGGTCCAAGCATATAAATATCCTGTACCATCATCTCAGAGATTGTGTGCAGAGGATGATCATGTTGCTTCAGTACATTCCCACGGAAGATTAGGATGCAGATATTCTGATGAAGGTGCTCACCAGGAGAAAATTCGAATACCATAGAGACAGGATCAGAGTGAAGGATAATCCCTTTCTTGTTGAGAGGGAGTGTTGAGATTCAAAAAAAATATTCAACACCCACACTAATGCATTAAGCACCTACACTAGGGTGGGGCCCATAGGGCTATTTTTGGGTGCATGTATATTTTTACTATCCCTTAATTTAGATGGACATTAAACTGTAATCTATTCTCAATGTGGAGTTGAAATAGTTATCTGAAGTGGAAAATTCATTTATCTAGTGAATTTCGAGTTAGAGGTTGGTTGGTGGGACATGGAGAGTAATTTTACTTGTAATAGAATTCGAAGTGCAGTGGTGCATGAGTTGGTGCAAGTTGTAAATTAGTTTAACTCAATTAAGTGAATTCAAATTAGTTGTGCTAGTTGTAACTGAAGATACACTAGTGATAGATTTAGTGAATTAAATATTAATTAATTCAAAATCAGTGATCTCACATGAAACTGAGGATTTACTATTATTAGCTGCATGCATGTCAGATCCAGTGGATACCCAGTAGATTTCTAGGTGAAAGGGAGGTTGAATATCAATTGTGACATTATCCAGTTGCACAGATGAAGGAAAAAACTCATTGGAGTGCCCATAATACTTGCACAATCAAGGTAGGTAGGATTGCATCAATTCAGGGATTGCATTCAACAGAGATTGCGTAGTGAAGGCAGGCTGTCTGGAGACAGTAAATTGGCTAAGGAATTTTCCAATTTTTGTATGACAGTGTGAGACAATTAGCTGATGTACCGAGGGCTATTGTGAGAAGAGTTTTGTATGTAATTGTTTCATGATCCATGATATAATATACAATATAATATAGTGGGGTTTTTAGCTGTAATCTTTCCCCGAGAAATTATCTGTGTTGTGTGTGATTGATATTTCTTCATGTTCATGGGATTAACGATTGTGTTTTTAATTCCGCAATAGATTTGTAGAAGCGATTCAGTATTTAACTTTAGCACATTGTTAGAACGGGTGAATCCAAGATAATTTCTACACTCCTAGTATTATGAATCTCATAATGCAATGTTTTTTTTTGGCTAAATTCAAGTCTTGAAAAAGTACATCATCTCAGAGTAATTATTGAAAGAGGTACCAAACAACCTCTTTAACCATTCAAGCAAAATTATTGAAATACTAGGAATTGTAAACTAAAAACCGTAAATAATTCAAAAATAAATAAAAATCAATTAATAAAAAATATATAATTACTTATTTACATTATTTTATTATGAAAATTATTAAATTCTGTATGAATAAATTTAGTTTTTTTTTTAAGAAACCAATCATCAAGAGCCATTAGGCCATTTCCCCAAAAGTAAATAACACTCACTCAAAATTTACCCAATGAGCAAAATATCAATATATTATCAAGGGCCATTAGGCCATTTACCCAAAGGTAAATAACACCCACTAAAAAGTTACCTAATGAGCACAATGTCAATATATATTCTCAGTGCTGGAGGGCAGTATATCTCCTTAAAAGAAAAATCTGAATAAATTTACTATCGTTTTTTTTTTTGAAGAAAAAAACACTGATTTTATATAAATATATAAAGACCATCACATGATTCACAATTTACTAGGAAATACTCAAACAAAAACGGGGGAGAGAAAAACATAGTCCCCATATATATGGAAAAATATAGTGTATATGAGCCCCTCCAATACTCATAATTATCATCCACATAAAAATATATTAATCTAAATATCCAAAAAAGTTTGATATGAATATTCAATGCAAAACTACTAAAGCCTAGTTAATTGAGGGGTAGAGTGTCCTCCTCCTTGATCGAGCCATCCTCAGTAAAGATAAATTGAATGACTCCTAAAGGAGAACATAGACCTTGTTTGGATAGATCATCCACACCATGTTCGATTCTCAGAATATATGTGGGAAAGAAATAGATTGGAATTCCTGTTTTAGTAGCAAAATGAATTCCATCCAACAACTGAGATGAGGGGGCACAAAGTTGTTCTGGCCCAGGATGCCATCAATGAGAGCCTTCGAGTCTCCATAGATATGAATGTGTTCCGGTTGTTTTCTTCTAACAAACCATATAATACCCCAAAGAGCTAGAATTTATGGTTTTTTATTGGTTCTAAGCCGCCATGATAATAAATTTTGTAATGAGAACGTGGAAAGATCCAGATCCATGTGCTGCAACCACAAATTCCAACATGTGCAGGCCCATCGAAAATTCCTATTGGAAATTTTTTTATATATGAGATAACTGCACCTTGATCCTTTTATCATTCTGAGCATTACCCACCTATGTATTTATCCATGCTAGGATATTGGAACATATCAGAAAATATTAACAGGGATTCCTTAAAAAATCCAATAATTCCTGACATGCCAGAGCTCCCAGAAAAAAATAAAAAAATGCTACAATATTTTGTTGACCATGTCTAGAGATCCACCATTTGAGACAAATATCCACTGCGGGAAAACTTCTAAATGAGGTATTCAACATCCGAAGGAATTGTAACCGTACCTGCAAAGACACCGAGCACTACAAAAATAAATGAAGGAAAAATTATAGGGACTTGTGAAAAAAGGACATGAACCCAGTCCCTGATGGCCTCTTTTATTCATATTATCACAAGTAAGGATATTTTTATGTCAGAATAACCATGTGAAGATGATAATATTCAATGGCACATGCCCTTTCAAAGAAATTTGAAACCAAAAAATGTTAGTCAATGAGTAATATGAACATATAATGTACATGTAAACCTTAGAACCACCACAAAGCCAACTTGTAGTTTCCCATACCATGTGAGATAATCTCCCCTCTCATTCTTACATAAGCCTGCCTACCAAAGACCCAATAGATATTCACGCCATACAACTGATTGAGGTCCGTCCAATCTGATATCAGAAACCTCCTTGCGTATTGGGTAATGACAGTTCCATTGTTTAATAATATAATCCAAAAATATAAGACCTCTGGAATCTAGTGTTTCAATATATTCATCCGTGAGGCCGATAAAGGGGTGTACAAAAATTATTTGATCAATACCAATCACAGTATTATTACCTGCGCCAAAGTACCATATGAATAGTTGTAGGAACCACCCTTTAACCTTGTGAAATCTTTTCCATATGTAGGACAATGATATGACTCTAGTGCTACCCCTTCTATACCAATCCGTGAACCCAAACCTCTTTAGGTACTTTACCTTGATAATACCTTACCATATTCCTTTTCTGTATAGAGCTCTCCAAAGAGATTTTATAAGAATATCCCATCCGAATACCCTCATATACAATAATCATTAGACATTGAATTCCTTGGGCCTAAAAATTGATTTCCAAAAAACTAAGTGATATTTATGTTTCTCTCCAGTAATTGACTAGAGAAAATGGGAAATATTGGATCCGATCTTCTTGATAACAGTGATAAGAAGAGAAAATATATGAGGTCAATAAACATATAATCCCCGCAAGACCGGTTGTATGAGTGTATATCTCCATCCTAAAGAAATACATCTGTGAGTCCACCTATCCAATTTGTGGTGGAATTCATCAAGGAGCCATGACCAATCCCTGATCCTATAATTCTCTGGATTCAATCTAAATCCCAAATAGGTTAGGCCATCCTCCAACTTTTTGATCTCAACACCAAATAATCTGGAAATGTATTCAATATCCATCAAGTCCCCATTAGAAAAAATAAGGATCGAATTGTTACCACTAACAATCAGACTAGAAGCTTCCCCAAATATCTTTATAATAACATGAAGAGTGTGTTGATCAACGGTTGTCATTGATGTCAACCCAAGCAGCACCAGGGGCTAACCCAATATTGCATGGGATTTTTGACCTACCAAATTAATATATTCTAGGTCAATAATTCTTTTGATGGTTTCTACTTGTCGAGATGTTTCCATTGATATATGGCATGCCATGTAATTCTTCACGGTTTGAGAGATATTCATGTTTGAAGTTTGTACCCCCAGTTAGTGGGCTAAAACCCCATGGGGTTGGGGCATGGGTCATTGAAAAGTCATAATTAATATTTTTTAAACTCCTAAAATCCCTCCCACGTTCACTTGTTGAAGCTCCTCTCAACTTAAGCATTTATATAAATTGTGATCTTCATTTCCTCCTTAGGCAAGGGATTTCGCCATCTGAAACAAGTCATTGTGGAATTTTCGCTCTAATTTTTTTTCTACAAAGGTTTAGAAGCTGAAATTTTTATGAGGTGAACCCGAAATCCTGAGGAAGCTGCTGTAAAAATTTCAGATCAAGGTGCCAAAATTTTTTGGAGATATGATCTGTGGAAGTCAAGGTTTTTGCAGGCTACTGAAATTCATCTCAAAGAAGTGAAATTGGTAAAATCGTCATGAATCTCTCTCTGAGTATTGGATTAAAATTATGTAAAAAGTGACAAATAATACACAGTATTTGTTTTTTTCTCTATCAATTTTAGAGCCAAATTAAGAAACAATGACACGTGGAATTCCATACAAGTGCGCTTTGCTGAAACAGTCCATAATTAGGGCATTGTGAGAGATTGGGTATAAATCTCTCTTGAAGAATCCAAATTTGGTCAGACCTGTGGAATTGGAAAGATGACTCAGAGAACTACTACAGGACCGAAAATCAGATATTGAGGATATGAAATAATAGAGATACACCAGATTCAATATCGAGCTCCTAGAAGGCAAGAAAAAGCTATATCATGTGTTGTCAAGGGTTGCAAAGGACCCGAATTTCTACGGCATAAAAGCAAAGAAAGGTGCAACAGAGGGTAGCATGACAAGAGCAACAACCAAGGTGCATAATAGTAGCAAGAAGTTCATCATATGAAGTCTTCAAGTGGGCAGCACTGCATACAATCATTGTAAAGGTATCTTTGTACTAAGTTATTGTAAATACTTTATTGTAAAAATTGTACTAGTGTCTATCTGCCAAGAGTTGAAGAGGCAGTGTTGGGAGGTCTAGGATCATCATTAGGTGGTTGTGTCAAAGTTGGGGTTATGGTCTATTATATCTTCTTCTTCTACATCATTCTATATCATTGTAAAGTGGACCATTTTCCCTAGTACGAGAGTCCATTCTTCTTTTATTCTTCTATAGGGTGGTAGGGTGGTGCTAGGGTGAGTTGTAGCTCATTGGGTGTTGGGGCATCCATTCAGTTGACTACTGAAGAATCTTGGGCGTTGGAGCGTCCATCCAGTGGGAGCTGGAGAATAATGCTTTTCTAGATTCTAGGAAGTTGGAGCTTTATTTTCAATTGGAGTTGAATATTAAAGAATTATTAGAAAAGCATTAGGTGGTTTTTGTCCTGGAGTGGGTTTCCACCTTAAAAAATGTGTGCATTTGTGTTCCTCTTGTTTGCTGCTATCATTGTACAAACACTGATAATAATTGAAGATTAACTAATGCTGTAATTGAAAGGAATACTGATTCACCCCCCCCCCCCCCAGTATTTCCAACAGAGTGATCCATTGAGACCCTGAAACTAGTCCAAAGGTGAGGGAAGCATCGACGAAAAACAAATGTGTGACAACCACATTATTTGCCATACTAAGACCTTTGAAAGTACCTAAATTCATATCCTATCTAATATTTAGTCTTAGTTCATCCATGACTATAATTAAAATAAGAGGTAAAAGAGAGCAACCCTTTCTTAAGTCCTTGCCAGCCCAAAATAAAGTCGATGGAAAACCATTTATAAAAGCAAAAAAACTAGCCGTGGCGACACATGCCATAATCCAATCCACTATGTGTACCACAAGGTCAACCTTGGTTAAAATAAGACGAAGGAAAGCCAAATCTACGTAAGAATAAGCCTTATGTAGATATAATTTCAAGACTGAAGCCTCAATCTTCCTTGAGTGAATGGAGTGAATACACTCCCGAGCTGTGGCAATAATTTTGTGAATCAAATGATTTTTCAAAAAGCCAAAATTTTCATGAGGAATGTGCTCAGAGAGAGAATCCTTGATGCACCCAAAAATCCTCCTAGAAATTAGTTTATAGGTAATGTTACACAAAGAAATAGGCCTGAATTCCAAAAAGGAAATAAGTTGGTAAGTATTAGGGATGAGAGCAAAAAAGGTAGAATTGATGGCACCAGAAACATGGTTAGAAATGCGAGATTCCTCAACCATGTCCAGAATATTCCATCCCATCAAGTCAAAGAAATGTAAGAATAAATCCACTATCCAACCATCTAGACCTAGACACTTATCCTTTGCAAATGATTTCAGAATGAGGTGAATTTTCTCCAATGTGAATGGACGAAAAATGGCCTCATTAGAAGCCTAAAAAAAAATGATGGGATATTCCTCAATCCCCCACAATTGGTCTTCAATATTAACCCCAGTCTAGGCCCCAGTCTAGGCTGAGAGGACACTCTCATAAAATGTTATCGCCTCCCTATGAATCTCCACAATAGTGTATACTTTTTCCCCATTTGCAACCACTATGTACCATATAGTGTTGACATTCCTTCTGTTTTTCACATATTGATGAAAAAAATGAGTTTTCTGGTCACCTTCCTATAACTAAATTACACTACCCTTGAGGCGCTAAGATATATCTTGGATAGACAAGGGGAAATATTTTCGAGTGTTATCCCAAGTCTATGGATCTCCTCAATGATCCCTTGTAGTTCCATACACATATGAAGTTTGTTAACTCATTCCCCAGTCTCGAACCTACTCTTCATAAAATTAAGTTTCTTTGTAATCAAAGACACATACGATGCCCCATGTTCTATATTCAAATAAATCCAGATAGAATTCACCAATCTATTAAAATATTGATCTTCCAACAAGGCCCAGTTAAACTTAAACGAGATGCCAATAGGAAGATCCTCCCTTATCCACTAAAGCACGATTAGGAGACAGTTTGATATGTATGGCCTGTCCACCCAGGTTCTCATATAACTCAAGGTATCCATAATGTTCTCGTGAACTATGTAGTATTTTAGTATTTTTCCAATATATTCTTCTCTCGTTCTGCCATTGCTCTTGGTAGGAGAAAGATGAGAAGGATGGATATCCAATAGATGGTTTTCAACAAAGAGCTCAAGAATATTCCCAAAAATAGGATCATTTGGTGAGATTCACCAAGAATATCCAACACCCACGTCTAGTGCATTAAGCACTTCGATGAATTCAACACCTGGTTGCATTAAGCACCCAGACTAGGGTGGGGCCCACAGTGCTATTTTTGGGTGCATGTCTATTTTGGTTATCCCTTAATTATGATGGACATTAAACTGTAATCTATTATCATTGCGGACTTGAATGAGTTAACTGAAAGTGATAAATTCAGTTAGCTAGTGGAATTCAAGTTAGAGGTTGTTGGTGAGGCATGCAGAGTAATTCTAGTTGTAACAAAGTTCGAAGTGCAATGGTGAATGAGTTGGTGCAAGTTGTAAATCATTTTAACTCAGTTAAGTGAGTTAAAATCAGTTGTTCTAGTTGTAACTAAAGATACACTAGTGAGAGATCTAGTGAATTAAATATTAATTAATTCACAATCAGTGATCTCACATGCAATTGAGGATTTACTATTATTAGCTACATGCATGTCAGATCCAGTGGAGACCCAGTTAAGTTCTAGGTGAAAGGGAAGTTGAATATTAGTTGTAGGATTATTGTCTTGCACACTTGCAACCAAAAACCCATTGGAGTGCCCACGATACTTGCGCAGTCAAGGCAGACAAGAATTCCTATATGGATATTTACCATTAGGGATTGCGCAAGCAATGCAGGCTGAGAATTGGCTATGTGTTGGTCAGTTTTGCATATGACAGTGTGAGAAAATTAGCTCAGTGCTGGAGGGATATTGTGAGAAGAGTTTTGTATGTAATTGTTTCATGATCCATGCTTAATATACAATAGAAGATAGTGGGGTTTTTAGCTGTAAGCTTTCCCCAATAAATTATCTGTGTTGTGTGTGATTGATCTTTCTTCATGTTCATGTGATTAGCGATTGTGTTTTTAATTCCGCAATTTTTTTTTATAAGAGATTCAGTATTTAAGTTTAGTACATTGTTAGATCGGGTGAATCCAAGATATACATGCTTGTTGTATAATTTATACATGGTATCAAAGCACATGAAGTTGCAGATTTGAAGCAAGATCTGAGTTTGTGACTAGATAGAATTTGAATTTGTAGAAAGAATTTCTTGGTGCTACAGCTGATTCAAGATCTAAATGGCTTTCAATGGCTTGAGGTTATATTATGCACTCGTGGGTAGCTTGAACTATATTTCTTGGAAGGACAAGATAGAGGCAGTACTCGAGGAAAATGGGTTGAAGGAATTCATTGACAAATATGTTCCTAAACCCGATGCTGCAAATCTTGATGCATGGAAAAAGAAAGTGGAAAAGGCGAGGAGGATCCCGTTGGAGGGAGTATGATACCACATTGTCTCAAGCCTCCATGGGAAATCCACAACATATGCAATGTGTAAGGCTTTGACGGATTTAGTCCAAAGCAGCAACGACCATAGGAAATTGGCACTTAAAGAACTCAGGAAGATCAAGATGGAAAAGGGCGACACCATTCCAAAATATCTAACAACATTTGTCTAATGTCGGGATGAACTGGGGAGCATTGGAATAAAAATTTATGATGATGATTTGGTGAGCTTGGCTCTCCTAGGACTTTGCAAGAGTTGGAATAGTTATTAAGACTCTGTCAATGGAAGGGAAAAATTTCCAGATTGGGAATGACTGTGGTCAGATTTGGTGCAGGAGAAGTTCAAACGGAGCACTAGAGATAGATCTTCATCTAAGAATGAGGATGAAGAAGATTGTGCTTTAGCTGAAAAGGCGAGGAAGGGGAAGGGGAAGAAATACCATTCTAAATCTGAGTCCAAGAATGGAAAGAAGTAGGACATGTCCAAGGTGAAGTGTTTTCCCTGTCACGAGCATGGGAATTTTTCTACTAACTGTCCACAAAAGAAGAAGAACAAGAAGGCTGCCAGATCTGCAGCTAGAGAGGCCCTTGCCTCACATTTTGATCTTGAATTCTCATTGGTCACATGCATGGTGTCCAATTCATTGGGATCTATGTGGTATTTGGATAGTGGCGCTTCCTTTCACATGACGGTAGATAAGGATATTTTCAGTGACTTGTAGGAGAAAGATCTCCAGATGCATATTGAAATGGGCGATGACGAATGGTACAATGCTACCAGATTTGGTACCATTAAATTTCATAGGGAGTCAGGTAAACCATTTCAATTAAAATATGTAATGCATGTACCAGTTCTGAAGAACAATTTGGTCTCAAATGCAATGTTGGAGGATAGAGGCTATGGCGTTGTTTTTAGTGATGGAAAATATTTCCTACGACATAAAACAACAGGCCAAGCCAAGAGGATAGGGATTCGAGTTAAGAATCTCTACAAGCTGGAGGTAGATGGATGCAGAACAATGATGGGTAAGGAAGATCAATTGGTGAGCCGGGATGAGGGAAAATTATGGCACATGCGATTAGGCCATTTTCACCATGGAGCCTTGAAATTTATGCAATAGATTTCTACTAGTCTTCCTAGGGGTACACTTGCATAGTCAGAAACATGTAAGGGATGTACTATGGGAAAATATGTAAAGGCCACCTTTCATGAGATGGAAAACCGAGGTTAGGGGATCCTTGAGAGAGTTCACACAGACGTGTGTGGTCCTTTCTCGGTTGCTTCAACAACAAAAAATAAGTACTATGTAATATTTGTGGATGAATTTTCTCGTAAGTGCTGGATCTTCTTCATATAGAAGAAAGATCAAACATTCTCTAAGTTCTGTGAGTTTAAAGCACTAGTGGAGAAAGAGTCGGGGAAGCAAGTGAAGGATATTAGTAGTGATAATGGTGGATAATACATCTCTAACGAATTCAAGAACTTCTGCAACAAAGAAGGAATTCGAAGAGAACTCGTAGTGCCTCATAACCCACAACAGAATGGGGTTGCAGAGAGGAAGAAAAAAACTATTGTGGGTGCAGCACGAGCGATGTTGCATGATCAAGGCCTATCGATGCATCTATGGGCAGAAGCATGCAATACATCGATACATGTGAAAAAATGTTTTCCTCATAGAGTACTTGACATGAGTACACCTGAAGAGGCTTTCACTGGTAAGAAATCCGATGTTTCACAGTTTAAGATTTTTGGCTAATATGTTTATGTTCATGTGACCAAGGACGCCAGGAAGAAGCTGGAACTGACTGCTGAGGTTGGGATTTTTGTGGGGTACACTGAAACACCCCATAATTATCATGTGTATTTTCCAAACAACAGAATGACTGTTGTGCAACAGGATATCAAATTTGATGAGGAGAAAGCCATGCGGTTGTCCCTTGAGAGGGAGCTGGACTTGCATGCAGAGGAGGAACTGTTGGTTCCCAAGGATGAGTCTCAAGATGTGGATAATCCACATGAGGGGGTTCATGGAGTGGAGGAAAACACTCATGCATAGCCATCCATCAGAAATGGTAGAAGGCGCACCATGGAAGCTGATAGGCTGAGACTTGATCCTGCACAGAATGTAGAAGCCCCTACTTCACAACGCAGACAAAGACAATCTCTTGACTGATTTACTGGATACATGGCTCTTATGAGTTTATGTATTGTGAATGAACCAACCTCCTTTCAGGAAGAAGTGCAACAGCCTGCTTGGGTTGATTCAATAGTGGAGGAGTATGACTCCATTGTCAAGAACAGTGCATGGGAGATAGTTCCAAGACCGGTCGACAAATCAATGGTTGGATCAAGATGGATCTACAAATTAAAGAAAGCTGTTGATGGGAGTGTGGAGAAATACAAGGCTATATTTGTGGCATATGGATTCTCAGAGATTGAGGGGATAGATTATGATGAGGCTTTTGCACCTGTTGCAAGGTACTCTTCCATAAGATCCATCCTTGCACTCTCAACGCAGATGGGCCGGCGCATTCATCAGATGGATGTGAAAATTGCGTTCCTCAATGGGATCATTGAGGAAGAGTGTACATAGATCAGCCTAAAGGTTTCAAAATCTTCAATAGTGAGTGACATGTGTTCAAGCTCAAAATAGCACTGTATGGGCTGAAGCAAGCACCCCATGCTTGGTACATTAGATAGAAAACTATTTCACCAGACTAGGCTTTACAAAAAGTGAAGCAGATGCAAACCTGTACCAAGTTGTGGTTGAGGGTAAGCTATTGATCATTGTTATTTATGTCTATGATCTAATTTTGACTGGTGATGAGCAACTGATACACTCATGCAAGGAGGATCTTGCAAGGGAGTTCGAAATGAAGGACTAGGGACTCCTTCATTATTTCCTTGGATTGGAAATATGGTAGTGGGATGGTGAAATTTTTGTGTCTCAAGGCAAGTATGTAAAGGAGATACTGGGTAAGTTTAACATGGAGAGCTGCAAATCCATGTATACTCCTCTTCTAGGAAATTGGAAGAGAGAGGATGCTACTTCTGGAGAGATAGTGGATGCTACTGTCTACCGACAGTTAGTGGGTTCGAATGTATCTAGTGAACACAAGACCAGAAATTTTCTATGGAGTTAACCAACCGAGTCAAGCTATGGTTAAGCCTACCAAGCTCTTTTGGAAGGCGGGGAAGCATGTCTTGAGATACCTGAGGGGAAAATTAGAGTATGGTATATGGTACAGATGGACAGATGGAGTAAAGCTGCATGGCTTCATGGATGCAGATTGGGCTGGCAGTCCATTAGACATAAAGAGAACATCAGGGTGGATCTTTAGCATTGGATCGAAAACATTTTCCTGGTACAGCAGGAAACAACGATCTGTGGCACTCGGTTCAATGGAAGCGGAATGCATGGAAGCAATTCAAGCTGCATGTGAGGCTACCTGGATGAGAAAGATCTTGGTTGGTTTGTTTGGTTCTCAGATAGATTCGACAGTGATTCATTGTGATAATCAGAGTTGCATTAAACTCTCGATTAATCCTGTGTTTCATGACAGGTTCAATCATATAGATATATGGTACCAACATCTTAGAGATTGTGTGAAGAGGATCATGTTGCTTCAGTACATTCCCACGGAAGATTAGGATGCAAATATTCTGTCAAAGGCGCTCATGAGGAGATAATTCGAATACCATAGGGACAAGATCGGGGTGAAGGATAATCCCTTTCTTGTTGAGAGGGAGCATTGAGATTCAAAACCCACACCTAATGCATTAAGCACTTGGTTGCATTGAGCACCCAGACTAGGGTGGGCCCCACCGTGCTATTTTTGGGTGCATGTCTATTTTGGTTATCCGTTATTTAAGATGGACATTAAACTGTAATCTATTCTCAATGTGGACTTGAATGTGTTAACTGAAAGTGATAAATTCGGTTAGCTAGTGGATTTCAAGTTAGAGGTTGTTGGTGAGGCATGAAGAGTAATTCTAGTTGTAACAGAGTTTGAAGTGCAATGGTGCAAGTTGTAAATCAGTTTAACTTAGTTAAGTGAGTTAAACTCAATTGTGCTAGTTGTAACTGAAGATACACTAGTAACATATCTAGTGAATTAAATATTAATTAATTCACAATCAGTGATCTCACATGCAAATAAGGATTTACTATTATTAGCTGCATGGATGTCAGATCTAGTGGAGACCCAATTGAGTTCTAGGTGAAAGGGAAGTTGACTATCAGTTGTAGGATTATTGTCTTGCAGACTTGCAACCAAACACCCATTAGAGTGCCCATTATACTTGCGCAGTCAAGGCAGGAAATAATTCCTATATTTTAAGGATCTTTACCATTAGGGATTGCGCAAGTAATGCAGGCTGTATGGAGGCTGAGAATTGGATATTTGTTGGTTAGTTTTGCATATGATAGTGTGAGACAATTAGCTGAGTACTGGAGGGCTCTTGTGAGAATATTTTTGTATGTAATTGTTCCATGATCCATGCCTAATATACAATAGAAGATAGTGGGGTTTTTAGCTGTAAGCTTTTCTTGAGAAATTATCTGTATTGTGTGTGATTGATCTTTCTTCATGTTCATGTGATTAGCGATTGTGTTTTTAATTCCACAAAATATTTGTATAGGTGATTCAGTATTTAACTTTAGTACATTGTTAGAACGGGTGAATCCAAGATATACATGTTTGTTGTATAATTTCTACATCATTGAAGCTCTGGGTACCCCAACGCTCCTCCCTCAAAAAAGTGGCATTGAAATATCCAATGATGATAAGATAGCCAATTTTTAATACCCCACAGGGTTCCATATGATCCCAAAAACCTTTTCTATCTCTATTGGGAGCATATAAATTGAGGAGATATATACGACAAGAAAAACATTGAAAGTTCCCAGTAAATAGAATGCCTGCAAAAAAATTATAGGGTTACAAATTATCCCATATAGGGTCCCATAGAATTGCAAGGTCACCAAACAAACCAGAAGAGTCGACCACCACAATATGTTAGTTAGGACAGATGGAAAGAAAATATTCGATGGCTCTCATTTTATTCACCATCGTCTCTTGAATAAGAATTATGAAATTTATGACAGAAAGGATAAGGGTTTTGAGGGATGATATTTTAATGGCATCCACCAGGACATGAAGATTTAGAGAAAGGATATTCATTAGGGGATCCCTGACTTAGGCACTTTTTCTCTAAGGGACCATGAATAAGAAGTCGAAAAAATGGGAGCATCTCAGAGCTTGGAATATCTATGAAAATCCAGGATTTTTGTAGATGATCAACCCCTAAAATGATGACTACCCTTCCCCCCTTTTGTTCTCACAATAATGTTCAGGGCCAAACTGGGACTAATGCTCAAGGTGGAGGGGGGATGTATGACCTTGTGAATGGAAAGCACTGATAAGTCCATTGCTCGGTTCAACATCAAGAATTTTAAGTCACTACCAACCAAATTGTGGTGGGAGGATTTGAGGTTAGGAGTCACTGGGAAAGGAGGAGAAGAGTGATGTACCAATGAAAGGGAAAACCCAACATGTGAAGGCTCCTACCCAGGCTCATCAGGGGGGTCACATGTCCCAATGCGAGAATCTACATGTGAAACCTAGTGGATATGAAGAGGCAAAGGACATAAAAGAGGGAGCGGACTCAGGAGGTGGAGAAAAATGGATAGGTTTTTCCCAACACCTCCGGGATATACAGAACCCAAAAAAAAACTTTCCCTACAATCATGTGAAATTAAAGGGGATGAAGGGGGAGAAAAATTAGGAGTAGAAGGAGTAACCAAATAAAATAAGGGTGCATGAAAAGTGAGAGAGTTGATTACTTGTTTAATATGTTATAGAAGCAAGTCCTACCATGGTCTCCCCTGTCATCCCAGCCCACCTAAATGTCTCAGACCATCTGACTGTGCATTAGTGCACCAAGGGAATCTGTTCAAGAGGTGGCATGTATGGTGGCAATAGAGGCAACAAAACAAAATGCCTGAGTAGTCCAAGTGTCGTTGGAGTTTAATCGGTCCCCACTCTAGGTCAATCTGATTAGGAAGGCCGCCCTTGATATTGATCTCGCCCAGGATCCATTCCACTGTTTTGTCGTGAGCTCCCAAACTACATGGTTCCAAATAAACAAATTGCCAAATCGAATTTCCGATCTCCTCTAGAGCCTGTCACATACAGAACTCAAGTGGTAATCTCGGGAGCTTCACCCAAATCAGGTTATTGCGAGGAGAATATAAAAGGGGATTGAAACCTATATACCAATGGAAGAGTAGAAGGACACTACATCCTATCATCCACATGGTCCTTAGTATGCGTTCAAGATCATTCTGGTGTAATAAGTAAAATGAAAACTAGGAGTTAAATAACATGTTGACCTTATGAGTATATCCAAGAATGGGAAAATACTTGGCTTTAACCTAGTCTTGCATGTTTCCTGATGTATTTTTTTGTGAAATACCAGCGTCCTCATTTGGAGACTAACCACACCATCCCATAGAACATCATGACCAAAGCTCAAAATTTTTGTCTCGGATGTCGACTTGATATCCTTACCATGATTCCTACGAGAGAGACGATTCCGTGAGAGGACATGTGGATTACGAGTGGAGTGATCCAAAAAGGACTAATAATGTGGAATTGATTTGTGCTTTAGGTGTCTCACATGCAGATTCAATGGACCTGATCGATTCGAAGGGGGAAGAGATTTCGAAAATTCCAAATTATCATCTATTGTGGATTTTGATGAAAGCCTCATGTAATGAAACATGAACATCTTGGTCATCCAACATCATCCAGTCACGATCAATTCCAAATTTTTGAATCCCAACTACTTAAACAAGTGTTATTAAAACAAAATATATCCCAAATCTTGCGAGAACTGATGACAGCGCCAAGTACCACCTACCCGATCATAATAACTCAGCCCCAAGAAACCAACTAATTCATGGAGATTAGATGCATGGAACCATCATTAAGAAATATGTCAGACAACACACCAAATAATAATGAAAACAACCACCTTTCCAAGACTAGCTATAACCGATGACCACACAGATAACCACCTCCCTAAGAAAGCATTAAATAGAGGGGGTCTGTTGCATGCTCCCAACATAAAGGAAAGGGTCAGAAAATCATGTTGAGGAATAAAAACTATGCCTCTTGAGAGAAATATTTAGAGACATACACCATCACATGAAAAAGGAAAGATATCAGGAAAATAAAATGCCTATATTAGCTTCCCCGGGAAACACAAAAAGTGTTTCAATATAGAAAATTCATTAACATGTCCCCTTGGGAATCTAAAAAAACCTCGAGGAGAGGTCATCGAAAAATATGATAAATCGAAGAAGGGAAAGAATTCAGGTCGTAAGAAAAATCCCGACCACACCACCCCAATGTCGAAACCTAAGAAGCTCGGACACACACCCACAAACAGAGTGGATTCTAATACAATCGAGCAAGAATTGCACTAGTCTATTAACCTTTAACAACACCAACAAGACCAATAACCCAAGCACCTCCACCACCTTTGACAAAAATGAATTCATAAGTCCTTTCACGGTCTGGTAAATACCATGGGAAAGGACCTCATGCTCTTCCTATGTGAAGCTTCCGACGATATAGAATCGCCACCTGAATCCTTTATTTCTCAGGATAGTAAAATAAATTAGGATCCAACTTCAAAACTGTGTCAAGTACTCCGTCTCGAGGCCTGAAAACTATGAACAATGATAAGATATAAGACATATATTTCACTCAGTACTAAACCCAAAAGTTGCACTATTTCAAAAAATGAGATGGGTATAATCTCCAATCAGTTATTCGATACGAAATAATCCCGCAAAAAACCAACACAAAATCCTCGATGCCTTAAAACCAATACTCCACCACTCGTAAGGCAATATCTGAAAGCTATAACATAATGCCAAAGACTTGAGATAAAAATGAAAGGATATATTAAAATAGTCTACTGATGTATATCCATCAAGAGCCTCCTCATGCATAACTATGGCTTCAAGCTAAATTGAACCCCTAAAATTAGAAACAAAAATTAGTGCTTATAGAGACAGTCTATTCATTTGTCTTCTTTAGAATACCTAATAGTAATTATCACTGCCATTCTCACACCATACAAACTCCAAAGGTCTTTCCTGAGCGGCCTTCCATTTGAATAAATTTAATTATTTACGCAAACATTAAACATCAAATATAGTGTTGATGTGGAAATAACATCTACTTAACTCTTTTTTCAATTAGAATGTACCAAAAAGTTATTAAAATAATTAGGTATATGTTTATTTTGTATTATCTTTTGATTATAAAATTAAAATAATTATTATAATTTAATTGTGTATGTCAATTTTATTATTATTATGATATAATTATTTGTATTTTTTTTATAATGTAATTATGTATATGTTTATTTTATATTATCTTATATTATAAAATTTATTATAATATAATTATGCACGTTTTTTTTAAATATAATTATGTATATGTTTATTTTGTATTATGTTTTGATGATAAAATTAAAATAATTACTATAATATAATTATGTATGTTCATTTTATTATTATTACAATATAGTTATTTGTATGCTACTTTTTATTTGCTAGATTATATGAGTCTTAGGATGATTGGCACATCTAACTTGTGGCTTGAAAATTTTTCACCTAGGATCATCTAAGCTATCCTAATTACTTGAAGATCGCAACCGGCTCAAGCCATACAATCCCTTAGCATGGTTTAATTTTTGCCCACAAAGTTTGTAACCAATGACCTTTACACCACTAAGTGCCTTAACAGAACACAATGTCAGGATATGATGTACTCCCCATGGACTAATTTTTATTTTTATTTTTAACATATAATAAGTTAACAAAATATTGTAACTTAAATATAATTTAGATTATATTTTTCAAATGTATTGATTAATACTATCCATTTTTATATATAAATATTTTTAATTTAATATTAAAAATATAATATATCTATATCGAACTAATTAAGTATAGTAAATTTAGTTTATAATAATCATCATTTAATAAAAATATTTATTATAAAAATTTGAATATTAATGTAATATTCGTTGGCTATCTCGTGGAAAAATGCATAAAGTTAGAAAATATTTATGGAATTACCAACGTGTAACTTTCCGAATTACTATTCCATATTCCTTCACTGACCATTATATAAGCTCTTCATCCACTATTACCATAGCATAACATCCACTCATTAACATAGACTGACTATTGTAACCTTGCATCAATTCCATGATTCTTTTAACTCAGTTAGTTAAATACATACTTAGTAATATAAATGTCATGTCGTGCCATGAGTCACACCGTAAAAATAACACAACAGACAGTCACATCATTGAACACTAATATACCCTATAAACTTCGTAGGCTGAAAAATAGCAAACATTTAATTTTTATTAAATGTTAGTGAGGGTGTTCACCCCACACTTAATGGATGTAATGGATTTCATCCCTTGACCAGTGTCATAAAATATACAAGGAAATGTCATCTTAAATACAACAAAACTACCTAAGATTTATTAAATTAATCATGATATCATTTACCCACAAGTCCTCAATCTCTATCTCTTTGTGGCCTGGTTGTTCCCATCAGTGGACTATCCTGCAACTTGCACTTCTCAATCTGCATGGACCATTAGTTATTTAGCTGCCCAAATTTTGAACATAATCTATCCTTTGTATAAGCCACCATCCTTCCTTGTCTTAGATATGGCAACAACCTTTGATATCATGATTAGATAAAGTATTAATCAACCAATAATCGATCTTTAATATTGATTCTTCCACAACTATTCATGTGTATTCATAGAGCATAAACAAAATGTCATGACATGCTTCCTTCTCCATTTATTTTTACATGTGTATGATTATGACACATGTATGTCCATATGTGCAAGGAAAAATACATAGAGATTACAAAGTCAAGCCTGACTTGTCCCTATTTCACATGTATCACAAGAAGAGAAGCATAATAATATTAAACAACATACATGGTTATTACCCTATCTTCACATAAGAAGAGGGAAATATCCACAAAATAAATACCACATTGACTATTATCTGTGCATGTAATTAAATAAACTTTATTCAAAATGAGCTAGTCTCTTAGCTATTTTATTTGTGTATGCAATTATGTATTCTTTTCCAAAATAGCTAAGATAATTACGCCGATAGGCGTCCCCCCTGTTGGAATTGGCTACTTTAATCCTTTTTCTAATTAATTTTTTTCATCCGATGGCCTAAATTGAAAGATGCCCGTATATTCTCGTCGTCGCCACTCCATCAATGAATGAAATTAAAAGCCATAACCTCCTTGCATGTCTAAATCAAGTGTTTAAACCTTACTTAAATTGATTTTTTACCAAATTATCATTAAAAATTTATTGTGCCTCTTCTTTATCTCCATGTATGAGAGTATGAGGGATTAGAGAAAAATGAAATAAAAAATTAGATCGAAACTTTGAAACTGATGTCTGTTTGCATTCTGAAACGTATGAATGTTGAAAATTCAAGGAATAAGGACACGTTTCTGTGCACCATATTTCTCATAATTGTTACGAGGTTATGTGACTGAGTTTTAATATTATCCTTTGTAATTAATATGGCGTGGTTATACGTAAAGGCTCCATGTTCATATTCTGGTTGTGCCGCATGCTCTTTTTTACGAGACAAGAAGTAAGTTTCAATTCCTCATAT
Source organism: Pinus albicaulis (assembly GCA_034641835.2). Lineage (NCBI taxonomy): Eukaryota > Viridiplantae > Streptophyta > Pinopsida > Pinales > Pinaceae > Pinus > Pinus albicaulis. The sequence goes on along the minus strand of CM076574.1, from coordinate 99,547,482 downwards.
TTCATTTCCTCACAAATTTGGGGATCTTGTTAAGGAGCCCCAAAACTCTTTAGATTTGTAGATTTCATTGCTCAGTATTAAATTACAATGGTGATGGTGATGAGATCATACAAAAAAATAATGGTATACACTGTTGCCTTGTTTCTGGAGCGTTCCAAAGATTTTATGGTTCATTTATTTTCTTTGCAAAGAAGCTATTTTATCACATGGTTATAAATGGGGGAATTATTATTGAAAATCTTGTGAGTAATATATTTCTTTTACTGTGTGCACAGGATATTAGCATTTTTTAAGGTTAGAGTTTCATATTAACTAAGCCTAGTCTATCTTTCTATTGCTTATGCTTCTGAGTGCTTGTTGGTTGGATACATTATTGCAAAAATTGTTGCAATACATTCATACAAATAATAGTAGATGGAGAAAATTCGGAAAAGGATTTCTAGGAGACGCCGAAAGGAAAAATCCAAATCCAATCAGGTCACTGCAACAAGCATGGCCTAGAAGATTCTGTAGTTTCTAAATTTTGACAAACACTGGATTATCATTTTTCTCTTTTTGTTTAATTTTGCATTATTTTCTTGTTCCAAATACTGGGTCCCTTTAGATTGTTTATAAAACCCTACAACACTATAATTATAAACCAATTAATAGAATAAATAAAATGTATTGTTTGGACTCGTTTTTTTTAATTTTATTTTAGGAGAAGAATTATGGTTACTTTAATTATGCGATGCAATATGACTTGATGGTTTGAAAATCTTTCCAGGTTTGACACTAGAGTTTTTTTGTTATTCCTTGGCTTTTTGGGGGGTGTGACTTCTATTGATTGCAGTTTGATTCCATGCCAACTATAATGCCTTGATCATTTCCTTGTGTTGTTTCTAGTGAAATTGATTCATCGTTTCTATATTTTGTCAAACTTCAGAGTGAAAATCTACACATTTGTTTAAATTGCTTCCTTTTCTATTTCAATTGAAAATTTAGTGGAAAAATAAAATACAAGGTTGATAATATATTTAGTTGTACACTCATCAAAATATTCAAAACAGTAGACAGAAAAATATTCAAAAGAAACAGTAGATGACGCAAAAGATATTGTTGAATGTTTCTTGAAATCCCAATCAAGTTAAGAGATTAAGGAAGTTTTCCATAAGTCTGTTGTGATTTAATTTCGAGTAAACATTAAATTTAAATTAGGTTTAATGTTTATATTGTTACAATATTTTAATCTTTATAAGGTTATAATATTAGGTTAAATTTAGATTATATTTAATGTTTGTATTGTTACAGTTTATAATGATGTTTATGTTAGATTTAAAAATAATATTTAAATGTATATTATTATTATTATTATGATCAATTATAAAAATAATAATTGAAATTTATATTGATAGGAATACTATTAATAATATCACTAAATGCAATATTAATAATGTTTAAAAAATAATATTTATAATATTAAGTGTTTTAAAATATTTAATATTTAATATTATTAAGATAATAACGTTTACATTATAATATTAATATGATTAATTATATTAAGATTGTTAAAAAATTTAATATTAACATTAATATTAATAAATAATATTAGATTTAAAAATAATATTAGAGGCAATATCACTAATAATATTAAAGGCAATATTAATAACAATACTATTAAATACAATATTAATAATGTTTAAAAAATAATATGTGTAATATTAACAATCTTAATAAAGTTTTAAATTTTTTAATATTTAATATTATTAAGATAATAACATCTACATTATAATATTAATACTATTAAGAATATTAATATTGTTAAAATAATAATATTAACATTAATTCTTATTATTATTGTTATTATTATTATTTTTGTTTTTGTTTTTGTTTTTTTTGAGTAATTCTAAATCTATTGATATGTAACATAATAATACAAAACTGCCACTGCCTTAGCTGAGAAAGCCTGAGAGCAGGGCCTGATAGCCATGAAAATCAAGAGTTTGGACTGCCCACAGAGGGGAAACCAGTCCCTGAGAGTTAAGTCTTTCCGCCCTCATGGGGGAAACCGTCATTTGAGACAAATAGTTTGACAAAAAAACAAGTAAAAAGACAGTCCATTATGCCAGCAGAGGGAAATTAAGCATAAAAACAAAAATCAGCCTAGGAAACCTGGGCTGTAGGATCGAAATCCGCTGAAGGTTGTCCCGGCTACTGATCATTGGCTGGAGAAGGAGGCTCCTCCACGATTCTGCATCTGCACTCATCGCTTCTTCCGCCATCATCTGTAGAGGGAGTCACGGTATCTTTTCCTTTGTCATCCTTCACCTGAACCTGCATTGTCTCATCACGGGTGATCTTCAGCTGTGCCAAAGAAACCTTGGCTTTTTCTGCAGGCGTGGGAGCAGGGGCAGTAGAGGGGCCAGGGATAACGATAGAGGGGCCATGGGCATCAACAGAGGGGGGTGCAGGGTAGGCTATCTCCTCTCGGATAGTGACTGTGACATAGGCAGTAATGATCGGTTTATCCAACGAACAATCAAAACGGAACTCCACCCGTTGAGAGGATTGACGCAGGGGAATGGAGGCTGACGGAGAGGTACCAGAGTGGAGAGCCTGAGGCAGAGAAGGCGCGGTAGAAGACACATGGGGAGGCGGAGAGCTCAGGAAGGGGTGAGAATGTTCGTTAAAATGAAGTCTGCTCCTGCGGCTCCGCGTCTCAGGAATGTGGTGACAGGAGAAGTCCTCGGAGGAGGAATCCGAGCTGGGGGAGGACTGAGAATGGATGGCATGGCCAAGACTGCTCCCGCGTCGACATCGCATCCTATGGTGCAGTCTAGGCATGGTGATAGGGAAAAGCTCCCAGCATCGCTTGTGGGATGGATGGAGGAGAATCGACATAGAGGAGCTGGGGGAGACAGGCAGGGAATTCAAGCAACAGAGGCTGCTTTGCGAAAAATGACACTCTGGGATAGTTTCCAAACAACAAAGAAGCACACAACGCCTACCAGTTTGCGTTCGAGCGCTTGGCTTGGCATAGGCAGGCGGGCAGGAACCTCTTCGCGGGACAATGGATCTGCAGACAGAGCGCTCGCCATACAACATTTCAAACTCAAAGTCGAAAACCATAATGAACCAGGGGAGGTGCACAGGGCGGCGACGGTTCGAGAGAATGAAATTAATTGATCGCAGGGTGGTGGACTTAATGACAACATTAATGCCCCTGTGGGAGGCCACATGGCCACCCCACACCATCGCCCTTGGGATGCGGTTTGGGAGGGGCGTCCCATCATGCCTGAGTGTCATCCGCGTCCGGAGAATATTAACATTAATATTAATAAATAAGAATAATAATATTTTCTTCTTAATAATTAACAATATAATTATTAAGTCTATTGTCATTTAATTTTGAGTAAACATTAAATTTAAATTAGGTTTAATGTTTATATTGTTACAATATTTTAATGTTTATAAGGTTATAATATTTGGTTACATTTAAATTACATTTAATGTTTATATTGTTACAATAATTTAATATTTGTATTGTTACAATCTTGGGTTTATAATAAAGTTTATGTTAAATTTAAAAATAATATATATATATATATATATATATATATATATATATATATATATATATTATTGTTATTGTTATTATGATAAATAATGAAAATAAGAATTGAAATTGATATTGAAAGGAATATTATTAATAATATCATTAAATACAATATTAATAATGTTTAAAAAATAATATTTGTAATATAAATGGTTTTAAATTTTTTAATATTTAATATTATTAAGATAATAAAATTTACATTATAATATTGATATAATTAATTATATTAATATTGTTAAAAATTATAATATTAAAATTAATATTAATAAATAATATTAGATTTAAAAATAATATTATTGACAACATTACTAATAATATTAAAGGCAATATTACTAATAATACTATTAAATACAATATTAATAATGTTTAAAAAATAATGTGTAATATTAATGATCTTAATAAAGTTTTAATTTTTTTAATATTTAGTATTATTAAGATAATAACATCTACATTATAATATTAATACTATTAAGAATATTAATATTGTTAAAAAAAATAATATTAACATTAATATTGATAAATAAGAATAATAATATTTGCTTCTTAATAATTAACAATATAATTATTAATAAAAATAAATTTAAAATTTTATTCACTTTAACAATATGATTAAAAGTGTTAATAATATTATAATTAATGTTGTTAATATAAATACTATTAAGATTAATTTTAATAATTAACAATATTTACATTCTATGCATTTTAAATAAATATGGTTAAACATTTCCAACACACTCCTCAATTACTGTCACTCATTCTCACCAATGCTCAATGGTACACAACCTTGCTTAGCCATAGTCATCCTGATTAACCCTCTTAAACCATAATAAGCCGTGGCAAGCCTTAATTATAATTAATAATTATAATAATTAATTATAGTTATTTTTTTAAAATTGTTAAACTAATTATAATTAAAATATTATCTAAATAAAATCTAAATAAATATAATAATATCTAAATAAGTATAATAATGGTTTAAGTTATTATAATTCTCTTTTCTTTAAAATACAAAAGAATTTGAGGGCTTGTAAAGCCCTTTAATAAAATTAAAATTAAAAAAATATGTATTCTTTGTAACAATATCATTAATATCATTAATAATATTAATGATATTAAAACTAATATTGTTAAGAGAAATAGTATGAAGATTAATATCAATAAGTAATATTAATAAGATTTACATTTTGATCCTTTTAATCAATCATAGCCAAACATTGCCAACACAATCAATCATTCTCACTCATTCTCACCTATGTTAAATAAATAAATATAATAATATCTAAATATGTATAATAATTGTTTAAGTTATTAGAATTATCATTTCTTTAAAATAAAAAATAATTTGAGGGCTTGTATAGCCTTTTAATAAAATTGAAATTAAAAAAATAAATTCTTTGTAACCATATCATTAATAGTATTAATGATATTAAAATTAATATTGTTAATAGAAATAGTATTAAGATTAATATCAATAAGTAATATTAATAATATTTACATTTTAATCAATCATGGCCAAACATTGCCAACACAGTCAATCATTGTCACTCATTCTCACCTATGTTGAATGATACAGAACTTTACTTAGCCATACTTAACCATGGTTAACCTTACTCAACCATGGTCATCCTTGGTCAACCATTGTCATCCCTCTCACCATAGAAAGGTATAATCATTATTAATGGCCAACTAGGGTCTACCCAAGTTGGAATGGCCCAACATGGTCAACCATAGTCAACCAGATTTACGTGCATATGAAAAGAAATCATGGCTAACCATGGTGAAGCATGTTGCAACATCACATCGTGAAAAAAATTGTCTCAATATGGAAATCAACTATCGTCAACCATAAACATTTTAGAGCTTATAATATTTATCTTAGATAATATTTATCCCTTGGGTGTAATATTATTCCCTTGGGTTTTTAGTATTGATCCCTTAGGTTTACTATTCTCGTGTATCTATAATATCAATCCCTTATTTTTATTTATCTAAGGGTTCATATTTCTAGTGATTACTATAATTCATAGGGTTCACAATATTAATCATTTGGTCTAGTAAAAATCCCATGGATTTAAATAATTAGATTGGGTTGATAATATTCATTACTTGGGTTTAATATTACTCCCAACCATATTCAACCATAGTCAACCATGGTCAACCAAAGTAGGCCATAATCAAACATATTTATTTTAGTCAACCATGTTTATTTTAGCATTTATAATATTTATTTTAGGGCTTATATACCTTAGGTTTATAATATTAGTCCCTTGGGTCTAATATTATTCTCTTGGGTTTATAATCGTGGTCAACGGTGGCCAAGCATGGTCCACTGTCACATTGTTACAAAGATTGTGTCAATATAAAAATCAACCATGGTCAAATGTCACATTGTGGAAAATATTGTCTCAATATGACAATCAAGCATGGTAAACCCATGTTAACCATGCTTATTTTATGATTTATAATATTTATCTTAGGGTTTATATACATTGGATTTATAATATTTATCCCTTGAGTTCAATATTATTCCCTTGGGTTTTTATTATTAATGCCTTGTCTTTATTAATCTAAGGGTTCTTATTTGTATGGTTTAGTATTATTCATAAGGTTTATAATATTTATCCTTTGGTCTAATATGAATCCCCTTATTTTATAATCATGGTCAACAATAGTACAACATCACATTGTGACAAATATTTTTCAATATGAAAATCAACCATGGGCCAAAGTTGCATTGTGATAAAACATTTCCTGCATATGAAAATCAACCATGGTCAACCATGATGCAACGTCGCGTTGTGAAAAATATTGTCTGAATATGAAAACAAAAAATGGTCAACCATGATAATTCTAAGGTTTACAATATCTATATTACGGTTTAAAATAATTGTCTTAGGTTTAGTTACCTTAGGCTTATAATATTAATCCCTTGTTTTTAAGATTATTTACTTGGGTTTATAATCCCTTGAGATTTTAGTATTAACAACTTGGGTTTATTATTCCCTTGGGTTTATAATATCAATCCCTTAGGTTTATTATTCTAAGGTTCATTTACATAAGGTATAATATTATTCATAGGGTTTATAATATTATTCATACGTTTTAATATAAATTCCTCGGGTTTATAATCATTGTCAAGCATGGTATGACATCATATTATGACAAAGTTTGTGTCAATATGAAAATCAACCATGGTAAAAAAAATAGTCAACCATGATCAACAATGATTAACCATTGGGTTTATTCATAGAGATTATAATATTATTCCTCGGGTTTAATAGAAATACCTTGGGTTGATCATCATGGTCAACCTTCATCAATCATGGTCCAAATTCTCATTGTGACAAATATATTATCAATATGAAAATTAACCATTGTCAACAATCATCAACCATGGTCAACAATGGTAAACCATAGTCAACAATGGTAAACCATTGGAAATTTTCATTGACCATGGTCAATCATGGTTAAGCATTCTCCAATGTCACATTTTGGCAAAGATTGTCTCAATATGAAAATCAACCATGGTCAACCATCGTCCAACGTCGCATTATGACAAAGATTGTCTCAATATGAAAAAAAAGCGTGATAAACCATAGTAAACCATGTTTATTTTAGGGTTTATAATAATTATGTTAGGGTTTATTACTTTGGGCTTATAATATTAATCCCCTTGGTTGTGTGAATATGAAAATCAACAAAGGTCAACCATGATAATTCTAAGGTTTGCAATGTCTATATTAGGGTTTAAAATATTTATCTTAGGGTTAATTTACCTTAGGTTTATAATATTAATCCCTTGGGCTTTAATATTATTCACCTGGGTTTATAATCCCCTGAGATTTAATAAAAATCCATTGGGTTTATAATCATGGTAAACAATGGCCAACCATGTTCCAATGTCACATTGTGACAAAGATTGTGTCAATAAAAAAATCAACCATGGTCCAACATCACATTGTGGAAAATATTGTCTGAATATGACAATCAAGCATGGTAAACCCTTGTCAACCATGTTTATTTTATGGTTTATAAGATTTATCTTAGGGTTTATATATATTGGATTTATAATATTTATCTGTTGGGTTTAATATTATTCTATTGAGTTTTTAGTATTAATCCCTTAGGTTTATCAATCTAGGTGTTATTATTCCTATGGTTTAATATTATTCATATGGTTTATAATATTTATCCTTTGGTCTAATATGAATCTTCTTGGTTTATAATCATGGTTAAGAATAGTCAACCATGGTCAACCACGAGGCAATGTCGCATTGCGATAAATATTGTCTCAATATGAAAATCAACAATGGGAAACCATGATAATTCTAAGGTTTACAATATCTATATTAGGGGTTAAAATATTTTTCTTAGGGTTTATTTACCTTAGGTTTATAATATTAATCCCTTGGGTTTTAATATTATTCACTTAGGTTTATAATCGCTTCAGATTTTAGTATTAACACCTAGGGTTTATAATAACAATCCCTTGGGTTTATTAATATATGGGTTCATATACATAGGGTATCTATCTTAGGGTTTATTTAGCTTAGGTTTATAATATTAATCCCTTGGGCTATAATATTATTCACTTGGGTTTATAATCCCTTGAAATTTTAGTATTAACACCTTAGGTATAATCCCTTGAGGTTTTAGTATTAACACCTTGGGTTTATTATTCCCTTGGGTTTATAATATCAATCCCTTACATTTATTATTCTAAGGGTTCATATACATAAGGTATAATATTATTCAAAGGTTTTAATATAAATCCCCTGGGTTTATAATCATTGTCAAGCATGGTATGACATCATATTATGACATAGATTGTGTCAATATGAAATCAACCGTGGTAAAAAATAGTCAACCATGATAAAAAATGATTAACCATTGGGTTTATTCATAGAGTTTATAATATTATTCCTCGGGCTTAATAGAAATATCTTGGGTTGATCATCATGGTCAACTTGATCAATCATGGTCCAACATCTCATTGTGACAAAGATAGTCTCAATATGAAAATTAACCATTGTCAACAATCATCAACCATGGTCAACAATGGTAAACAATTGGAAATTGTCATTGACCATGGTCAATCATGGTTAAGCATCCTCCAATGTCACATTCTGACAAAGGTTTTCTGAATATGAAAATAACCCATGGTCAACCATGGTCCAACGTCGCAATATGACAAAGATTGTCTCAATATGAAAATAAATCGTGATAAACCATAGTAAACCATGTTTATTTCAGGGTTTATAATAATTATCTTAGGGTTTATTTACCTTGGGCTTATAATATTAATCCCCTTGGTTGTCTGAATATGAAAATCAACAATGGTCAACCATGATAATTCTAAGGTTTACAATATCTATATTAGGGTTTAAAATATTTGTCTTAGGGTTAATTTACCTTAGGTTTATAATATTAATCCCTTGGGTTTTAATACTATTCACTTGGGTTTATAATACCCTGAGATTTAATAAAAATCCCTTGGGTTTATAATCATGGTAAATAGTGGCCAACCATGATCCAGTGTCACTTTGTGACAAATATTGTGTCAGTATAAAAATCATGGTCCAACATCACATTGTGGAAAATATCGTTTGAATATGACAATTAAGCATGGTAAACCCTCGTCAACCATGTTTATTTTATGATTTATAAGATTTATATTAGGGTTTATATACATTGGATTTATAATATTTATCTGTTGGGTTTAATATTATTCTATTCGGTTTCTAGTATTAATCCCTTGGGTTTTTTAATCTAAGTGTTATTATTGCTATGGTTAAATATTATTCATATGGTTTTAATATTTATCCTTTGGTCTACTATGAATCTTCTTGATTTATAATCATGGTTAACAATAGCCCAATGTCACATTATGACGAATATTTTCTCAATATGAAAATCAACCATGGTCGAACGTTGCATTGTGATAAAATATTTCTTGCATATGAAAATCAACCATGGTCATCCATGGTCAACCACGAGACAATGTCGCATTGTGAAAAATATTGTCTGAATATGAAAATCAACAATGGGAAACCATGATCATTCTAAGGTTTATAATATCTATATTAGGGTTTAAATTTTTTTTATTAGGGTTTATTTAACTTAGGTTTATACTATTAATCCCTTGGGTTTTAATATTATTAACTGGGGTTTATAATCCCTTGATATTTTAGTATTAACACCTTGGGTTTATAATATTAGTCCCTTGGGTTTATTAATATAAGGGTTCATATACATAGGGTATCTATGTTAGGGTTTATTTAGCTTAGGTTTATAATATTAATCCCTTGGGCTATAATATTATTCACTTGGGTTTATAATCCCTTGAAATTTTAGTATTAACACTTAGGTTTATTATTCTCTTGGGTTTATCATTTCAATCCTTGGGTTTATTAACATAAGGGTTCATATACATAGGGTATAATGTTATTCATATGATTTATAATATTGTTGATAGGTTTTAATATAAATCCCTTGGGTTTATAATCATCGTCAACCATGGTCCAATGTCATATTATGACAAATATTGTCTTAATATGAAAATAAACCATTGTCAACCATATTCAACCATGATCAACAATGGTAAACCATTGGTTTTATTCATAGGGTTTATAATATTAGTCCTTGGGTTTAATATAAATTCCTTGGGTTTATAATCATGGTCAACCTTGATGAATCATGATCCAACATCTCATTGTGAAAAATATTGTCTCAATATGCAAATGAACCATTGTCAACCATCATAAATCATGGTCAACAATGGTAAACAATAATCAACAATGGTAAACCATTTTCAATCATATTTGACCATGTTCAATCATGGTTAAGCATCCTCCAATGTCACATTGTGACAAAGATTGTTTCAATGTGAAAATCAACCATGGTCAACCATGGTCCAACGTCGCATTATGAAAAAGATTGTCTCAATGTGAAATCAACTGTGGTAAACCATAGTTAACCATGCTTATTTTAGGGTTTATAATATTAATCTTAATAAGGTTTTTTTACCTTCGGTTTATAATATTAATCCCCTTGGTTTAATATTATTCCCTTGGGTTTATAATCACTTGGGATTTTAGTATTAACCTCTTGAGTTTATTATTCCATTGGGTTTATAATATCAATATATTGGGTTTATTAATCTAAGGGTTCATATACTTAGGGTATAATATTATTCATAGTGTTTATAATACTAATCCTTGAGTTTAATATAAATTTGTGGGGTTTATAATCATGGTCAACAATGGTGAACCATTATCTAATGTCACATTGTGTCAAATATTATCTCAATATATAAATCAACCATTTTCAACCATCGCAACCCATCATCAACAATGGTAAACAATTTTCAACAATATTTTTCCATTGTCAACCGTCATAAACCATGGTGAATCATGGTCGACCATGGTCCAATATCACAATATACCAAGATTGTCTCAATATGAAAATAAACCATAGTGAAACATGGTCCAACATCACATTTTGACAAAGATTAGCTTAATATGAAAATCAACCATGGTAAACCAAAATTAACCACGTTTATTTTAGGGTTTATAATATTTATCTTAGAGTTTATATACGCTGGATTTATAATATTAATTCCTTGGGTTTATAATGTTCATAACAGTAACCCTAGTGGGGTTTTTTTATAATATCAATCCTTATTTTTAATATTAATCCCTTAATTTTGATAATCCCTTGGGTTTATAATATTAATCCATTCGGTTTATAATACTAATAATACCTTGGTATATTAATTCATTATGTTTATAATATTAATCCTTTGGGTTTGTTATTTTTTTTCCTCGAGAAAAAAGCGTAATTTTATTACTGCAGGTGAGTACAAAATTACATTGAGAAAACACATAAGTGTGTGTTCAAAAGAGACAAACCTGGGAGTTTGTTTACAAAAAACAGTTATCATAGTGGAAACATGCCTATGAAAAACCAGAAGTTGGCTTAAACAAACTGTTCATAAAAAAAACAAACTATTCATAAAGACCCTTTGGGGACCAAGCTGATCAAATAAAAAAACAGAAACACTGCTCTACTATAAACAATCCAGCAAGAAACCATTGTCGAGAATAAAAGAAATCAACTGCTCATCATGACAGACATAGCACAGTCATTCAAAAGGGCAAGCTGAAAGCACCCAACTGATATGGCACAAGAATCTGTAATAAATCACCACCCAGGGGAACCGATGTCACTGTTTATCAATTTTAATTATGTCCAGCCCTCTGTTGTAGCCCTTCAAGCGATAAATACCGATAGAAAATTAAGAATAACCAGTGGTTTCACAGTCTCCAAACAACCAAAGAACTGGGAAAGCGCTCACCCATTGTAAGCAGCCAAAACAAATCAAACCTGTTAGATAGATACGACCCATAGAAAAACTGTCCACCGAGCAAGAAGCCCTTATAAAAACAGTTATAATTCACATCCAACTTCAGCATAAATTGTAGAGAAAAACGAAGACCATGTGTATGCTTCGTGTTGGCAAAATGTTGTCTGGCCAACCAAAGAAACGCTGTAGTATCTTAGTCAAAAAATGAAAGGATGTAAATATTCAGAGATATTGCCATCCAGTAGATCTCTGATCCTCCAGAAAACACCGACCAGCTGGATCCCCCTCTTAGAAGCTCGATCAAAGTAAGTAGCCCTCAGAAATCATTCTTGAAGATTTAAAACCAGCCCATAGCAGACAGACCGTCTAGCATGACCACCAAAGAAAAAAATGAGTGATAATTCTCAACCACCATCACCGACCTGTTGAGACAGCGCACCTTGTGAATGAAATCTAATGGCAGTATGTTGACAGACCAAAAAAGCGAGTGATAATTCCCATCCACCCTCATCAAACTGTTGAGACATCACACAATGTGTATGAATCTGTTGGAAAATTGATGACAGGCCAACACATAAACCTGTAGCCTCTTAATCAAATAAAGATGGATGGAAGTATTCAGAAATAACACCATCCAAATGTTCTCTGATCCTCCAGATACCTTCGTCCTGAAAAATCCCCCTCTTAGAAGCTCGATCAGCCTCGTCATTATTTTCTCGATAGATATGCTGGCAGGAGAAAGAAACAAATGAACGGAGGATCTCCCCAACAGAGCGAAATAGATTTTGTAAGTGATGAAATCTGAAAATTTTAATTCCTTTTATCCAATTTATCACATTCAAGGAGTCCCCAAAAACATTTAACTGCCTGCAACCTTTCTACACAGCGAACAACAGAAGAATCTTGAGGCTCAGCAATTCGGAAAAATTATTTGTCCCTTCCCCAAGCCCAACAGAGATCTCATACCAATGAGATTCCGAGAGAAACAACATAGCTCCACCACCACAAACATTTTGCTGCATCGCTCCATCAAAAAAACCCCAAGGGTTCCTCCTATCAATATCCAACAGGAGGACCTCCCTCTGATTGGCATCACAGATATGAACATGAAAAGCCGAGTGTAAATCAACAGTCATGGCACCAATGATCTCTGGAGTACTGACAGAACCATCAAAAAGTAGACGGTTACGAGCCAACCAACAACCCCAAATAACGAGGAGCGGCAGAGCTTTTAGATTCTGCTTAGCATTAGACACCCACCATGAGTCCCAAGCATGAGATACAAAAATGCCCTCCCATCTACACTGGATACCCAATAACCTGGAACACTCCAGACAAATACCTTTAATGAAAGGACAGCTGAGGAAAAGATGGTTAACTGATTCAACATCAGATTTTCACAAACAGCACCATCCAGGACCCTGAAAACATCTATTTTGCAGCACATCCCAGGTAGGGACTTTTTTTTCAAGGACACACCACATAAAAAGGCGAGTCTTAGGAGGAAAATTCAGTTTCCAGAGTTTCTTCCACCACCACCGCTCCTCACCCAAGACAACCCCAGCACTAAGTTTTGTGTAGCCAGCCCGACGAGAATAGATCCCCGAAGGATCAAAATCCCAAGCAATCTTATCATCCCTATCCAAGAGCACAATATGAGCCTGTTTTAAAGCATGAATATATCCATCCAGTGCCCTCTCATCATGTTCATCAAGCCCCAAAGAAGAGGCCAGTAACCAATACTGAATGCCCAAACTTCTCCGAACCGGATCCGCAAGTTGGGAGAGAAAAGTAATCCCCTGCTGCCTTAAGGCCTCAACCGTACGCCTGGGGAGGAGGTGTTGTAGAACACTTCCCATCCAAGGATCCTCACCAACCCAAAGCTTCCTGCCATTACCCACATCCCAAGCCAGACTTGTTTCCAGAATGTGAAAAGATTTAACAAGAGCCTTCCAAATCACCGATCCCCCTGCAAAGGATTTTCTTGGAGTCCTTATCCATTCAACAATAGAAAAAGGAGCAATATATTTCTGAGAGATCACTTGAGTCCAAAGGCTATCAACATTGATGAGCCTCCACCCACCCTTAGCAGCAAGAGCCTGAGCGAATAGAAAGATATTTTTCAGACCCCAACCTCCCAACCCTTTTGGGACATCAATTTTCTCCCACCGAACCCAAGGGGTCACCAAAGAATCCTGTTTCCCACTCCACAGGAATCTAAAGCAAATCCTCCTGGTAGCCTCCAAAATGCCCTTTGGAATCCAAGATAGGGACAACCAATAAACTGGGACAGCCTCCAAAACAGACTTAACTAAAGTCAACCGACCAACTCTAGACAGCCATTTATGAGACCAAACTTTTAAACGTTTTTCCAGCTTTTCCAGCAACCAGTTCCAATCATTTTTCCTATAATCATTGGGTTTTAAATGGAACCCCAAGTAATTCAGACCAACGTCCAAACCAACAGAATTATAGGGAAAAATCCTCACGAACTCACGCCTCTCCTCATCCCTCAAAAGATGTGTAGAAATGGAAGACTTCCCAGCATTCACTTCCATTCCCATTGCTTTGCCAAACAAATCCAGAATCTCACCAATAGAGTTAGCATCACGCACCGACCAAAAACAGAAAATTAAAACATCGTCGACAAAAAGTAGATGAGTGATGTAAAAATTTGGAACAACCTAAATGCCCTTCAAGGAACCCTGTCTCTTAGCCTCATGAAGAGCTCTGCTCAAACCCTCAGCAATCAGTAAAAATAGAAGGGGAGAAAGGGGGCAGTACTGGCGCAGCCCCCTTTCAGCATGAAAAAAAGGAGATGCAGCCCCATTAAGTAGAACAACGAAGGAGACAGTTGTAATACAACTCATAATCCATCTAATGAACCCGATGCCAAAACCAAGGTGAGTCAGGAGCATACGAATATATAACCAGCTTACCCGATCATATGCTTTGGAGAGATCTATTTTAAACACTGTCCCTTTGAGGTTCTTGGTCTTCATGCTGTGGAGAGCCTCTTGTGCAGTTCCGATTGCTTCATGAATTTGACGACCGTCCAGGAAGCCAAATTGTTCCCCAGATATATGAGAAGACAAAATTCCTTTGAGTCTTCTCGCAACCACCTTAGCAATCACTTTATAGATACAGTTGCACAACGAGATAGGACGGAAATCAGCCAGAGAAAGAGGGTTATCCACCTTTGGAATAAGTGCTATGAAAGTGGAATTGAAGCAAGCAGGAATCCACCTAGAAATCCTGGTATCCTCCACCATTTTCAACAGATCTGTCCCTAAAATGTCATAAAGAGCCAAGAAAAACTCGATCGACCACCCATCAGGCCCAGGACTTTTGTATTTTTGGAAGCTAAGAAGTACCTCCTTTAATTCCTTCTCAGAGACCTCAGCCATCAAAGATATGTTATCAGCCTCCTCCACAAACCTCGGAAAAAATTGCGCTACTCTTATCACTTCCGCAAGTGATGCATGAGCTGGGGCCTTAAATAGATCCTTCAAATGATCAACCCCCAGCTTAGCTTTAGCCTCAAAAGAAGAATGCTCAATGCCCTGACCATCTATTAAGCTCCAAATAGTATTAGCCGCCTTCCGACCACGAGCATAAGCATGAAAAAATTTTGTATCCTCATCCCCACTAGCCAACCATGTGGCCCTACTCTTCAGCCTCAAAGATTCCTCCTTATCCATAAGAAGGGAGTTCCTTCTTTTTTCAAGTAAAACAAGAGTGTCTTTATCAACTTGGGTTTGATAGCCTCCACCAATCCCCTCGTAAATCAAGCGAACATCCTCTTCCACCTGTTTCAACTCCACATCCTCCCTCTATCTCTTAGCAGCCGACCAAACTTTCACAGCACCCTTGATGCGTTTTAAATTTTCTGCAAATTGAAAGGCAACAGAAAGAGGACTATCCATCCTAAATGGAATCCATCTAGCAAGAACCAGAGCTTTGAAAGAATCGTCCCTAAGCCAGATATTGTTGAACTTTAAGGGGCTAGGAGGTTGCCAAGGCCCAATCTTGAACTCAAGAAAGATAGGAAAATGATCAGATGCACCCCCACTGCCTATCCACTGCCTAATCTGAAAAGGCTTTTCCACAATCTGCTCAGCCACCAGGAAACGATCAAGTCTCTTCGCTATTCTGCCTTCAGCACATCTATTGTTCCTCCATGTGGGTTTCATCTTAGTGGGCTCAATGTCGAGCAAGTGATTCTCCTCCAATTTTTGTGTGAAATATCCAGTCAAAGTATCGATTTGAGCATGGGGACCCCAAACCTCAGACTGGCCCAAAGTAAAATTCATATCCCCTCCCAAAATCACCGAGTCTCTTTTGAGTAAAGAGTTACCCAGGAGGGAATCCCAGAAAGAGATCCTGTCTTGATATGGACCATAAATATCAAAAATGTTAAAAGTTTCACCAAGCTCCAATGACAAGAAATTTAATCCCAGGACCGACTCCATACCCCAGAAATTCTGAGATTTGATTGTTCTTTCATTCCATCCGATAGCCAACCCACCCGACCTTCCTCTAGCATCCAGCGACTCAAAAGTCCAGCCTGACAACCACCCTTCAAATCTAGCTTTGACCACAGTCCCTACACCTAGAGTCTCTTGTAGCAGAATAATATCAGGACCATCCAAAAAAATAATTCTCCGGAAAGCAGCTTTCTTATGGGGCCCTGCCAAACCCCTGCAATTATAAGACATTATCTTCATTACACACCCGTCTTCAGGGATTGGCTTGCTCTAAGCGCCCTGTCAATCGGAATCTGCCTCCCATCATGTACATCCATCATAGCTCGATCCTGAGCTTTTGCCAAAAAAGAGATCCTGCCCCTGCCTCGAGCAGATGGGGATTTACCCCTCCCAAACCCACCTGCACCTTTTTTAGCACTATATCTCAGATTATATCCAGTGACCAAGGGAGCTGAGGATACCACAGGGGCCAACAACTCTTCACCTGGATCGAAAACAGAAACAAAAACCTTCTCTTGGAGTGCAGGTAGAGAGAAAATTGGCTGAGAAAAAATATTAGGAACAACAATAGGAACCAAACCGCAATCATCCTTCCGAGCCGAGACTGTAGTCGATATCAAGTTTAAAGAGAAATTTAAGATAGGGGAGAAAGGAAAGGAGCCCATAAGTGAAGAGTTCAACACATATAACACATCTTTCAACATACCATCATCCTTCAATTGGAAATATGCTCCATATTGACGACTGTGAACCTTCACAACAGATGAAGCTCCACACCCAACATTCTGTGAGAGTGACTCCTGCCAAAAGATGGACCAGAAACCACACTCAACGCCTGGAGATCTACAGCAAGCGGCAAGCTAGAAACAAAGGCATCAGAAAGCGAAGTGCATAAGAAGGTTGAATTAGGCTGTGACTGCGAAATGTGAGGACCAGGGCCAACCCCCTTCACGAAAGGTTCCACTACACATGGACTAGACCCCCGGATTTTCACATTTCGAGAGGGAGAACCAAATTCGTAGGCAGGATGGCCATAAACATGGCACCGACGACAACGAAAAGGAACGTTCTCATAGTCAAGGATCTGCTTAATGACATAATGCCCCCACCGGAGATTCAAAGATTCTGCAAGGCCTTCTCTGATGTTAATCATCACAAGGATTCTAGCAACCCGCCTGAGATTAGTCTTAAATAAGGATAGATCTGCCTCTAAGAAGACCCCTATCGTATTGCCTATACCACAGAGGTGTTCCTCAGTCCAGTAATGAAGAGGCATGCCAGGTAAACGAACCCACAAAGGGACCGAATCCACCCTTTCCCTACTTGCATCAAAGAGAGGATGCCAAGGTTTTAGGAGCATAGGAGAATGATCTACAGTCCAACACCAGTGCATCACCCACTGGATATGAGCTGAATGCAAGAAATTGAAAGCAAACCACCCCTTTGAGAGGGACACCACCTCTGGCACATAACCAAGATCAGCTTTCCAATGCGCTTCAGCCCAAGCAACCACAGTTTTTAGGGCGAAAAGCCTCCCCACAGCCTTGCCAACCAGTGTTCTGCTAGCCAATATTGAAACTTGCTCCCAACCGATGTCTTCACCCAAAACATAGTTATACTCTGCTTTTTTGACCTTAATCCATTTCTTTTTTCGACCCCCCTTCTTCGACGCTCCAGCCTCCTTTTCATTGTTTGGGCCTGTCTCTTTAGTGTCTTCAGAACCAAGAACCCCACTCTGTTCTTCCCAGCTAATATGACTAGTATTAGCTCTCAAACTCTCCTTTTCTCTGAAACCATCCACGCTTCTGTATGTGAGCACAGAAGGATCCTGTTCGATTTCACTGTCAGCAGAAAAGACTCTCTGTAGGCCACCCAGATCCGAAACCTTCCCTTCCGCAATCAAGCACTGAGAGCGTCCTTTCCCCTGCTGAACTTGACCCTTTATCAGATCCGTGCTTCTACTAACAGACAAAAAGCCTCCTGCCCTCCCAACAAAACTGTCTTTGAAAACCAAGGGCGACAACCTTCCGTCCGGGAGAATCGGGGGCTCCACCTCTCCTTGAGGACATAAACCTATCTGCTCATCGGTCCTGGTCCAAACAGAGTGTGGAGAATCGCGCATTCCCTGCGCCAACGTAGTCAGATCCCTGGTCTGTTCTTCGGAAACAGTAGCGCGCCCATCGCCATTAAAAAACGTCCTTCTCCCGCCCAGTTCCATCGGAGTCCCCTTTGGGTTTGTTCTATTAATTAGTCCTTGGGTTTATTAATCCCAAGGAGTTATAATATTAATCCCTTGCGTTTATTAATCATTTTGGTTTA
Source organism: Pinus albicaulis (assembly GCA_034641835.2). Taxonomy (NCBI): domain Eukaryota; kingdom Viridiplantae; phylum Streptophyta; class Pinopsida; order Pinales; family Pinaceae; genus Pinus; species Pinus albicaulis. Next base: position 99,528,716 of record CM076574.1, on the reverse strand, counting down.
TAATATTAATAATCCCTTCCGTTCAAAAAATTAATCAAAAGGGTTTATAATATTAATACTTTCGATTTATTATATTAATAATTATTTCTGTTTATTAATCCCTTTGGTTTATAATATTAATTCCAAGGGTTTGTAATACTAATAATCTCTTTTGTTTAGAATATTAATCCCAAAAGTTTATAATATTAATAATCCCCTAGTTTTATTAATCCCAATTGTTTGTAATATTAATAATCCATTGGATTTATAATGTTAATCATTTGGTTTTATAATATTAATCCCTTCATTTTATAATATTGAGATTTTAGTTTATATTTATATAACACTCTCTACAAGTAATATTATTTTATTTTTAATATTAATACTATATTATATTTAATACTAATCCCCTATATTTATAACCTTAATCACTTGTATTTATAATATTAATAATCTCTTAGGTTTGTTAATACCTTGAATTTATAATTTTAATCCCTTGAGTTTATTTATATACATTCTTTTGGTTTATAATAATAATCTCATGGGGTAATTCATTAAAATATTATTGGGTTTTTATTATATATATAAGTTTAATATATATTCTATATATAGTTAACATTATCGGCTCTCATTATTTATATAAAAGATATTGAATATTATATTAATACATATATAATAATTATTTACCATAAAAAATATTATTTCATGTTGTATGTTAATTATATTATAGTTTGATAAATAACCATTAGAATATGAATATAATATTATATAATAATATAGTATTATATTCAAATATAATATAATATCAATATAATAACCATAAATATATAAATATACAATAAATAGTTGTGATTATTTATATAGTTATTAACCATGAGAGAGAAATAGTTAGCTTTTAATAAGATATATATAATAATTATTAATGTCATAGATATATGCCTATCAGCATATATCAACCATATTTACTAGTGTGGTTGTATATGTGCTATACGCCTATCAGCGTATATCAACCATATTGGTAAGTGTGGTTGTGCTAGTATATGTTATTTTTATACATTCAAATGCATGATATTTTCCAAAGAAAAACAATTTAATAAATACTATTTCTTGTGCATGCAAATGCATGTTCTTTTCCAAAATAAAGCTATTTACAATAGCTATTATATCTGCAAATATATACTCTATATTCAAAAGTAACCTGACATAATATTAATTGTTTCTTGCATGCAACTACATGCTCTTTCCTAAAAATTTAACACAATGGAGCATGCCATTACATATAGCTCAATACCCAAAATTTATTTAATTTTCAAGAAACTATCACAATGAACTATTATTCTCATATATATAAATACAAAACTAATTTAATAGCCATTCTTTTTATACATGCAACAAGTATTCTTGTTCTAGAAAGAAGCTAACACAATAGCTCTTGTTTTTGTGTATACAAAACATATATTTCTTCCAAGAAAATTAGTAAAATAATGATCATAAACTTATCATATATTTTTTTCAACAAATCTAGGTCCATAATTGTTCTATCCATGCAAATTCGTAGACTTTTCCCAAAAGGAGCTAACACAATAGCTGTGCAAAGAACAATAGCTGTTCATTCTTTGCATGCAAATATATATTTCCTTTTCCAAGGAATCATTCTTCCCAAAGAGAACTAACACAATAACTGTTCATTCTCTGCATGCAAATATATATTTAATTTTCCAAGAAAATTTTCCTTTACGGCATACAAAAATATATATATTCTTGTCTATATATATTTTTCAACCATTGTTTCAAGAGATTAGCAAAATAAATATTTTCCTAAAAAAAAATGCAAAGATACGTATCTTTGTGCCATTTCAATTTGATGGGTATGTCATTCATCGTTTAAATTTGATGCTATCTTTTGAAGGCCAACTCTCCAGATGCAATAGAGTGAGTCCCTTTTCAACTTTCTTCAAGTAGGTGATTCACTTTGTGCCTTTTATCTAAATGACATCTCATTACAGAAAATCCAAAACAAATATAGGGAATATAGCAATACGGCTCACTTAGAATCGAAGTGCGGCTTTGGAAGTTATAAATTTTATATACTTTTCTTCCTCGACAAACTTTGCCACCTGACCTTTGATTTCGATATTAAAAAATGAAAGATTTTGCTAGAATATGAACATATTTATTTCATATGTCATATTCCATGCAATTTGGAATTATTTTACTGAAACTGATAATTGTGGCAAACCTGGAATGAATTGAAATATTGCAGTCTCTTACTGATACAGGCTAGGAAAAGTTATATAGAATTCTGTCACATATTAAATTAATTTAAGTTGATAGACTTGAGCCCTTTCTTAATTTCATGGTCCTTTTCTATTTTCGAGTTCCACAAGTCGTTCCATAACTAATTCTTCATTCGTAATCAGTTGAAGTAATTAAAATAATTTTTGTTACTTTTTACTAACGACAAGGGTTGTAGGGATATTGCAATTAATAATATTGACTAATAATAATAATATATTTTTATTAATTATTAATTTAAATATTAAAATATTTTAATGTTTGATTTAATTTTATAATTAAAATAATAGTTGTTGAAAATAAAAATTTACTTAATGAGTTTAGACTAAGTTTTCTAATTATTCTAAAATTTTAAGTTTAGTGTATTTGGTTTATTTGTTCTCATTGGCATGGGTTTTTCCTGGTTAGACAATGGTTTCAATCTTCTTTGACATTTCCTCGTTATCCATGGTGTGATGGGATTCATTCTTGGTTAAGCTTTGGATTGCTGGAAGGTTTTCGATCCAGGGGAAGTGGTCTCAGGAAATCCCCAGGGTTAGGGGTGGAAATGGTTTTCTTCGGGAAGCCCTAGATAGGTGGGCGGAGTCAGGAAAATTTCTCAAGGGATGGCTAAGTAATTGTGAGGCATCCAAGCTTGGTTTGATTTTGTGATCTCAGGATCGGTTTAGGTGAGATCATGGTAGCTTGAAGGTGGAGGTGGTTTAACCTTTGGAGCCCTAGTTGTCTATGTTTTGGTTTATCCCATGATATCCCAAATTCTTGCTTGGAATATGGCACAAGGGTGATTGGCTGAAAGAAATATTTGGTTCAGCCCAATCTATGGTCAGGTGGTACGTGGAAGTCGTTGACTTGGTTGGATTTTACATATGTTAATACAAGTTATTTTCTTTATTATAATTTACGAGAATATGTGTTGGTTATTCAGTGATCTTATGGAAGATTCGTCATGGTTCATATTCTAGTTATATGCTTCTTATAAACACGGTTTTATGTTGTGTTCTAGCTACGGCCTTTGTTCATGAATTGATAAATATATGAATGGTTGATGAATGCATAGGATAAAAAGTGTTATTGCAACTATTACGAGAAGGTATTAGAACTTCTTGGTGATTCTCAAAACAAGTTCAGAGGTTTAAGATCATATATGCATTCATGAATTGTAACTTACATGTTCACAATATGTTTGACGAAATGACTGTCATGGTTAGGCATGGTGAGGTCAAGTTCTTGTTCAAGTTAGGAATTATTAGCATTGTTAGCACCCTATTTATGCTTCTAGAAACATATAGGTAGTTTTGGGTAGGGGTATGAAGACTAGCCTAAAAAAATGGCTCAGGTCCCCGAACCGCTGGCAATGAACTACAACTTTTGGGTCAAACCACATGGAGCAAGTCTTGTGAGTGCAATTCGAGACTCACAACCACATGTAGGCAGTGTCAAGGGTGCGATTATAGGTCTAGGTAAGAGAAAAAGGGTTCCAACTCAGGGATTGGTCACCTAGGGTGGTTGTTCAACCTCTAATTGATCTGTGGTTCTTGAGGAAGGTTAGTAAGTCATCAGTTAGTAGACCTCACTTCCTTAACTAGAACTAGGAGGTCAGGTCATGTCATTGTAGCACTCATCTCATGTTTACCCTGGAGGTCGGTTAAAGTGGGTAAATGTAGGAGGGGTGGTTACAGATTGGTATAAGATCAAGGTTGCAACACTGGATCTCGTGGTAAATGCATATGGTTATGCATGCATTGTGATGGTTATACATGCATTCCAGTTGTTTATGTACATGAATTGTCATGGTTATGGTTATCGCGCATGAGGTCATTGTATCTAGTTATTGTTATCATGCATGATGTCGATATGTTGATATGATTATGTATATACATGTATCGTGATAATCTGAACTAGTTTGTGTAGATGTAATAGCCTTTCCTAAAATAATCCTGTTTAGATAACATAAAGGCATGATTTCATTATGTTCCTATTTTTTTATAGCTAAAATGGCATGTTTTTAGGTAAAATAAGATAAAAGATGACGAGAAAAATGGTGGATTACAGTTCACTTGACTCTCGCTACAGATAAATTGAGAAATATGGAGATGAGGAGTTTAAATGAAGAGATCAGAAGTTGCAAAGCATATAAGAATAGGCTGATTAAAACACAATATATACTTGCAAGGACTCATGAAAAGTAGGAAGATGTTAATGCAATGATTCTGCATAGTATTTCAGAGTTGTAGAAGCAAGGCCAGATGGGGATCAATTATTGAGATAGAAAGGATGAGAAGATAAATGGGGCATATGGTATCTGGTATTGGTTATGGCATAAGATGGTTAGAGATGCAATAGTTAGAGGTGGAAGATAATTGGATACACCTGAGAAGAGAACTAGTCTGTATGGGTTTTATTCTAGTTCATCTTCTAGGAGACATCATCATCATCATCACTGCCATCATCCTTATAGGAGGAGTGAGTATTTTCTAAAGGATTTCAAGAAATTCAAGCCTCCTACATTTGATGGAGAGATGAAGAAGTTAGAAGATGCATACGAATGGCTACTTGGGATGAATAATTTCTTTAGATTGCATGACTATTCGGAGAACATGAAAGAAAAAATAAACACTTTTAGTCTCAAAGGGAAAGCATACATTTGGTGGGAACATGTGAAGAATGTCAAGGGAATTTGAGAGGAAGAGCTAATTTGGGACGAGCTCAAGAGACTCTTCAAGATGAAGTACCCATTTGAGAGGTATTATGATGACATAGCTAAGGAATTTTATGAGCTACAAATGGGTTCTATGACATATGATCAGTACACAAGAAGGTTCCTAGAGTTGTTGAGGTATGTTCTTTACCTTAAGTATGAGAAAGAAAAGATTCCAAGGTTCGTCAGTGGGTTGTCAACAAAATTCAAAGACTAGATTGACTTTGATGAGCCTCGGTCACTGGATAAAGCCATCAAGAAACTTAAGCATTGCTAAAGAATTCAAAGTGCAAGGATGAGCCTAAGTGCGATTTGAAAGGGAATGAGAAAGATAAAGGGAAGCAACCACCAAAGCGAGGAAGACCTCAGGATGCAGGCGAGAAAGAGAATATGGTTCCTTAATAGAATTTAAATGCAACTGAGAAAGGACATGGGTCTCATCCTAGAGAACAATAAAATATAGGTGATGATAGGGACCGTTTCAGTGTTGGATTTGTGGCAAGGATCATCGCAAGAAATATTTTCCATTGTACCACGGTGTAAGGACTTAGATCTATAGTGATAAGGAGTCCCAAACAATTGGGGATGTTGGTCATAACATTCCTCGGATATATGCAACACTTGATAACGAACAAAAAATTCATCAAACATACATTATTCATATGGGAGGTAAGCTTTGTGATCGAGCTATTTCCAATTTGATTGATTGTGGATCTAATTATAGTTATGTTATTCATGACTTGGTGGATAAGTGTGACTTGAATAAAGAAGTGCAGGCATAATCTTGGTTGGTGCAGCTGGCTATAGGGACATCTAAGAAAAGAGTTCACCATTGGGTGAGAGCTTGTGAATTTGAGATGAATGGTATGCCTACATTAGCAGATATAAATGTGCTTCCTTTGGGATAATACGATATGATTTTGGGCACAGACTGGATATACATTCAAAAGACCAAGGTAGATTGCTATGAGAAGGATATTGAGTTCCTGGATGATGATAAAGAAAGGAGAATATTTCAAGGAAAGAAGAAACCTACATCAGTGAGGATGGTTATAGTTATGCAGGCTAAGCGCAATTTTAGGAAAGGGTGTGTACTATTTACAATGCATATTTACAGTGACAAAGGTAAGGATGTTGATGATGATGAAGTCTTGAAGAAGTATTCTAATTTGCAGCAGTTTCAAGATGTATTCCCTCCAGATATTTTAAAGTTACCACCTCATAGGGAAGTCAATTTCTCTATTGAGTTGGTGCTAGGAGTAGCACCAACATCAAAGGAACCTTACGTTATGATCACTCTAGATTTGGTGAAATTGAAGTTAAAACTTACATAAATGCTTGATAAGGGATAAATTAGGTCAAGTGTGTCGCCTTGGGGTGCACCAATATTGTTTGTAAATAAGAAGGACGATACCCTCAGATTGTGCATTTATTACAGGTAGATGAACAAGGTGACCATCAAGAACATATATATATATATATCCCATAATGAGTTGTGTTATAAAGATCCAATAAGTGGTATGTTTGTTTTGTTTTTCATCAAGATGTTATTGTAAATATTGCATCAAGCTATGTTATAAAGCTCCATAGGTAGTATGTTTTGTTTTCATTGGTTTACAGGTCATATGTGTCATAAAACACCGAGGAAGGTGTTCCCCCAAGCGGGAGGGGTTTGTAAGAACCCCAGATTAATCTAGAAAATCCACGTAGATTCAAATTGCTAATTTCAATTTTCTAAAACAATAGAATTGAATATGCTCTACTAATTGTAGAAATAATTAAACAATCGCGAAATCACGAAGCATAAAAGAGAAAGAATTCAATAAAAAAATTACATAATGATTTCCTGGGGAAAGCCTCAACTAAAAACCCCTCCTATCTGTATATTGCATTAGTTTAGAAAATATGAGAAGATTACAATGCTTTGCTCAAGCCGAGCAAACTCTGCACTACCTCTATTTGTCTCATTACTCAACAAGCTGCCTCCGATCAATACTTAAACAAACTTTGGATTTCCTAAGTCCCTATTTCCTTGGGTAATTATCCCCTATTAATTAGGAAATTCCCCATCCACAAATACATAATGCACCACATGTGCAATTTTGATGATTATGCAACTGATAGTACACTGCCCATGAACTCCAATCTCAACTAGGTAACTCTCAAATCTTGCATGTATGAGTTATTTATGGTTGAATTATTAGTTAATTGGTTGAACAATGATGATGCACCCCACTACTATATCTCCTACTAGTTATTCCATTAGTTAGAACTAGTTTAACTGTATTTAACTTAGTTAAAATGAATTAATTAATTACATCTCAAAATAAACTCAATCAACCTCCTTAAATTAAGGAAACACTCTACATGAATCCAATTAGACCCTCAAATTGAATTAATTGAACTAAATAATTCAAATTAACTTAGTTAACTCTTACAAGTTGTCGTGAGATGTGGAATTAAAATTTTCTTCTAAATTTAATTCAAGGGAAAACTAAATTAGGATTTTTCTTGTTGAAATTTTCAACACTCCCTCTCACCAAGAAAGGGATTATATGATACCCTGATCTTGACTCTATGGAACCAAAATTTTCCTCTTGATAGTTCCTTAGTCAAGATATCCACATGTTGTTCCTCTGTAGGAATATACTCTAGCTACATGATCCACCTTTGCACACAATCTCATAGATGGTGGTACCAGATGTTGATATGCTTGGACCGATCATGAAAAACTAGATTCTCAGTGAGTTTGATACAACTCTGATTGTCACAGTAAACTATCGTTGGATCCATATGATGACCAAACAAGCAAAAAGGATCTTCCTCATCCAGATAGTCTCATAAGATGCCTGACTAACAGTCGTGTAATTTTCTTCTTCTGAAATGAGTGCAATTGATCTCTGCTTCTTACTGTACCAATAAAATTCTGCTGACTCGATGATAAATATTCCCCCTGATGTGCTTTTCCTAGCTGATGGACTCCTTACCCAATCTACATCTGTGAAGCCTTCCAACTCCACTCCCTCTATTTTCTTGTACCAAATACCAAACTAAGTGGTGCCTCTGAGGTATCTCAACACATGCTTTGCTGTCTTCCAATAGAGTTTGGTTGGTTTAACCATTGCTTGACTAAGATGGTTAACTACATAACACATGTTCGGTCATGTGTTCACCAAGTACATGAGTGAAACCACAAGCTGCTTGTAAATGGCAGCTTCCACTACTTCACCTAAAGTAGCATATTCCTTCCTCCAATTCCCTGCTAAAGGATTCTCCATGGGTTTGTTACTCTCCATGAAAAAAATATTCAGTATCTCGTTGGCATACTTTCCCTAAGAGACACACAATTCTGCATCTCCTTGAAAAATTTACAAACAAAGGAAATTATGCATGAGCCCCATGTATTTCATCTCGAATTCTCTTTCAAAATCCTCTTTGAAATATGTAATCAACTTCTCATCACTTGTTAGAATTAAATCATCGACATATAATCCTATAATCAACAATTTACCTTCAACCACAATATGGTAAAGGTTTACATCTGCTTTAATTTTGGTGAAGCCCAACCTAGTGAAATAATTGTCGATCTTGGTGTACCAAGCATGAAGTGTTTGTTTCAATCCATATAGTCCTCACTTGCGTCTACACACATGCAGATATCTATTGAAGGTATCAAATCCTTCCAGATTCTCTATGTACACCTCTTCCTCAATCACTCCATTGAGGAAGGCCGTCTTTACATCCATTTGATGTATCTGCGATCCCATTCGTTAAAAGTTCTAGAATAGATATGATTGAAGAGTACCTTGCTACTGGAGCAAAGGTATCCTCATAATCAATTCCCTCCACCTGAGAGAACCCCTTGGCCACAAATCTAGCCTTGTGTTTCTCGACACTCCCATATGCTTCTTTCTTCACTTTTTAGATCCACCTGGATCCTACAATTGACTTTTCCTTTGGTCTTGGGATAACTTCCCAAACACTATTTCTGATATTGGAGTCATACTCCTCTACCATGGCATCAACTCATACTAGTTTTTCCATTGCTTCCTCTAATTAGGATGGCTCAATCTCTACACTCTCCCTCATCAGAGCCATGTAGCTAGTGTACCTATCTGGTGACCTCCTATGCTTACGCTGTGATGTGGGTGTTGCCATATTCTCTCTGGCATCATGCATCAATCTATTAGCATCTATGGTGCGCTTCCTTCCATCTCTGGAAGTATCTACATGAGTGAGTTCTTCCACTACCTTCTCCTCTGTTTGTTTCTACTCCACAATATCCTGAATTTATTCCTTTGGATCTTAACGCTACTCAACTCCATGCATTTAAAGCTCCCTATCAAGGGAAAATCTCATGGCCTTCTCTTCATCGAACTTCACATCTCTACGAAAAAATTTCATTCTGTGAGATGGAAGGTACACCCGATAGTTGTGAGGTGTATTAGTGTACACAAAAAATATGCCCAACTCATCTGTCAGTTATAGATTTTTCCTTGCATCCTTGGAAACATGACAGTAAACCCATGAACCAAATATTCTAAAATATGCTGCATATGGTTTCTTACTTGAAAAATATTATTCTGGTGTACTCATCCTGAGAATCCAATGAGGACTCTTATTCTGCACATATAAAACTATTTTGCATGCTTCCTCCCACAAGTGCAAAGGTAGGCCATGATCATGTAAGATTTCGTGTGCAAATCCCACAATAGTTTTTTTATTCCTTTCTGAAACCCCATTCTACTGTGAGTTATGGGGTGCTATTAACTCCCATTAAATGCCTTATGATGCACACAAGTTCTTGAATTCATTCGACACATATTATCCACTGTTATCGCTCTTGAGAGCCTTCAATTTATTTCCTATGTATTTCTCAACAAGAGTTTTAAATTCAAAATTTTTTGAGAACATCTGGTCTTTCTTGTGCATGAAGAATATCCAACACTTATGTGGTAAATCATCTAAAAATATCACATAATACCTGGGCTTGGACATGGAGGCTGTCGAGAATGGTACACACACATCTGAGTGAACTATTTCAAGGATCGCTTGCATGGGACTGTCCTTATCATGAAAGGTTGCTTTGATGTACTTCCCCAATGTACACCCTTAACATGTATCTTGATGCTCTGGTGCACCCTTGGGAAGTCCTGTAGAAATATCATGCATGTTATTCAAAGCTCCATGGTGTAGATGTGTTAAGTCACTATATTAATAATGTAGTCCCTTATTATGTTAGTGAAGCCCCCCTTATTGTTATTGCTGTACCCCTATAACCCCCATATTTTTATTATTATGCCCTTACATTATTATTGTTAGGTTGGCTAGGATTACATTGTGGCCTCACTAGGATTACATTATGGCCCCATGGACTCCTATATATAGAAAGGAGGTTTTTTCATTTGTATCATCGAAGAATTGTTCATTCATGTAATGTATTGGAGGTTACCCCCTCAAAGTGGCTTATTTATAAGGCGTTGATATCTCTTTTCTTCTATTTTTGGTGCTGGTTTCACAACATTTGGTATCAGAGCTTTGGGATTCTAGGGTTTCGCTTCTCCAAACAGGTCATCATGGAATTTTCGCTATAATTTTTTTTCTACGAAGGTTCAGAAGCTGAAATTTTTAGAGTGCGAAGCTAAAATCTAGAGGAACCTCGTCGCAAAATTTCAGAGCTTGGTTCGCAACATTTGCAGAGGTATGATATGTGGAATTTAGGTCATTTTGAAGGCTCCTGAATTTAACCTAAATAAGTCATCGTAGAATTTTCACTATAACTTGTTTTATACGAGGGTTCAGAATCTGAATTTTTTAGAGTGCGAAGCTGAAATCCTAAGGAACAGTGTCATAAAATTTCAGATCTTGGTTTGCAATATTTTTGGAGATATGGTCTATGGAAATTAGGTCTTTTACAGGATCCTGAATTTCATCTCAAAGAGGTGATTGTGGGAAAATCTTCATAACTCTCTCTCTAAGCATCGAATTGGAATTTTAGAAAAATTTACTGCAAGTAGACAGAATATAGTTCCCTTTCTATAAATTTTAGAGCCGAAGGAGGAAACAGTGACATGTGGCAAGTCGTACAAGTTCGCTCTACTGAACCAGTCCATAATTAGTTCATCATAGGAGATTGGGCACAACTTTGTCTTCAAGAATCCAAATTAGGTTAGAACTGTGGAATTAAAAAGAGAATTCAGAGGGCTACCTCATTGCCAAATTTCAGATATTGAAGATCTGAAATCACAAATATAATTCAGTTTCAATATCGAGCTCCTCAAAATCAAGAAAAATGTGTGTATTTGGTTTTTAAAATTGCATAACATTTGTTTGAAAAAGCAGTTTGAAGTGATTCCAAGGGCATATTTTAGAATTTTTATCAGTATTGGGTTGTATAATGCCTCCAAAAAATAATTCCACACCCATTAAGCCCTCAAAAAGCTATACTATGACGCATGAAGAGGAAGAATTGCAGTATGAGATATCAAAATTACGGTACCAAGTGCAACAAATTTTGATATTACGAAGAGAAACCAAAGATGAAATAGATGGTTTAAAAGTATAAATGGAGGCTAAGTCAGATGGTTTGAAGGATCAAATAATAGCTAATATGGATGATAAATTAGTGGAAGATCACATCGAGCATCAACAACAAGTTCTCCAACTCTCAAAGGATAACCTAACTTTGGTACATAATCTAATGAAACAACAGGAAGATCAACATCACATCGAAAGAATTTTTGAAGTAGTCATAGAAACAAGAAATCAACAAGTACGATCAATTTCAGAGTATCTCAGCAAGTGGAAGAACTTTTCTGTAGAAGATTCCACATGGGAGGATGAGAATTTTATACAAAAGCATCAAGAAATAATCAAGCATTGAGGACAACACTTGTTTGAAGGAGAGGGGCATGTTAAGTCCCTATATTAATAATTTAGTCCCTTATTATGTTAGTGTAGCCCCCCTTATTTTTATTGTTGTACCCCTATAACCCCCATATTTTTATTATTGTGCCCTTACATTATTATTGTTAGGTCGGTTAGGATTACATTGTGGTCCCATGGACTCCTATATATAGAAAGGAGGTTTTGTCATTTGTATCATCAAAGAATTTTTCATTCATGTAATGTATTTGAGGTTACCCCCTTGAAGTGGCTTATTTCTAAGGCATTGATATCTCTTTTCTTCTATTTTTGGAGCTGGGTCTTCTATTTTTTGTTTCTCAACATGTGTTTTATATTAAAAATTTTTTGAGAACGTCTGGTCTTTCTTGTGCATGAAGAATATCCAACACTTATGTGGTAAATCATCTACAAATATCACATAATACCTGGGATTGGACGTGGAGGCTATCGAGAACGGTCCACACACATCTAAGTGAACTCTTTCAAGGATCGCTTGCATGGGACTGTCCTTATCATGAAAGGTTTCTTTGATGTACTTCTCTAATGTACACCCTTAAAATGTATCTTGAAGCTCTGGTGCACCCTTGGGAAGTCCTGTAGAAATATCCTGCATGTTATTCAAAGCTCCATGGTGTAGATGGCCCAATCTCTTGTGCCATAACTCACTGATGTCTTGGATCTGCACCTTCTCTTCTTTCATGCTAAAAGAAGCACAATAATATACAACTAATTTTTAGAGGTTATTCACCCAAACCCTGATCTTCTTCATTTGTCCCATGGCTATGTGAAGAAGGAAAGCCTTTCCTTTGTTAAATATCACATCGTAACCACAATTTTCAAATATAAAAACTAAAAATAAGTTATTCTTCAATCCCAGAACATACATGACATATTTTAATGTGAGAGGAGAACCAGACTCCCTCTGAAAAAGTAACACTACCAATCTCGGTTGCATTGTAACTTCCATCATCTCCCATCTCGATGTGAATCTGGAGGTCCTTCTCCTCCAAGTCAATGAATATATATATATATATATATATATATATATATATATATATATATTTCGGTCATATGGAATGATGCTCAGCTTATATCCAGATACCACACACTACCCATCACTGATGTGTTGTGGTACTCAACAATCCCCCATTTTCCTTAGAAGCTTTAGAAGGAACAATGGGGACCCTTTGAAATTTCTAGATAGAACCCTTTTCATATAGATAATTTAAGTATATCCTCCCTTATTTGTCCAAATAAAACAAAGGAAAATTTAATTTTTCATAATAAAAAAAATCTTATGAAAACATCAAAAAACAATGCAAAACATTAAAAGGGGCATTAAAACAAGTACATGCCGGTAATATATGGAATCTTGCTAAAATAGAAACAACGAAATAACTAACTACCTGAAGTTTCGAAACATTGAACTACCAATATGCCGAAATTCCGAACTCCCGAAGTTCTGAAATGCCGATATGCCTTAGTCCCAAAATGCCGATATGCCGAAGTTCAAAAATGTCGAATTGTCATCAATTAACCACCTGCCGATATTGCATTATGTCAACTGCCAGATCCCAATATCGCATTCTGTCAAGCATCCCTATATTTCACTATTTTTCATATCGCATCATTACTAAGATGATCATCATGCCCGATAGAAAAAACATCGAAAAGAAAAACTCCGAAGTAATGCTAACTGTCAGCATCATGTCAACAAACGTTTAGAAATTAAATGACCACCTTATAATTTCTAATCTTGAGGTCTTCAAGAAAATTATAATGATTTTAAGTTGATGCGAAGCGAATTTTCATAAGGCTCGCATTTAATTGATATAAATCTCGCATACTTCGAAGTGATACTCTGCTTATCACAACTCATTTTGTGACAGGTAAATCCTCATAAAGAACCACATAAGGAGATGTATAAGATAATAAAAGAACATATAAAGTTTGCATCTTAGCAAGAATCTCTCTTGCCACCTGAAGATGCTCATGAGATGGCTCCTCTGTTTGCAGATACTACATGCACCTAGGATTCAGGTTCCTCTAATTGGGAAGCAATTTGCAAGTTATTTGAAGATGAAAATCCAAGAATAATTGAGAACAGAGGAGCTACTGCTAATGAGTATCCACCAAGGGATACCGATGCATGGAGCAACGTAGCTAATTCATTTCTTCATAGAATTGTTACTCATCTGAATACCCTCCCATACATAGATATGGTGAGGTGGGTCATCGACCATGTGGATATAACATACCGACTATTTATTACCTCAAAAAATACGATAATTGGTTCCTTCAAGCCAGAAGACTTAAGAATTATGTACCCGCTGTCGATGCCTCAAAGGAAGTATGATACACAGTTCTTCCAAAATTTCATGCAAGAAAATTCGAACCCTGCGGAGCTTATCAGAGATTGGAGGAAAGACCCAAATAAACACAAGCGAGAATATAGGGGTATGTATTCAATAGCCTCTCTTGTTGGCCCTTTCTCCCAAATTGATGCTATGTTCCATCGTCTTTATGGTTATCCAAATACCCAAAATTTTTCTAAAGAATGGGTACCATTGATTGAAACCGCCTCTGATGGTTATATCATGGACTGGGCGACCATTTTGTCAAACATTATGAGTACTCAAATCCATAATTACAGGAAAAGACAAAATGTACTAGAAAGGACAACTCCTCCCTTTTTCACGAGTGCCTTATGGATGCTGTATTTTTTTCCTTTAATTTTCCAACCTTGGGATGGAAATGGTCTATTCAGTATGCCACCCCCATCCATGTTTATTTTGAAATTTTTTGAGTATCCGAGTACTATTCTAGTTTCTATAATATTTTTCATGAAGTAATTCTTTCCCTCCATCAAGAAGGTTTTAGTAATAAAGCCCCAAGGCTTATCACTGAAGCCAATAGAGACTTGAGGCCTATATGGAAATGGTTCAGAGAAGAAAACTTCACTTATGTTTGAGTTTTTAGAAGCTTAGTCCATCCCCATGTGTTGCTGCAGTTTGTTCCAGATAAATTATTGGTCACTAAAATCACCTACTAAACTATTGGACAAGGCCTAACTAAAATCCTCAATGACGTAAAGAAGACTATTTGGCCATGTTTTCATATTGCATGTGGTACATATAATTTAGATAATTTCAAGAATTCTTTGCTTGAAATTGAAATATTTCTGTTTTCCAGTGATGCCTAACTGACATTTTGACCCAAATGGAATTGCTAAATATGTCACCATGCAAGTTAAACTCAGGCCGTTTCCAAAAAAGTCTGATAAGTTTGATGATTTATTTGAAATGACCCTAGAATATTCGATGGTGGAAAAAATAGCCTCTAATCGATTGAATCCCGACGATTTAATCAATTTTAAGCAATATCGTGAGAAGAGGATAACTCATCTACCAAAATTTCTGGTAAAACATTCCAGTGAGAACTTAGAAATACATAAGAATCTACATCCTCTTCCCAAGTTCCAAATGTTAAAAATACAGATTTAACTCACTATTAGACAAGAAAGTGAAATCAAAGTAGAAAAACTTGGCGGGGTTTGGGAAGAATTCAAGAATGTTCTGATGACTAAGGAAACCCACATTGCAAATGTTTTCGGTCATGCAGATACAAAAACAATTGTAATCAACTCAGAGCCAAATTTGAGCTCTATAGAGCTAATCATAAAGCCTGTTACAGAACCAAGCACAAAAATAATTGTTGACCAGACAAAAACTATACATATTCCATAGAATACATGGAACACCTTATTTACTGCAGATGATTCAAAAAATAATGTTAATACTGAAATACTTGTAGAAAACATTGGTGCAAAAGTAAAGAATCATTCTCATATAACTGAAGACATGGAAATAATTCCTGCTTTTCCCACTATAGAGATAGTCCTTAAAATTGAATAAATTCCACCTTTGGACGTATTCTGTAGTCCAAAGCACAATGCAGTCATGAGCATGTCTAGAAAGAAAAAAAAATTGAAACAAACCCAAATGCTGGTTCCTAGTGAAACTTCAACTCAAATTCTTTGGAAAAACACTCAATCTACCCCAAAGGATGATCTAAATAAACTATCTCAATTTGCAGGAGCTTATGCTAATGCCACCATTGATAAAGCCGCGGAAGTACAATTATTGATAAAATAAAAGGATCAAAGAATTTATCTATTAGGGGAAATTCTCCAAATTGAGAAGAAAGCAATAGAACAACAATGGAAAGTAAACCTTGTCGATTTACAAAATAATTTTGATAATATAAAAGTGCAATATGAAGAAGAAGTTAGAGATAAATATCAACATATACAATAGTTGTAGCAAAAGGTTGATTAGTTGAAAGATAATCCTAAATTAAATGAAATCTGAAAGGAAGCATCATAATTAGATATCCTTTTGACAAAGCAACAATATATTTTCTATCATAAGTTTTCTTTAATTCATGAATTTTCTAAAAACAATGATTAGTCACCCAACTGTCAGAGCTGAGAACCTTCTATGAAGAAATCAAAGAAAAAATCTCTGCTTTCATAGAGTGGTAGGATGATAGAGAAGGAAGAGCATCCAACCTTCCTAGGATTGAAGAATCACAAAATAATATTGTGTTCAGTGATTGGGATATTAAAATTAAAGGTGCAGAGATGGAAATCATTAGGGCCAGGAATCTCGCATCTAATCTCATTGAATACATGATTGATGCTCTACTACAAGCCAATTTGATATACGACTTTCCAAAGGTTACTTTTCCAGATGTCACAGTCTTAAAGTAGTCTTGGAAAGAAACATCAAGAAGGAGGACTTAAGAGATCCAAATCTTATGCAAAGTAAAATTGGAAAATTATTGGCAGTTCCTAGTAAAACCACATGGTTAGTGGCTCACACTGAGGTGTCTTTCAAATGCAGCAAAAAAAATTCTTCCAACACTTAATGATGCAATATTTACATGACATATGTGAATGCGTCCAATGCATCCCCCCAGCTGAAGCCAACGATAGATATTTACAACCTCAAAGAACATATGAAGAACGAAACTGGGAGGAAATCATGAATATTGTTGTAACTGATTACTATTTTTCTGTTCTTTATCTTAGATTAAGTTATTAGAGGCTTTATAGAAACTTCATTTACAAGTTTTCTTTTTTTGTAATATTAATAGACTATTTAAACCCCTCTCATGCATTTAGAAGGGGGTCCAAAATTTTGAGAAGATAGCTTTTGAACTTGCACTATTGTTTGGTCAAATGGTATCTAATTGAAAGCTAAGCCTGAAATTTGTCTTTTTTCAGATACAAAACATTGATGCATCAGGTACTATTATCTTTGTGTTATTGAAATAGATAGTTATTTTATCTTTATGTTCTTTCATTATATAATTTACTTTGAAAAAAATGTATCGTTGTCACTATTGATATGAAATATTGAATGGTTTGTAGTTATATATGAAATAATGAGATATTTTATGTGATTAATTTTTAATCAACTAAATTAACTAACTTTTTAATTAATTTAGTTTCTTATGCATGCTTTCTTTTCATTAGAGTATGGAATGATATATATTATTTTATATTTTGTGAAATATTTCTATTAGATCACATTAAAAGACATTTTATCTTGGGAAATAGTTAGAATAAGTTTTAGTTTTATCATTAGTTTTAAAATCACTCCGTCAATTTTATTTAATTCCTTTCATTATTATTAAATCTCTTTAAACGAGAAACTGGTCCCTATATCCCCAGTCATACCCACCAATTTCAATGGAAAATGAGTTGTTTTAAGCTCCCAACTGGGTGGTATTCTCCGATGTTGAGGTAGTCAAATTCCAACCTTCAACACGATGCCATCATGCAAGAAATGGGGGTGAAATCAAACTCGAAATTGTGAAGCAAGAGATTCACATGCCGCTCCTCCTAAGGGCTTCTTGCTAGCCTTATTTTGTGGACACTTCGTGGCATAGTGTCTGTTGAGATTGCAACAAGATGATGAGCTTAGTGAAAAGAGTCACCTTCACTAAGTGGGCTCGCAGGCTATTTTTGGCGCAAGTCTATTTTTAGACTATGTCTATTTTTAGACATATGGATCATGTTCTATGAGTTGCAGGATGCTATTTGTGGATGGTTGGTCGAGTTGGAAAAATAGATGGACTTCTATTTTTAGACATATTTGGCGGAATCTATTTTTAGATTGCCAGTCTAAAAATAGATATGTCGAATATTATTAGCTCTTAATAATATTTGGACTCTAAACATTATCTTATTCTCTTGGAGCACTTCAGTTAAGTGCACAGATGTGGCACAATAGCTGACAGAAGGAATTACACTATTCTTGAGGGTTTACTGGAGCTATTGCATGGAGGACTTCAGTTAGAACTCATGTGACAAAGTTTGGTGGAGTTATTGAGGTAGTTGGTGGAGTTGTGTTCAGTTTAACTCAGTTAGACACAGTTGAGCTAGTTGTATCTAGTCTAACTGATTGATACACTAGTGAGAGTGGTGTGAATTAATTATTAATTAATTCACTAAATATTAAATCATTAATCAAATGAAGAATACATCAGTTAACTACAGTGCATGGACAATTTTAGTGGAGACCAGTGAAGAGGTAGGTGAAAGAGCAGGTTGACTATCAGTTGTGACTATAGTGTTGCATGATTTTCAACACACAATGATTGGAGATGCCAATGAGGATTGCATGAGCAAGGCTGGACCAATTCGAGTTCATTCAGAGCCAATATTCAGTAGGGATTGCGCAGTAGAGGCAGGCTAGCAGGTGGCAGAGATTGGTGCATGGATTTGCTAGATCGAGCCTGATTAGTGTGTAGCGATTGTATTGTACTGAGAGCTTGATATGATCAGCTTTGTATGAGGATTGTTACATGATATCTATGACATGTATTATATACAGATAGTTGGTGTTTTTAGCTTCAGGCTTTCCCGTTAAAACACTGTGTTCATATGTGTGAATTTTTATGGTTTCAATGTGTGCATGTAATTGATTTAATTTCCGCATATGATGATCAATAGTAGAAGAGATTCTATATTGTGCATGAAGTTGAAATAGTGTGTGATGAGGATAATCTTGGATTTATAACGCATTATTTATATAATTTCTACATGGTATCAGAGCTATATTGATCATTGAAGCAATTGAAAATCATTGAAGCGGTTGAGTTTTGTGCTCGTGGAATTCAAATTTGCAGCAATGTTTTCCTGGTGTCGAAGTTGAGATGTCTTTCAACGGATTGCGATTGGAGTATGCCCTTGAGGGCAGCTCGAATTATATTGCATGGAAGGATAGTATGGAGGCGGTGCTGGAGGACAATGGGTTGAAGGAGTTCATAGATGCAAAAATTCCAAAACCTGCTTCTAGCGATGCTACCACACTTGACGCATGGCAAAAGAAGACAAAAAAATGTCGAAGGATTCTGTTGGAAGGTGTGAAGGATCACATAGTGTCCAGCCTTCATGGTAAAGCTTCTCCATTCTTGATGTGGAAAGCTTTGACAGACTTGTTCCAAAGCAAGAGCAACCAGAGGAAGTTGGTGCTCAAAGACAAACTCAGGAAAATAAAAATGGAGAAGGGCGAGAGTATACACAAGTACCTCACGAAGTTTTTCCAGTGTAGGGATGAGCTGGGAAGTGTGGGGGTTACTATAGATGAAGAGGACTTGGTGAGCTTGGCTCTCCTTGGGCTTCTGAAGATATGGCATTCCTATGAGGACTTTGTCAATGGTTGGGAGAAATTTCCGGGACGGGAGCGACTTTGGTCAGATCTTGTGCAGGAGGAGATAAGGCAGAGTACCAAGGATAGATCTTCATCGAAGAATGAAGATGAAGAAAATTTCACTTTGGCTGCCAAATAAAGGAAGGGGAAGAGCAAGAAGAACACTTCTCAATCCGGTGCGAAAGGCAAGAAGGAGGAAATGTCCAAGGTGAAGTGCTTTCACTGTCACCAACACAGACATTACACCACTAATTGTCCACAGAAGAAGAAAAATAAGCAGGCTGTTGGATCTGCAGCTGGAGAGGCCTTAGCCTCACAGTTTGAGCTAGATTTTTCACTGATTTCATGCTTGGTCTCAAGTATGATGGGTTCAGTGTGGTTTCTTGACAGTGGTGCGTCTTTCCATATGACCGGAGATAAAGATTTGTTTACTGATCTGGATGAAAAGGATCTTGGAGTGCACATCGAGATGGGCGATGATGGTAGATATAGTGCGGCTGGTATCGAGACGATTTCCTTTGAGAGGGAGTCTGGCAAACCTTTCATCTTGAAGGATGTCATGCATGTTCCAGGATTGAAGAAGAATCTTATCTCTATGGCGATGTTGGAAGACAAGGGTTATGATATTGTCTTTAGCGAGGGAAAGGCTTTCTTGCGCAGTAAGGCAACTGGTGAAACCTGGAGGATAGGGGTTCGAGTTAAGAACCTTTATCAGTTGCAGGTAGATGGATGCATAGAAATGGCAGGAAAGGTAGAAGGAATGGTGAGCCGGGTTGAGGGCGAGCTATGGCACAGAAGATTGGGCCATCTTCACCATGGTGCTTTGAAAATTTTACAGCATATTTCTATGGGGCTTCCCAAAGGTACACTTGCACAGTCAGATCAGTGCAAGGGATGTACTTTGGAAAAATTTGTGAAAACCACCTTTCATGAGAAGGATAGTCATGCCACGACGATCCTTGAGAGAATTCACACAGATGTGTGTGGACCTTTCTCAGTAGCTTCGACAACAAAGCATAGGTATTACGTGATATTTGTTGATGATTTTTCTCGTAAGTGTTGGATCTTCTTCATGCAGAAGAAGAGCGAGACATACTCAAATTTATGTGAGTTCAAGGCACTGGTTGAGAAAGAATCGAGGAAGCAGGTGAAGGCTCTTAGGAGCAATAATGGTGGTGAATTCATCTCTGGCGAATTCAAGGACTTTTGTAGCACAGAAGGAATTCTAAGAGAGCTCATAGTGCCTCATAAACCACAACAGAATGGGGTCGCTGAGCGGAAGAACAGAACGATCGTGGGTGCTGCACAGGAAATGTTGCATGATTAGGGCCTTCCCATACACTTGTGGGCTGAGGCATGCAATACTGCGGTTTATTTGCAAAACCGTTGTGCTCCTAGAGTACTTGGCATGAGTACACTCGAAGAGGAGTTTTATGGTAAGAAGCCTGATGTTTCTCATTTGAAGATTTTTGGCTCACCTGTTTACATTCATGTGACGAAGGATGCCAGGAAGAAGCTGGAGCCGACCGCAGAGGTTGGGATATTTGTGGGGTACACTGATACACCCCACAACTATCATGTGTATTTTCCAGACAGTCGGAAGACTGTTGTGCGACGTGATATCAAATTTCATGAGGAGAAAGCCATGAAGTGTTCGCTTGAGAGGGAGTCACACTTGTATGTAGATGAGGAGCTATTAGTTCCTAAGGATGAGCCTCAGGATGTGGATCAACCATAAGAGGAGGTTCATGGAGTGGAAGAAACCACTCATGTAGCGCCAACCATCAGAGGGCGGAAGTGCACTACAGAAGCTGAGAGACTGAATCTTGATGCAGAGAAGATTGTAGGAGCACCTACATCACAGTGCAGATAGAGACAGTCACTTGACCGATATACTGGATACATGGCTCTGATGAGCAAGTGTATCGTGACAGAACCATCCTCTTTCGAGGAAGCTGTGGAGGACCTTGCATGGGTAGATGCCATGGTGGAAGAGTATGATTCGATTGTCAGAAACAGTGCATGGGAGATTGTCCCAAGGCCGGAAGGGAAATCAGTGGTAGGTTCGAGATGGATCTACAAAGTGAAGCAAGCCGCTGACGGGAGCGTCCAGAAGTACAAGGAAAGATTTGTTGTCCGGGGCTTCTCACAGATTGAGGGGATCGACTATGAGGAAACCTTTGCACTTGTCGCAAGGTATTCTTCCATACAGAGCATCCTAGCTCTCTCAGCGCAGATGGGTTGGCACATTCATCAGATGGATGTGAAGACTGCGTTCCTCAACGGAGTCATTGAGGAGGAGGTGTACATAGAGTAGCCCGAAGGTTTCGAGATCTTCATAAGCGAGTCGCATGTGTGCAGGCTCAAAAGAGCGCTATATGGGTTGAAACAAGAACCCCGTGCTTGGTACACACAGATAGACAATTATTTCACCGGTCTTGGATTCACCAAGAGTGAGGCGGATCCGAACCTATACCAGATTGTGGTGGAGGGTAAGTTGCTAATCATTGTACTTTATGTAGATGATTTGATTTTGACAGGTGATGAACAGTTGATACTCTCATGCAAGACTAATCTTGCAAAAGAGTTTGAGATGAAGGACTTGGGCCTCCTTCATTATTTCCTGGGATTGGAAATTTGGCAGCGCAGTAATGGATTGTTTGTGTCTCAAGGCAAGTATGCCCGGGAGATACTGGAGAAGTTCAACGTGCATGGCTACAAGACTATCGACACTCCTCTTCCTGGTGGTTGGAGGAAAGAGGATGCTACATCGGCAGAGGTAGTGGATGCCACTGTTTACCGACAGTTGGTGGGGTCGCTTATGTATCTAGTCAATACACGACCTGACATATGCTACGCTGTTAACCAGCTTTCACAAGCTATGGTTAAGCCTACCAAGATCTTTTGGAAGGTGAGGAGGCATGTATTGAGATATCTCAGAGGCACATCGGGATATGGATTATGGTACAGACAGTCGGATGAGGTGAAGCTGCATGGCTTCATGGATGCAGATTGGGCAGGGAGCCCAACAGACAGAAAGAGCACATCTGGAGGGATTTTTAGTATCGGGTCGACAAAATTTTCTTGGTACAGCAGGAAGCAGAGATCCGTGGCACTCAGTTCAGTGGAGGCTGAGTACATGGCAGCGATTTTGGCTGCATGTGAGGCTATATGGATGAGGAAGATCCTGGTCGGGTTGTTCGGTTCACACTTAGATCCTACTGTGACATATTGTGATAATTAGAGTTGCATCAAACTTTCAGTTAATCCAGTATTTCATGATAGATCTAAACACATTGACATCCGGTATCATCATATCAAAGATTGTGTGCAGCGGAAGATCATGTTACTTTCTTACATTCCTACGGAGGATCAGGATGCTGATATATTGACGAAGGCGCTCACCAGGAGAAAATTAGAATACCACAAAGGCAGGATCGGGGTGGCAGATAATCCCTATATTGTTGAGAGGGAGTGTTGAGATTGCAACAAGATGACGAGCTTAGTGAAACGAGTCGCCTTCACTAAGTGGGCCCGCAGGTTATTTTTGGCACAAGTCTATTTTTAGACTATGTCTATTTTTAGACATGTCGATCATATTCTATGAGTTGCAGGATGCTATTTGTGGATGGTTGGTCAAGTTGGAAAAATAGATGGAATTCTATTTTTAGACATACTGGGCGGAATCTATTTTTAGATTTCCAGTCTAAAAATAGATATGTCGAATATTATTAGCTCTTAATAATATTTGGATTATAAACATTATCTTATTCTCTTGGAGCACTTTAGTTAAGTGCAAAGATGTGGCACAAGAGATGACATAAGAAATTACGCTATTCCTGAGGGTTACGTGGAGCTATTTCATACTTACTTCAGTTAGAACTCATGGGATAGAGTTTGGTGGAGTTACTGAGGTAGTTGGTGGAGTTGTGTTTAGTTTAAATCAGTTAGACACAGTTGAGCTAGTTGTATCTAGTCTAACTGATTGATACACTAGTGAGAGTGGTGTGAATTAATTATTAATTAATTCACTAAATATTAACTCATTAATCAACTGAAGAATACATCAGTTAACTACAGTGCATGGACAGTTTCAGTGGAGACCAGTGAAGAGGTAGGTGAAAGAGCAGGTTGACTATCAGTTGTGACTATAGCGTTGCATGATTTGCAACACAAAATGATTGGAGATGCCAATGAGGATTGCATGAGAAAGGCTGGACCAATTTGAGTTCATTCAGAGCCAATATTCAGCAGGGATTGCACAGTAGAGGTAGGCTAGTAGGTGGCAGAGATCGGTGCATGGATTTGCTAGATCGGGCCTGATTAGTGTGTAGGGATTGTATTGTACTGAGAGCTTGATATGATCATATTTTTATGAGGATTGTTACATGATCTCTATGACATATATTATATACAGATAGTTGGGGTTTTTAACTTCAGGCTTTCCCGTGAAAACACTGTGTTCATATGTGTGAATTTTTATGGTTTCAATGTGTGCATGCAATTGATTTAATTTCCGCATATGATGATCAATAGTAGAAGAGATTCTGTATTGTGCATGAATTTGAAATAGTGTGTGATCAGGAGAATCTTGGATGTATAACGCATTAGTTATATAATTTCTACAGTGTCCCAACTCATGACAGTGAAAACATTTAATCTTAGACAAGTCATTCTTATTTCCTGCTGGAATAAAATATGATTTGGAATGGAATGTATTCCCTTTCCAGCCAAGGAAAAATTGTCCTCCTCATCACACTTGGATGAGGTTCCATCTCTGGTGTTCTGCCTTATCTCTTCTTACACCAATTCAGACTACAAACGCTCCCATTCTGGTAGCTTCTCCCTCCCATTTACTAAATCCTGGTAGATGTACCTATGATTTGGAAGGCCTAGAAGTGTTAGGATGACCAGATCATCCTCAAAAACTGTAACACCAACACTCCCAAGCTCATCCTTGCACTGGGTGAAATTTTTTGAGATTTAACAAGAAGATCCTAGTGAAAATTAAGCACCTACACTAGGATGGAGCCTTAGGCTATTTTTAGGTTGAAGTCTATTTTTAGAATGGATGAGAAATTCTATTTATAGATGATGTCTATTTATATATGGTGAGAAAATTATATTCATAGATGATGTTCTATTTTTAGATGTATGTGTGAGTTCTATTTATAGATCCCATGTCTATTTATAGATGCATGTCGACTATTATTATCCATTAATAATAGTTGGACAATAAATATTAATCTATTCTCATGGAGCACTTGGAATTAGTTAAATAAAGTGGAAAACTAGTTAGCTAAAGGAATATAGAGTTCAAAGGTTGGTTGGTGGGACATGCAAGTGGACTTAGTTGTAATTGAGTGATTCGAAGTTGTAACAGAGTTGGATGTGTAGTTATGCGAGTTGTAAAGTAGTTTAACTTAGTTGTGCTAGTTGTAACTGAAGATACACTAGTGAGAGATCAATGAATGAATTATTAATTAATTCATAATCAGTGGTTTCACATGCAAATGAAGATTTACTACTGTTAACTAGATGCATGTTAGATCCAATGGAGACCCAGTTGAGATGTAGGTGAAAGGGACAATTGACTATCAGTTGTACTATATTGGATTGCACTCAAGCAAGAAAAAAAAACATTGGATATACTCATGAGGATTGTGTAGTAAAGGAGGGTATGGTTGCATTGAATTGGTCTTTGTAATCATCTTGGATTGCGTAATGGAGGTAGGCTATTGGGAGGCAGAGAATTGGCTAAGGTATTTGCCAATTTCTGCAAGACAGTGTGAGACGATTGTATATTTTATTGAGAGCTCTTGGATTAGAGTTTTGTATGAGATTTTTTTCATGATCCATGATATATACATAATATATGATGGTGGGGTTTTTAGCTTTATGCTTTCTGGGTAAGAACATCTGTGTTATGTGTGATTGATCTTTCTTCTTGATATTTCAATTGGCGATCGTGTTTTAAATTCCGCAAGAATTTTTGTAGAAGCGATTATGTATTTAACAATGGCATATAATTTTTAGATCAAGAGAATCCAGGAAATACATAGTTTTTATTAAAATTTATACATGGTATCAGAGCTCAGAAGATTGCAATTTTGAAGTAGGAGTTGAGTTTGTTGGTGGAAACAATTCGAATTTGCTGCAAGAATTTCTTGGTGCTACAGTTGAGTAAACATCGAAATGGATTTCAATGGCTTGCGGCTAGAGTGTGCACTCGAGGGAAGCTCGAACTACATTTCCTGGAAGGATAGCATAGAGGCAGTGCTTGAAGATAATGGCTTGAAGAAATTCATCGACATTGATGTTCCTATGCCCACTTCGATGGATGCTGCATTACTTGATGCATGGCAAAAGAAAGTGGTGAAGGCGAGAAGGATACTGTTGGAAGGTGTACGAGACCAAATTTTCTCAATCCTTCATGGGAAAGCCACACCATATGCTATGTGGAAGGCTTTGACAGATATTTTCCAAAGCAAAAATGACCATAGGAAATTAGCATTGAAAGATAAACTCAGGAAGATCAAGATGGAAAAGGGCGACAATATTCCAAAGTATCTCATAAATTTTTTCTAATGTCGGGATGAACTGGGGATTGTGGGAATCACTATTGCTGATGATTATTTGGTGAGCTTGGCTCTCTTGAGACTCCTAAGTGTTGGAAAAATTATGAGGAATTTTCAACGAACATGAAAAAATGCCAGATTGGGAATGACTGTGGTCGGATCTCGTGCAGGAGGAGTTCAGGCGGAACACCAGAGATGGTTCTTCATCAAAGAATGATGATGAAGAGGATTGTGCTTTGGCTGCCAAGGCAAGGAAAGGGAAGGGGAAGAAATTCCATTCAAAATATGAGTCTAAAGGCAAGAAGCTAGATTTGTCCAAGGTGAACTATTTTCACTGTCACGAACATGGGCATCTAACTACTAACTGTTCGAAGAAGAAGAGGAACAAGAAGGCTACTGGAGATGCAGCTGGTGAGGCCCTTGCCTCACAATTTGAACTTGATTTTTCTTTTATTGCATGCATGGTGTCAAGTGAATTGGGATTGGTGTGGTATCTGAATAGTGGTGCTTCCTTCCACGTGACGGGAGATAAGGATCTTTTCATTGACTTAGAGGAGAAAGATCTCCAAATTCATATAGATATGGGCGACGATGGATGACAATGGACGATACAATGCGAACGAAATTGGTACCATTACCTTTGAGAGGGAGTTAGGTAAACCATTTCAATTGAAATATGTTATGCATGTTCCAGGTCTGAAGAAAAACTTGGTCTCAGTCGCAATGTTGGAGGCCAAAGGTTATGATGTTGTTTTCAACGATGGAAAATATTTCCTGCGACATAAAAAAATGGGTCAAGCCAAGAGGATAGGGATTTGAGTTAAGAATATCTACAAGTTGGAGGTAGATGGTTGCGTTTCCATGATGGGAAAGGTATAAAAAGTGGTGAGCCGGGATGAGGGCGAATTATGGCACAGGCGATTGGGCCATATTCATCATGGAGCCTTGAAAGTCATGCAACAAATATCTACTGGACTTCCAATGGGAACACTTGCTCAATTAGATCAGTGCAAGGGTTGCACCATGGGGAAGTATGCAAAGTCCACCTTTCATGAAAAGGAGAACCGTGCTTTGGTGATCCTGGAGAGAGTTCACACAAACCTGTGTGGACCATTCTCGGTTGCTTCAACAACAAAAAATAGGTATTATGTTATTTTTGTTGATGAATTTTCTCATAAATGCTGGATCTTATTCATGCAGAAGAAGGATCAAACATTCTCAAAGTTCAATGAGTTTAATGCATTGGTGGAGAAAGAGTTGGGAAAGAAAGTGAAGGCCCTTAGGAGAGATAATGGGGGAAAATACATCTCTAAAAAATTTAAATACTTATGCATCAAAGAAGGAATTCGAAGAGAACTCAGAGTGCCTCATAACCCACAACAAAATGGGGTCGCGAAGAGGAAGAACATAACGATCATGGGTGCAGCATGAGTAATGCTGCATGATCAGGGCCTACCAATGCATTTGTGGGTGGAAGCATGCAACACTTCGGTTTATGTGCAAAACCATTGTCCTCATAGAGTACTTTGCATGGTACACCTGAAGAAGCTTTCACTTGTAAGAAACCAGATGTTTCTTACTTTAATATTTTTGGCTCGCCTTTTTTTGTGCATGTGACCAAGAAAATTAGGAAGAAGCTAGAGCTGACTACTGAAGTTGGGATATTTGTGGGGTGCACAGAAACACCCCATAATTATCATGTGTATTTTCCTAACAGTAAGATGACTGTTATGTGATGGGATATAAAATTCGATGAGGGGAAAGCCATGCAATTGTCACTTGAGAGGGAGCTGGACTTGCATGCGGAGGAGGAATTGTTGGTTCCCAAAGATGAGTTTCTAGATGTGGATCAGCCACAGGAGGAGGTTCATGGAGTGGACGAGTCCACTCATGCAGAGCCAAACATTAGAACTGGAAAAAGGCGTACCACAGAAGCTGATAGGCTGAGACTTGATGCTGCGCAGAATGTAAGAGCCCCTACTTCACAGCGCAGACAAAGACAAACTCCTGACCAATTTAATGGATACATGGCTCTCATGAGAAAATGTATTGTGACTGAGCCATCTTCCTTTCAGGAAGCAGTGCAATAGTCCACATGGGTAAATGCAATGGTGGAGGAGTATGTCAGAAACAGTTCTTGGAAATTTTTCCAAGGCCAGTTGATAAATCAATGGTAGGTTCGAGATGGATCTACAAGGTAAAGCAAGCTATTGATGGGAGCGTTGAGAAATACAAGGCCAGATTTGTGGCCCGGGGCTTCTCACAGATCGAGGGGATTGATTATGAAGAAACCTTTACACCTATCGCACATTATTCTTCCATAAGGACCATCCTTGCTCTCTCAGCACCAATGGGTTGGCACATTCATTAGAAGGATGTGAAGATTGAATTTCTCAATGGGATCATTGAGGAAGAGGTGTACATTGAGAAGCTTGAAGGATTTGAGATCTTTAGCGGCGAGTCACATGTGTGCAGACTCAAAAGAGCACTGCATGGGTTGAAGCAAGCACCCTGTGCTTGGTACAGTCAGATAGAAAAATATTTCACCGAACTAGGCTTCACCAAGAGTGAGGCGGATGAAAATATATACCAAATTGTGGTGGAGAGTAAGCTTTTAATCATTTTTATTTATGTTGATGATTTAATATTGACTGGTTATGA
The DNA here is from genome assembly GCA_034641835.2 of Pinus albicaulis. Lineage (NCBI taxonomy): Eukaryota > Viridiplantae > Streptophyta > Pinopsida > Pinales > Pinaceae > Pinus > Pinus albicaulis. The sequence continues at coordinate 99,499,878 of CM076574.1, read as the reverse complement.
GTAGCTGATACAATCATGCAAGGAGGACCTTGAAAAGGAATTTGAGATGAAGGATATGTGCCTCCTTCATTATTTCCTTGGATTGGAAATATGGCAGCGAGATGGTGAAATTTTTGTGTCTCAAGGAAAGTATGCAAGGGAGATACTGGGTAAGTTTCACATGGAAGGCTGCAAACCCATGGATACTCTTCTTCCAGGAATTTGGAGGAAAGCGGATGCTACATCTGGAGAGGTAGTGGATGTTACTGTCTATCGATAGTTAGTGGGTTTGCTAATGTATTTAGTGAATACGAGACCAGACATATGCTATGCGGTTAACCAACTAAGTCAAGCGATGGTTAAGCCTACCAAGCTCTTTTGGAAGGCGGGCAAGCATGTCTTGAGATACCCAAGGGGCACATCTGAGAATGTTAGGTCCCTATATTACTAGTATAGTCCCTTATTGTTGTTAGTGTAACCCCCTTATTGTTATTGTTGTACCCTTGTAACCCCCATATTATTATTATTGTGCCCTTAAATTATTATTGTTAGGTCGGCTAGGATTACATTGTGGCCCCATGGAATCCTATATATAGCAAGGAGGTTTTGTCATTTGTATCATCCAATAATTGTTCATTTATGAAATGTATTAGAGGTTTCCCCCTCGAAGTGGCTGATTTCTAAGGCGTTGATCTCTCTTTTCTTCTATTTTTAGAGCTGGTTTCACAACATTTGGTATCAGAGGTTTGGATTCTAGGGTTTCGTTGCTCCAAACAGGTCATCATGGAATTTTAACTATAAATTTTTTTATACGAAGGTTCAGAAGCTGAAATTTTTAGAGTGCGAAGCTGAAATCCTGAGAATATCGTCGCAAAATTTCAGAGCTTGGTTCGCAATATTTTCGGAGATATGATCTGTGGAAGTTAGGGATTTTTCAGGCTCTCGAATTTCATCTCAAAGAGGTGATCGTGGGAAAATATTCATAACTATCTCTCTGAGCATCGGATTGAAATTCTGTAAAAAATGGTTGCAAGTACACGGACTGTGGTTTCTTGTCTATCAATTTCAGAGCCGAATGAGGAAGCAGTGACACGTGGAAAGTCATACAAGTTCTCTCTACTGAACCAGTCCATAATTAGGTCATTGTGGGAGATTGGACATAACTTTTCCTTGAATAATCCAAATAAGGTCAAACCTATGGCATTTAAAAGAGGATTCAGAGTGCTACCTTAGGGCAAAATTTCAGATATTAAATATCCACAATCACAGAGATAATTCAGTTTCAATATCGAGCTCCTCAAAAGCAAGAAAAAGGTGTGTATTTGTTTTTGAATTGCAAAAGTATTGTGTAAAAAATCAGTTTGAAGTGATTCCAAGGGCCTATTGAGCATATATTTCAGTATTGGGTTCTGAAATTCCTCCTAAAAATAATTCAACACCCGTTAATCCCTTAGGATACTCTACTATGACTCATGAACATGAAGAATTGCAACATGATCTATCAAAATTACAAGAGCAAGTGAACCAAATTTCAATCTCGCAAAGAGTAGCAAAAAATGAAATGGAAGTTTTAAAGAAAGGCATGGAAGCGAAGATGGATGGTTTGAAGAAAGGCGTGGAAGCTAAGATGGATGGCATGGAAACTAATATGGATGGCGTGGAAGCTAAAATGGAGGACATGGAAGAAAAAATGAAAGACAACATGGAAAAGATGAAGAATGATATAAAAGAAGACATCAAAGGTTTGGCAAAGTTGATACAAGAAATAATTCCTAATGGTGAAAAGATAGTAGAGGAAACTCATGATGAGAACAAAATAAATGTTAACCGTGATTTCATAAACTCTAAAGTTGGATTGAAGAACCACCATATTCCAAAGATGGATATGAGGAAGTTTGATGGCAAGGATCCCATAACATGGATACTATAGATGGAGCAATATTTTGATCTCAATAATGTGAAAAACACACAAAAGGTACACATTGCAACTTTACATTTAGAACAAAACACATTTGTATGGTCAATGGCTTTTCTCCCATAAAAAAATTGTCACTTGGTCATTTTTTACGGAGGAAATGATCGCACATTATGAGGATACAAAGAGCAACACTTTCTTTAGCCAATTTATAAATCTCAAACAAAAGGGTTCAGTGGCGGAGCACATTGAGGACTTCCAAAAATTTAATATAAGGGTAACTGATATTCCAGAGGAACACAAGATTGATGTCTTCATAGGGAATTTAAAGGATAACATCCAACATGAAGTTCGCGTTTGGGAACCTGATTCATTGGAAAAGACATTTAGGTTGGCAAGAAAAATTGAATGTAAAATTATGGCGACAAGGATGCCTACCACTCACATCTATAAATATGGAAGTGTTGCTACTCCTAGAATTCCACAACCTACAAGGTTGACACCACAAAAATTGGAAGAAAAAAGAGCAAAAGGGCTTTGCTACAGTTGTGATAGAAAATACACTAAAGGTCATAAGTGCGTTGAGAAGAAATTATTTTATATAGATTGTGAAGAGGAGGAAGAAAATGAAGAAGAAACTTCAAAAGTAGAGGATATACATGAGGAAGAAACCATAGAAGAAGAAGAAATGAGTCCGACTATATCATGTAATGCACGGCAGGAATTACCACTCCTCAAACTCTCAAGATAGAAGGACATATCAATAATAAAAAGGTAATAGTGTTAATTGATTTGGGTAGTACCCATAATTTCATTCATTGTAAGGTAGCCAAGGAATTGAATTGTTTCCTATACCCAACACCAGAATGTTAAGTGATGGTTGCAAATGGAGTAACTATAAATTTCTGTGGAAAATGCAATAATATCAAGCTAGCCACAGGGGAATATGTATTGAATAGTCCAATGCTTTCCATCCCAATGGGAGGTGCTGATGTTGTACTAGGAGTACAATGGTTACAATATTTGGGGACAATAGCTTTTAATTTTCAAGAAATTTTCTTGAATTTTTTTTTTCAGAAGGAAAGGAAATTGAATTACGGGGTATCTCAGGGAAGCCAGGAAAGATAATAAGCTCTGATGTCATGACAAATCTTCTGAAGAAAGAACAAAGGGGCATAATTGCATAATTATGCTCACTAGAAGTTCCAACATCAAAATCATCTATTTCTCCAGATCTCCAAAAAGCCTTGGAAAATAATTCCAAGGTGTTTGATACTCCCAAAGGACTCCCACCTATTCGTGATCATGATCATGCTATTCATTTGATTCCAGGAAGTGTTCCTCCAAACAGATATATCTTGCATCATATCTCTTCACTTGTGGGGTAATAGGACCCACACAATCTACTTCCCATTTATCAAAAGGCTAAAGTGTAAATTGTGAAGCTAAATGCATCTCATCTCTCCTGGAAGGCTTTCCCACCCTCTGATAAACATCAAAGATTATACAAAACTCCTTAGCATTAGCATGTAAATTTGGACACCATAAACCCGCGTATAGAATATTCTGCATGGTATCTCTCCCTACTTAACTTCATTCTAAAACTCCTTTTTTCACCTCTATCAATGTCTTTGGTTGCTGATGTTGTAATACACACATGCACAAAATCCTATCAGTGCTTAGCTGATATAAGAAACCCATGATGAGCTAATAATATGTAGACTTGGAAACCAACCATTGCTCCTACACATAATTGTACTCTGCTGGGGCAACCTTAATACTAAGAAAATGAGTAATGTCAACAAAGTAGTCATCGACCATTGTGACGGTAAAAAAATGTGCATAAGGTAAATTTCATCTAGATTTTGGGCATATTCTCCTGTTATGATTATGGATAAGTGAGATCAACCTAAATTTAACCACCTAGGCTTGAAAACCACCTCAAAATAATACTCTTGAAACATTAATAACCACCTAAATATGCACTCCCAACACAAGCTAGTTCACCGGGTATCTCAATGTTGAATGATATGTGTATAACTTAAACTTATTCCATAACATATAGTACTTTTGAAATGCATAAAACATGGCCAATCCATCACACTCTATAATAGTATAGTTCTTCTCCACTGTTTATAATTTCTCACTGGTGAAGGAAATCTTGTGGTCCAAGTATCCTTCCCCTGGTTGCATTAAAATAGCTCCTAGAGGAACAAATGAAGCATCCGCATGCACTTGAAATTCCTTTGAAAAATATGGAAAAATCAAAATTGGTGCCTTGACCATATTCTCCTTCAAAGTATCAAGATCTTGTTGACATTCTTCCATCTAGTAAAAGGGTACCTCTTTCTTCATTTTATTTCCATAGGCATGGTTATGTGAGCATACCTCCTAATAAATTTATGATAATAACTAGTTTGACCTAAAATGGCCTGTAACTACTGAATAGAAGTGGGAGGAGGTATATCCATAATAATGGAAATCTTGGTAGGTTCCACCAACAAGCATTTATTACAAACAATGTGATCCAACAAATTCCAAAAGAAGAACATAAAATGCACTTCTTCAAAATTCAAAGAAATTTGCAATTGACGACACCTATCTAACATTAACCATAGTACCTCTATATTATTATTTAACAAGATGAAGTAATATAGGTACATCTCCAGGAATTTATGTATAAACTCCTTGAATATTGCTACGATGATACTAGAAAAAAGTATTGGAGAATTATTCAAACCAACCGACATCAATGTGTATTAATAATAGCCCCACTAAGTAGAAAAAGTAATTTATAAAAATAATCCTTAGAAATCCATATCTAGTGATAAATAGAAAATCCATTAGTAAAATAATACACCCAATAACCACCAACATTATCAAGAACCTCATCCGTGAATGGGGTAGGAAATGGATCATGCACCACAGATCTTTTTCAGATCAACATTGATTCATATGTCTCTTGTTTTCTTGTTCTGCACCACCATAAGATTGATCCACTCTAACTCCTCTACTTGTTCAATGATCCCCGCCTCTAACATCCATTCCAATTCCTATTTTACCTTCTACTTACTTATTGGATTTAGTTTATAGGGTCTCTTCTTGACATGTATCACATACGTCTTTAAAGTAATATGATCTCACCTAGTTTTCCTGCTATGCCTTTCATCTATGAAAAGGTGTTTGGAAATAAATTTTGATACTTTCTCAGTATGATTTTTATATTCTCCACTATCTCATCATCTAAATAATACCATATCAAAGTCATCTTTGGGTTCCCATTGTTTATTTTATAGTACAATTGAGACTAGTACAAATTTTCAATAAGATAACAACTTCCAATAATATAATTAGACTTATTTAGATCATTCAATCATTAAGAAGTTATATACGAAAAATTTCAACCATTCACTTTCTTCAATAGATTAATATAGATCATAATAAACAATGAAACAAGAGACAAGAGATACTAAAGTTTAGGCTAGCAGCCAGGGAAAAAACCACAAGGGGAGACCCGACAATATTTCCTTATGATAGAGAATTCAGTTCATCTAATGTACATCAAAATACTACAAATCAGATTCCACATTCTTGAACTCAATATTTCCAAGTCAACGTGAAAGGACAGATAAAAATAATCAACATTGGTCCAAGACAAGTATACAACAGAGGGAACGAATTTTGTCCCACGGTAGTGGATTAGAGGGTCGATATTCAATCATCTAATCACTTCAAAAATTTGGTCAACAATTGAGTTTGACCTATCAACAAGAACCTAGAAACAGAGTCAAACATTGGTCAACAACCAATCAAATAAAAATCAACTAAATAAAGAATATTCAGCCTCCAAGTCTAGTGAAAATATTGGTAAAATAGATGCAAACAATCCCATGTCAATTCTCGTGAAATAAAACATAAAGAGTTGGTAAGCATATAACATAAATTTTCCTTTCCTCCTTCACATGTGTGGGTGAATGACCTTCTTGTTCCAGATCAGATGTGATGGATGAGTGAGATGCCAAAGTGAGCTCAACGAAATTGTATTTATATGTGATTTTGGGGGAGGGTTTTAACCTTGGGGTCAAACCCATTCATTGGGTGGGGCCGATTTTTGCACTTTAGGAAGGCAGTCAAATACAAAAAATGAATTTTATACTTTGATTTTATAATGAAAATACTGACCTCAAATACAAATTTTCAACACTTTTCACTACCAATGTTGACCTTCTTCGTCTTGATATGATTTGATGGGCTAGACACATGTGTGATGTACTATGTACATGCTGGCATTCTAATGAATAATATTCTTCTTCAACACCATAAGTGCTTAATCCAACACATCATTATGAGTTGTAGAGATGAATGTATACATGAAACTTTGAGTTATTTCCTCCCAGTATGTTATTCCTCTATACAAATCTTGTTCGATATATCAGTTCTTGGGAACCACATCCAAAGTATGCACAAAGATCTAGAACCATTCCTCCTATGGTATCTTACTTTGATTCTAGGTAGCCACACAAATATTCAAATGGGTCGTTGGACAATCCATCCTAGTGTAATTGACTTTTCCAAGCTCAGACTTAGGCCCAAAATAAATATAATATACTCTTACATTTTAAATCAAGCTTCTACTATAACCTTATGCACATCTCACCATCATGGGAGAGTTGGTTTCAAAGCAACATCTAATGCTAACAATCTCAAATTCTCGGGAAATTTTGGCTCAAAATATTGGAAAAAATACCTAACATCAGTCAAATCATCATAAATGGGTGGATCTTGTGCCTTAGTATCAATCCATCACACTGCATGGGTGATGTGCATACACCTCCTGATAGAAATTTTATGTAAATGAATTCTACCATTTTTCTAGTCCTCCTTTAGAAGCTGAGACACAAGAACCAATGTTATGTTAGTTGATTACATCCTGTATATTTGGGTTAACATAATGATCCCTCCATGCACTAATGTTTTATATATTTTCTAATGCCTCTACTTCCAATTCCTCTTGAACAAGCTCCACATACCTACCTCCTTCTCTAGGATCCAATGACACAATCACTTGAACATCATCTGATTAAAAAATCATTTTCTTCCTCTTTAAATTAATGATTAATTGATTAAAAAAGGCCCAGTTAATACCCAACAATGCTAGATAGGGGTCAATTTCATCAACAATATTGTACACTTCAATGTCCACAACTCACTTAACCCTGTTTATGTCCACTTCCACATATGTCAATCGCCAGGTAAGGAATAGTCGATAATGGTTTTCCAACCTCAACTGGATAGGGGACTATGTCAACTTTGGTCTCCCCATCATATCCTATGTCTTTATCAGTAGGATATTCACGTTGGATCCTAAATCTGAAATAATATTATCGATAGAAAACTCTCTAATATGTGCACCAAACCTGAACTCCTCGCTTGTTCTCTTCTTTCGTGCAACACGATTGACTACATGTCCTGGGGCATGTTTTGTTGTCACTCCTAACTCCTTGTTACACAGGTTGATAATTTTGTAAATATTTTTTAGGGCTCCATCATCCTACATTGAATCCAAAATTCTCTTCAAAAATGCCTTGATTGGATCGTCTCCTACATTAGAACTATTCGTTGCAGTTTTTTTGTAAATTATAGGCATATCATAGATTGGATTATCTTCTAGAAAATCCCATTATTATGCAACCAATTCTCTTTGTGCCTTCTTATAGTTAGCTTTATCCTTTTGAGGGTTGAAATTCTACAAAGGTTCAACAACCTTCCTCACCCACTACTCATTGGTGTTATTATGTTTGGAAACATGCAAGCTAGTCTTAGTACTTACATACATGACAACGTTCACCCATGATAGATTCATGTGTGGATCTACATTAATATTTTTAAGGTTCCCCCACTTATTCTCCTAAATGTTCATGAGAAGTTGAGGGAAATCCTCCATTACACGATTGAAATCACTGCAATATGTGCATGTTGAACACGGATTAGGACAATCCTTGGCGAGAAATCTAAGTTGCTCAAAATTGTAGCAAATGGTTGGTCCCCTTCCTTGTCCAAATGCTCCTCATCCACATACTGGCACTCCAATTCCTCTACCCCTCATGCCTTTATCTCTATCCTGCTGGTATTTCTGCAACGTTTCATAGTTACCTTCTTGTATTATATATGAATCCATGATGTGGTCTTGTATTAGTTTAAATGCTAAAAAAGTATGAATATCATGACCAACAAATTTAAAAAACTCACAAAATAGAGTCCTTGCAGAGGTATCATATTTATATATCAGAGGAAAAGTTTGGGGTGTATGTCCCCACAATCTAAATATCTCACACCATATTCCTCGTCCTTATCCTAGGAGATTAGCTGCACTAGTCACTGTGTAATTTGTCATTATGGGGTAAAATTTATATGGCGCCCCTCCTTTCTTCAAATTGTGCAACATACCTCTAAGAATTGTTCCTTCCATTTTGATAACTCCTACAATTTATTTTTGAGCATAGCCATCTGCGATTGAAGCTAGGGAATTCTAACATTTTTTGTTCCTGTACCAACCATTGCTTAAAATTATTCTAGATTTAATACAATCTCCAAAGATTTATCTTGGGTTTTGATGTTCTATTGAGACAATGGCACATGGATATGCGACAACATTCCCAAAAAACCACTCCTTGTGCTACTCATTACGAATTTCAAAATCCAACTTACGCAACAATACTTTAAAGTGTTAGTTGTAATCCAAAATAGATTCATCTTGTCTCTACTTGATCTTATTTAACTCTGTCATACACTGATATGTAGACTTAGGTATTTCATCATCTCTTACTTATTATCTACTAATTTTCTTGGGTGACCAACTAGAGCATTTTTCTTATACTTCATATACTAGGTTAAGCTCCAGTCTCTAAAATTAACCATTCTCCAACTATATAATCTTGGTGAAATCATGTTGAAAATTATTGGTAGTCCATAATTTTTCACAAACAAAGAAATTTTGTTCTAGATATTCATTTCTAGAACCATGTATGATCAACATCTTCAAAGTGTTAACCATATTTTTCTGACTACTATTTCTAACAATGGTTTACTAGGTGTAATCATCATATGATGTGGTGCACCCTAAATAGTATGCTTCAATGGAAGACTATGTGGTCCACTTCATCCCAAATTAATAGATTGGCTCTACTACTATCTTGACTATCATCACTTTCTTTGCTAACTAAGGTATGTAAAATGATACTTGGGGAACTTATCTCTCTATGAATGGGCACACGCAAGGTCGTAGGTTTGACACAGGGAATATTCTGTGAAGGGTCCTTGAGTTGCACATCCTTTGTTATTCTGGGGCTATAATACAAAGGTTCCCCCTCCTTTCCTTCTGCATGTATTATGCCAATGTATACTCTCTCTAGAATTCTCTGGTATCCACTACTTTTTCTCCTCTGACCTCTTGTTATCTCTTTCACTGGACTTCAGTCGATTGTAGGAATTTATGCAGACCTTTGTCCTTTGTTACTACTACCTCTAACATTTTGCCACTTCACATGTAGAAATTATATACAAGATACATGTATAACAGATTCTCCTGATCTAACAATATTTTATCTTCTTTCTAAATACATAATCCTTCCACTATTAATCTTTTGCAAAAATTAAAATCAATTGCAAACACATGAAGCAATAAAAACAATCACACATAACACAGTTGTTTAATGGGAAAGCCTGAAGCTGAAAACCACAACTATCATATATTATGTATCATGGAGATCATGTAACAATCTAATGCAAAGCTTAGTACATCAAGCTCTCAGTACAATCAATCGTCACACACTAATCAGAAGAAATCTGCAAATCCATGCATCGATTTCTTGCCACCTACTAGCCTGCTTCCATTGTGCAATCCCTGCTGAAGAATAGCTCTGAATTAATTCAAAATAACGTTTCCTTGACTGCGCAATCCTCATTGGAAACTCCAATGTGTGTGTGGTGCAATAAATGCATCACTATAGTCACAACAGATAGTCCATCTTGCCCTTTCACCTATCTCTCCAGTAGGTCTCCACTGGAACTGACATGCACTGTAGTTAACTACTGTATTGTTCAGTTGATTAATGAGTTATTATTTGTGAATAAATTAACTCATTAATTCACTCCACTCTCACTAGTGTATCATTCAGTTAGACTATATACAACTAGCTCAACTGAGTTTAACTCCATTAACTGAGTTAAACTGAATAACAACTCCATGAACTACTCTTCCAACTCTGTCATAAATTTTCCACTTCAGTTCTAACTGAGTCCTCCATGCATGAACCACCAGTAAACCCTAGGAATTTCATAATTCCTTCATCCCACTGATTTTCCAAATCTGTGCACTGAAACTAAGTGCTCCAAGAGAATAAGTTGCTGTTTATTGTTGGATTATTATTAAGAGCTAATAATAATCGACACTTCTATTTTTAGATCGACAATCTATAAATAGACTTCGCCCAATATTATAAAAATAAAATTTCATCTATTTTTCCAACTTGACCAACCATCCACAAATAGCATCATGCAACTTCTGAAATATGATCACCATGTCTAAAAATAGACTTGCGCCAAAAATAGCCTGTAGGCCCACTTAGTGAAGGTGACTCTTTTCACTAAACTCATCATCTTGTTGAATCTCAACATCACAAAACACCACTCTCCAACTCTACCATATTTTCTCTTATGTGCACTGTCTATCTTAACTTCTTTGACATACCTCTTCACGATCTCATTCAGGGATCTTTTATGACTCTTTTACGCTCTTCTTCCTTCTACTCCTGCATCTCATCCCTAATCTTTTAGGTTACTCCTTGTCCACTCTTTGACTCGCCCCTAGCGCATGAGGCGTTTAACTGTTCATGGTGTCAAATACATCCTAAAAACATCTTTATAACACATCAACATCTTCACAAAAGTTGGAAATGCTCGAATGGATTTTCCTTGTGGAGCCCCCAAATTGTTTTGCTTAATAATAGTATAAAAAATTATAGATTCAATGAAAAATTAGGTAATATATCCCCCAATAACACTTCAAAAACAAAAATTAACCACACCGGTGAAATTTTATCATAAAAAACTACAGTCGATGAACTTGCTCAGGAATCCACCCTCTAAACTTAACCAAGTGTCAGTTCCTATTGAGATCATTAAAATTATGAATTCAATATGATAATATCTATGGGAACTTAACAAAGAATATATCATAGAGATTAGTGAACACATACTATTTTATCCATTTATTAATACTGATATGTCGATCACTGATCTTGTTGGAAACAAACTCCCGAAGCTTACCTTCAAACCACTAAAATATTTCCTATTTAGTATGGTTCCAAATCCTCCCCAATAATAAAACTTAGTCCCAATAAAAAAACCATTTGTTGGCTTTGTTTTTGATCCGACCCTCTTAATAACAAAACTTGTGACCAACAAAACCCTAATGGGTACCAACAATTTCAACATCACCTATGAAAACATGTGAAGTCTCATCGATGGTAGTTGTGAGAACCAAATTTCTATAGCAGTGAGGGAAAATTGAATTAAAAATGATCAAGAATTCTATTCTACTCAACCTATAGTTAAAAAATTAACCCTAATAACACACATCCATAACATTTACAGTGACATCACTTAACAAAAACAAAATTTAAAAGGGTTGTCTCATTTACTCATACCAATAAAATCAATCCATTCACACATTAAAATATGTAGGGTGTGGAGCCTGATTATATTATTTATTTAGATGTATCACCACGTTGGACCCCTATTCTTAACGGGGTGGCAATGCCACCCGTAGTTTAATCGTTTCCAGGGGGTCCAGTGGGGGGGCGACGACGACCTTTTGGAGCCCCCCCTGGCGGGCGGTTTTGGGGGCCGTGCCCCCGAAGCTAAAAACAAATGTAAAATTGCCTTGTAAAATATTGTAATTTCGTAGTCATTCTGGGCCGTTCATTAGGTGGATGATCTGAAGGTAGAAGTTATGTTTAATTTATGTTTTTTCCCCTAGAAGGCAACCCCTCGTTTTATATGAGGGTATTGTATTGCGGATGTGTATGGTATGTGTATTATGAGCAAGAAACATAAAAGGGGACTGTGAGAGAGAGTAGAGGATATTACAGTGGATGTGCTATAGGTTGTCTCTTCATCTTGTTGGATAATATAAAGGAAGGACTAGCTGTTCGAGGTGGACATAGCCCAAATTGGGTGAACCACATATATCTGTGTCTCTCTTGTTTTATATGTTTTCTGTATTTGTGTTTCTGCATATTTTATGTGTTCCATTGCTCTGTGATATATAATTTTCTATCAAATAGTATTAGAGCCAAAGGTCTATTTGGATAATAAACTCATAGGAAAGAAGGGTTCCTGGTTCGAGTGGGAGCAATGGCAGAAGATGTTAGGTTTAGGGTCGAGAAATTTAACGGCCAAAACTGCCCGCTGTGGAAGATGCAGATGGAATATTATCTGTATCAGAAAGATCTGTACCTACCATTGAGCGGAAAAACAAAGAAGCCATCGAGTATGACAAACAAAAAATGGGATATTCTTGATAGAAAGGCACTTGGAACAATACGGTTGTGCCTCACGACGTCAGTAACCTTCAATATTTCAAAGGAAACAACAACAGAGAGTTTAATTAAGGCATTGACGAAACTATATGAAAAACCCTCGTCCTCAAATAAGGTATTTCTTATGAAACGTTTATGTAATATGAAGATATCGGATGGTGGATTTGTTGCTGACCATTTAAATGAATTTAATACGGTTACCAGTCAGTTAAGTTTTGTAGGGGTAAAATTTGATGATGAAGTTAGGGATCTGTTATTTCTGTGCTCATTGCCAAAAATTTGGAATGGTTTAGTTATGGCCATTAGTAACTCTGTCTCTGGATCTAGTACTATAAAGTTTGATGATTTTTTTGGTGCTATCCTTAGTGAGGAAATGTGATGGAAAAGCTCTAGTGAGACATCGGGTAATGATTGAGTGCAAATACTAGGGGAAGAAAAATGGAAAGAGGAAAGAGCTCAAAATATTATAGTAAATCAAGGAAAGGAAGATCCAAGTCCAGATCGAGGATAGTGTGCTAGAAATGTGGAAAGAAAGGACACCAGAAGAAAGACTATAAATCTCGGAAGGGAAACGAAGGAGACACACAACAAGAAAACAATCATGAAGAAAATGTGACAGGTGATGTGTTACAAGATGCTTTAATTATTTCTTTAGGAAATGTTACTGATTCATGGGTGGTAGATTTAGGGGCCTCATTCTAGGCCAAACCTGATAAGAAATATTTTCATGACTATGTTCAAGGAGATTTTGGATAGGTTCATTTGGGTGATGATAAACCCTATAAAATCGTCGGAATGGGTAAATTTATTGTAAAACAACAAAATGGAAACCAATGGCTATTAAAGGAGGTAAGGCATGTTACAGATCTGAAGAAAAATATGATTTCAACAGGGTAGTTAGGCAGTGAAGGTTGTGTGACAACTTTCACAGATAAAATCTGGAAGGTCACTAAAGGAGCCCTGGTAATAGAAAAAGGAGAAAAGGTAGGTACATTGTATTTATGCAATGGTATTTCTAACTCTATTAATGCTTTAACTTCCAAAGGAGAAGATGAAAATTTTTGGAATCATAGGCTTAGACACATAAGTGAGAAGGGGATGAATATTCTCCACTCAAGAAATTTTTTGCCTGGTTTGAAGAATATTGATTTGGATTTCTATGAGAATTGTGTTTATGGAAAACAAAAAAGAGTTAGATTTCTTAGATTTGGGAGAAAAAAGAAGAGCAAAAAATTAGAGCTTGTGCATAAGAATGTATGGGGACCTTCTTAGGTATCATCTCTCAGTGGCTCTCATTATTATGTTAGTTTTATTGGTGACGCAACTAGAAAAAATTGGATTTATTGTATTCAAAATAAATCTCATGTATGTGATACTTTCAAGAAATGGAAAGCTTTGGTTGAGATTGATATAGGAAAGAGGTTAAAGTTTCTAAGATTAGACAAATGGAGGTGAATATTGCAACAAAGAGTTTGATAGGTACTGTTCAGAGCATGAAATTCACAGAGAGAAGACAATTCCAAGAACACCACAAAAAAATGGTGTGTCAGAAAGGATGAACAAAACAATCATGGAGTGTGCAAGGTGCATGAGATTTCATGCAGGATTGCCTTTACAATTTTGGACAGATGCTGTAGATACTGCTGTTTATCTAATAAACAAAGGGCCTTTAAGTTCCTTGGATGGTGGTATTCCAGAGGAGGCATGGATAGGTAAAAAGGTAAACTACTCATTTTTAAAGCCTTTTGGTTGTGAGGCCTTTTTCCATATTAATAAAGAAAATAGAACAAATCTTGAAGCAAAATCAAAGAAATGTACCTTTATTGGATATGGTGTTAATGATTTTGGTTATCTCTTATATGATCATGAAAATCACAAAATCATTAGGAGCAAAGATGTAATATTCAATGAAAATTTCTTTTATAAGAATTAGTTACAGGAAAAGAAACATGAAAAATAAAACAAAGAATACACAGTTCTTGATGAGATCACAGAAAAATTAAAGGTTCCTGAAAATAATAATAATCAACAACCACAACAAAAAAAACCACCACAACAGCAACATGAACCTCAAACAAAAAGTGGTGTCAGAAGATCTACTAGGATAAGTGTACCCCCTGAACAATACTCTCCTTCATTATATTATTTATTGTTGACTGATTTTGGTGAACCCGAATGTTATGAAGAATCAATGCAGGTCAAAACCAGGAAGAAGTGGGAGCTAGCCATGAAAGAAGAGATGGAATACTTAATACATAACTAGACTTGGGACTTAGTCAGGTTTCCTACATGTAAATCAACATTGTAGAATAAATGGGTTTACAGGCTGAGGGAAGAAGATGGAGGAAAATAGAGGTACAAAGCTAGACCTGTGGTGAAGGGGTTTGCACAAAAGAAAGGTATTGACTTTGATGAAATATTTTCTCTTTTTTTTAAGATGACTTCTATCAGAACTATTTTAAGTCTTGTAGCAATGGAAGATTTGCATCTTGAACATTTAGATGTAAAGACACCATTTCTCCATGGATATTTGGAGGAAGAGATATATATGTAGCAACCACAAGGATATGAGGTCAAAGGGAAGGAAAATTTAGTGTGAAAGTTAAAGAAAAGCTTTTATGGCTTAAAACAAGCTCCAAGGTAGTGGTATCTAAAATTTGACAGGTTTATGTCTGAACAAGGTTATACTATATATCACTTTGATCATTGTGTTTCTCTGAAAAAGAAAAATGATGGCATATATATTATATTGTTATTGCATGTAGATGTCATGCTTGTTGCAGGGTCTAACATGCAGGAAATAAATGTACTCAAAAGAAAATTAGAAAATTCATTTGCAATGAAGGATTTAGGAGGTGCAAAACAAATCCTTGGTATGAGAATAACTAGAGACAGGAAAAATCACAAATTAACATTGTCTCAGAATGAGTACATACAAAAGGTGCTGGAAAGATTTAATATGCAGAATGAAAAACCGGTTAGTACACCTTTGGCTAGCCATTTCAAACTTAGTAAGGAGATGTGTCCAAAGACCCAAGAAGAAATGGATTATATGTCTAAAGTTCCATATGCATCAACAGTTGGAAGCTTAATGTATGCAGTGGTCTGCACAAGGCTTGATATTTCACATGCAATGGGAGTTGTAAGAAGGTACATGAACAATCGAGGAAAAGAACATTAGATGGCAATGAAATAGATGCTCAGATATTTGAGAGGTACCACAAATCAAGCATTATGATTTGGTGGTTCAAAAATTGCTCTACCGAGATATGTTGATGCAGAGATGACAAGTGATAGAGATAACATGAGGAGCACTACATGGTATGTATTTACTATAGGTGGAATAAATGTCAGTTGGGTTTCAAAAATGCAAAGTGTTGTTTCAATTTCAACAACATAAGTAGAGTATGTTGCTGCTACAGAGGCTAGTAAAGAAACAATTTGGTTACAAATGTTTATGGATGAATTGGGTAAGAAACATGAGATGGGAAGGTTATACACTGTCAACCAGAGTGCCATTCATCTTGAAAATAACTCAACATTTCATTCCAAGACTAAACACATACAACTCAAGTACCATTTCATACGATCAATGTTGGAATATGGACAACTGAAGCTGGAAAAGATACACACTAGCCAGAATCTTGCAGATATGTTAGCAAATGTTGTAACCAGGGAGAAACTAAGATTCTGCTCAGATTCAATTGGTCTTCAAGTATGATGATGAATATGAGAAACAACCAGGTCTAAAGTGGAGTAATTTTCCAGCAAATGAAGCAGTAGTGGAGTTGCTACAATCAGTATCCAGGTGGAGGATTGTTGGGTGTGGATCTTGATTATCTTCTTTATTTAGATGTATCACCGTGTTGGACCCCTATTCCATTGCTTCCCATCGTTTAATCGCTGCCAGGGGGGGGGGGAGGGCGACGATGACCTTTTGGATTCCCCCTTGGTAGGGGGTTTCGGGGGCAGTGCCCCTGAAGCTAAAAACATATGTAAAATTTCCTTGTAAAATATTGTAATTTTGTAGTCAATCTGGGCCGTTCATTAGGCGGATGATATGACAATAGAAGTTGTGTTTAATTTAGGGTTTTTTTTCCTAGACGGAAACACCTCGTTTTGTATGAGGGTATTGTATTGTGGCTGTGTATGGTATGTGTATTATGAGTGAGAAACATAAATGAGGACTGTGAGAGAGAGTAGAGGATATTACAACAAATATACTATAGGTTGTGTCTCTTCATCTTGCTGGATAATATAAAGGAAAGACTGGTTGTTCGGGGTGGATGTAGCCCAAATTGGGTGAAGCACGTATATCTGTGTTTCTCTTGTTTTATACGTTTTTTGTGTTTGTGTTTCTGCATATTTTATGTGTTCCATTGCTCTGTAATATATAATTTTCTAACAAAATATTTAGAAAGGAATATAACTGAACATCACACAATAATTTTATAGAGCACATGAAACACCAACGAACAAAACTCCAACCATATTTTATTATTTCCAAAAGAGTGCTTGCTACAAAATGTACAAATTTACTACAATATTTATCCTAATCTCAGCAGCCTAAATTTATCATTACACATATACATAAAAATACCACTAAAACCGCTAATCACTAGAGAAAAAACAAACAAATAACCAACCTCAATCCCTTTGGCTTCTGTCGTTTTGTACATGACTACATAAAGTGAAATACAATGGGAAATATACATGTATGAAATTACCCTGTGTAGACACCACTTGCTAAGTTAGTCCAAATTAAAACATAGGCTTAACTACACAATCAAATTTAACCATTCCCTCCTTTCTGCTTTTGTGTTATGCCTTCTGCATGGTTCTCCCTTCTGCATCACTCCCTTCTACACTGATTTTGTGGATTTAGACAAAATTATGCAATGATCCACATGTTGTTACTACTCCATTCTTTTGCATGCACTGCCAAAACTACCTTAAAATGTCTTCAATCTCATTTATCCAAAACTTTCCCCAACAATGTCTCTCCCTCAATTGCGTCCCCACCCACACCTTCTTTTCTCCATTAAATTTTTATATGTTTTTGAACATTATCTTATTCATCAGTTTATAGCTATATCAAATTAACCCCTTTCAAGTGGGTGGTTAATTAAAATTATTAATCCATGAATGCCTAATTACCATTACCTCACTTAGATTGGTAATCTATAAGTCACTATTTGGGGGAGTAAGGATTCTAAATCCCTATTATGCAAATTCTTATTTTTTAACTAGGTAATTTAGACTCCATGTCCTTGTATCTATGACATGGGTACCTTTAATTTAATTTGATTTTAAAGACTCCACATTTCTATCAATATTAGTCAAGACATGGTTGTGAGTCGACACCCATATGCTGGAAACTTTGAAAGGATTCACTTTATACCCTACACAAATATGCACCCATGCCAAATGACATGTTACTCTTAATCGGTTCACTGCTTTGTAGGTGGAGTTTTTCACTCCTTTAAGCCTATTCAAAATAACCATGAGTCTAGGATAATTCCCTTTACCCTTTATTATTCTTACTGTGGTCCCTTAGATTACCCATTACCCACACCATTATTTAGTCTTCTATATAATTTAATTTAACTTCCACAAACTTTGACTCATTTAGTCAACTTCACCTAGGAGTATGTAGGTTTTTTCACCTTGTCTTAATTTATATTTTCTTAATAGGGTTAGTATCCATCTATTAGCATATGATAAAAGTATGTTATCCAAGATTTGCTAAAGATAATTATGCAAAAAGGGGCATTACATACCTTCCCCATTGGATTGAATATTTCCCACAAGTTTTTGTGGAGCATGCATATATTTTCATTGTATATGTAAAATCATAAAATGTGATATTTAACCTATATGAATTATATTAGATCATAATATTTACATCATCCAATAGTCCTTCCTATATAATCAAAACATGTTAGAGAATTTCCAAACTCTCTCCTAGATTTGTGGGGTTATTTCAAATCTTGGAAATGATTGGACTTGTGGCTTACAGTCTTACTCTGCCACCAAGACTACATAGTATCAATGTTTTTCATGTATCTATTTTGAGACATTATGCTCCTAATTTTTTGAACGTTTTGGGTTTGTAACAATTGAATCATGTGGAGGTCACCAATGGAGGAGAATTGAAGATAGAACCTATATATATATTGCACCATTTCACCCACTAACTTAGGACGTACTTAGTGGACTAGGTAAAGGTCCAATGGATTATTCATAGCATAAGTTTATCCACTTGGAAAGATACAAATTCTATGTGCCATGAATACCTGTTTTTTTTCAGCTAAGAAGCTTTGGGATGAAGTTTTGACTTAAGATGGGGACTGTATAATGCTCTAGTATCTAAACTTGTTTTTATGTTTGGAAAAGAGTTATAATTTTTTTCTTTTGTTTTATTAGGTATACGTTGATATTGGAGACAATTAAGAGAAACACATACAATGTTTTCAAACATGTTATTGTTTGCAATATGAATGTGTTATTATACTATTCACTTTTTCTTGTGGATGTAGTGAAGAGTATTCTTTGAGTTTAATGGTGAGGTACATGTGACTTGTAAATGGGATCATGATCAACTTTAAATTATACCATATGTAGTATTAATGTTCTGAAGAGTCAAAATTTATAGAGGACGCAATGTATTTATGAAAAAATGACCCATCATATGTAGTATTAATGTTGTGAAGAGTCAAACTTTATAGCCGAAGCAATGTATGTATGAAAAAATGACCCATGAAAATGAATGACTTGTGGAAGGGAATGAATGTAAAATTAATTCTTTATTCACTTGTATGCAAGTAATTGTGTATTTGAAATCTCTTTCCAAACTCACACTCCGGTCTTAAGTAACTATGATAAATACATGGAGTCCCTAGTAACACATTGAAGGAAGGGTATCTATGTGGCAAAGACAAAGAGAGGGAGCCCATATTATTGATTAAGATCATGGGATTGTTTAATAAGGGTGTGTAGTCATTTCTTGAAAATTATGAGTTGTGACTAGTTACACACATAAAAGGGGCTTCTAAACATAATTCATTATATATATATGAAAAATTTAGTTAAGAAGAAAAAACATTGAATGCATAAGAACTTAGGAAAATAAATAAGTTTTTTTTTCCAAGGGAACAATTATGATTTTTATTTATAGAAATTCGGTCTCAAGGCCATAACCATTTACATATTCAACTGATTCTTCATATTATAGCTTTAGTCCTATTAAAAAAATACCATTTTTACACTTTTAGGAAAACAAATGAGTTATACAAATAAATATCAATTAATTTTTAATAATAAAGTATAGTTCATAGAAATAGTGGAAAGAAATTTAGAAACTGATGAAACCATTTAAATTAAATGGCCGGTAAATCTCTATAGACATCAATACATAATAAAAATACTAAAAATATGATAAACCTCACATTTCCAAAATTAAAAAAATTGTAAAAATTAACTACATTAAATAATTTTATTTGGAATTATTGGTATTATGTTGATAGATATATCTATTTTGGAATAGAGATTCTAGAAATTTAATTTAATTATCAATAATTATTAGGTGGGTGGTAGAGATTTAACCTCTATGGAAAATTCTAGAATATTCATAGGAGTATACACAATTTAATGGCTGAGATTTATCTCCAAAATATTTATGTTCTTTAGCCTTTTTAATAAAAATGATTAATTAAAAGAAAACAAGTGTGCTATGAATTTATGGGCACGTGGTATTGATATTGGCACATGGTATTGTAACAAAACTATTTATAAATTAAAAATCTATGGTAAAGTGGAGATAAATCTTGTTCCATATATATATATATGTGTATGTATGTATGACATATCTATTAATTATTTTTATAATTATTTATAATAAATAATATAAAAATTTATAATTTAGTTATATATATATATATATATATATATATATATATATATATATATATTAAATTGTAGCAACCTGTGCTAGTTTTTTTTTTCCAAGGAAAAAACCAAAATTTTTATTAAGACAATAAAAAGTTACAGTAGTAGATGTAAAAAACATTCTTGAAACTGTGTTCCCACTTACAAAGCAGAATACCACTAATAGAACTGAGAACCAACAAAAAGACAAAAATATGCTAATCATGGTCAGTTTAGCAAGATACCACAAAATATCATAGTTGGGCATCCCCATTAAGGAGAAAACGACCCATGCATCAAAGTTACTAGGTTTATAGAACCACTATGTACATTAATCAACAAAAACTAAAAATCATTTCATTGTGGACAAAAGAAAAACATAAGCATGTCGAGGACTGATAAGAAGAACCAACAAATAAAGGGAAAGGTATATGCATATTCCAGACATAACATAAAAAAAAGAAGGATCATATGATGTAAGGCTGTTATTTCGACACACATACCCTCCCTTCTTCTTCTTGTATTATGTGACATGCATCTAAATTGTGTTGTATACCCTCCTTAGAAAGGAGGTCGAATTATGTGTTCCGCTCCCTATATATGTGGTAAACAAATATAGAATCAAAACCCAGTTTTAAATGTAAAATTTCTTCTATGGGTGGAAGCAAAATGTAGTTTTGACATCTATGTACTTCATTAAACCAGTTAACAACATTGAAAGAGTCACCAAATATTTGAACATAAATAATCCTCATTTCTTGAAGCCATCACATTAAGATTTTCACTGATTGGAGCTCTTAAAAACTATTTGTTCCCTATTTAAGGCTCACTAAATATTTGAAGAGTTTGTGTTCATTTATGTGAATAACCAAACCTACACCACACTTGTTCTAAGCATCAGATGCTCCATTGAAATATGCCCAAGGAATGTTGGGTCTAATAATTTCTTCTCTTATGGTTCGAGTAGTGTGTTTTGGTGGGGTCTCAGGTATTAAGGCGAAAAACGCTGCGCATTCTCCTGCAATTGGAGAAGAAGCTGGAGAGCGGTCCTAAAAAATTCCTTTATTCCTTGAAATCCAAATTCTCCATGAAATAATTGGTGGAAAATTTCTCATATGTTCGTCATTGGTTAAGTTCCACCATTTTTTCCATGCTTCCAATATGAGCCATTCCATCTTTGTCTAACCCCCATAATATTCAGAGTGGCATCCCAAATTTTGACACTAAAAGGGTGATGAAGGAATAGGCGGCTCACTCATTCCTCAAAATTTTTACATAGAATACACCAACCATGCCTATTCTTGTTCCTTTTCTGGAGATTATCCGAGGTGGGCACATTATTTTTTAGAAGGCAACAGAGGAATAACTTTGTCTTGGCTGAGAATTTTAATTTCCACAAAATATTCCACCAACATGCTTGGACCTGTTGACCTCTCCTGCCCATTTGATAGCTGTAACCGAACTTAGGTGAATAGAATCCTGCTGGTTCTCGCACCCACTTGAGAACATCAGGACAATCCCTTCTCCGCACAGTCGTGTGTTGTAGTTCACTGGTATAGTTCTGCCAAGAATCTCTCCAATTTGCCTCAAGATCGATATCCTTGAACTTTTTCCTACCTTGATGCCAATGTGATGAATATTCAGCCACAACAATCTGATTTAGGTAAGTGGAACCATGGTTATTAAGATATTCCACTAGTTCTCGAGGTATGCCATAGTATTTGCCACATCCCACCCGCCGGTCTATCCCAATCCCGAGATTTTACCCATTCCCGATATGCCAAGAAAGTCCTTATTATATAATTCCAAATTACTCTAAGGTGACCTTCCATATTGTAGATGCATTTGGAGTTTTATTATCCGGCCTTCTCATCCAATCATCCAGAGGAACCATGTCAATATATTTCCTCTTTACCAAACAATCCACATATTTTCCTTAGTTAAAATGTGCCACCCAGATTTTTCTACCATGGAGGATGAAAAAAGAGGGAGGTTATTGATTCCCCATCCTCCCCATGCCTTGGGAGAGCCACCTTGTCCCAAACAATCCATGGAAGGACCACCTCCTCCTTTGATTCCGCCCATAAAAAATGACCACACAACTTCTTGATCTAGGATAGAATACCTTTTGGGACCCAAGTGATTGCTATCCGGTACATTGGAATGGCTATAAGTAACGACTTGATTAACACCAGTCTTCCTGCTCTCGAGAGCCAATTGAAACTCCAATGGTTTATACACTTTTCCACTTTGGCCAACAATCATTTCCAATCACTTTTTTTTATAGGTATTAGGTTTAAGATGAAAGATCATATATTTGAAGCTATCCTTCATATGTTTAGCTTCAAAAGGGAGAATGTCAAGCACACGGTTTAATTCTTCCATCGAAAACCCCTCGTGTGCAATTATATATTTATCTACATTAATACACGTTCCTGTAGATTTTTTAAATAAATCAAGAGCAAGTTTTAGATGTCGAATATCCCCTTGAGACCCATCGCTAAACAAGAGGATATCATCTACAAAAAAAATATGTATGATAAGCATATTGACCACAAATTCAATCCCTTTGACCTCACCTCTATGCTTAGTAGCTAGGACCAACTGACTAAGGCCTTCGACCGCCAATAAAAAGAGGAATAGGGACAAGGGACACCCCTGTTCGAGTCCCCTCTTAATGTGAAAAAAATAAGAATCCGATCCATTTATAAGAACATGAAATGAAAAATTTGATATACATGCCATTATCTAGTTGATGAAACTAATTTTAAATGCAAAAGGAGTAAGAAGGAGATGAAGGTATAACCAACTTATTCTGACATATGCCTTTGAGAGGCCTATTTTAACTATCATACCTTTCCTTTTTCTCCTCTTAATGCCATGCATAGTTTCCTGCACCACTACTATCGCTTCATGGATATGCTTACCATCCATAAAACCAAATTGTTCCTTAGAAATATTCCTTGAGTATAGGTTTAATATGGGAGGCTATGATCTTCGCAATAATTTTATAGAGGCAATTGCACAAGGATATGGGTATGAAATATTCAAAACTTGAGGGAGCATCTGTTTTTTGAATTACAACAAGAAAAGTAGAGTTTAAAGGCTCATATATAAACCCCCTGATCCTTGATTCTTCCACAACTCATGTGAGCCCATCCCCAATGGTCTCGAAAAAATGAAGATAAAAATCCACCATCCAAACATCTGACCCTGAGCTTTTGTCTTTTTTCATTGATTTTATGACTCCATCAACTTCCCCTTTTGTGACAGGTACCATGATCATCTCATTTTCTTCTTCCTCCACATATATTGGGGACAATTGTGCCACCTAGATGACTTCTGCTATAGATTCCACCTACAGAGCTCTAAAAAATACTTTGAAGTGATCTCTTCCTATTGATGAAAACTCCTCAAATGATTTTGTAGTTCCTCCGTAGGCTTGATCCATCTCCCATATTGCGTTCTGGCCCTTTGCATAATTTTGGATGAACTTAGAGTTTTCATCCCCTGCTACACACTTGATGGCTCTACTCTTAAGTCTCCATAATTCCAATAGTATCTTTATTTTATAGGATTATAGTAGTTTTATTCTTTGTTTTTTCTCCTCTCTCTCATGTTCGTCCTTCGATACACTTTCCAATTTTTGAAGAGCTTCATTAATGTTGTTAAGGTCAACTTCTTCCTTTGACCTCTTTTACTTTGCCCAATTGATAGTGGCATGTTTCATTCTTTTTATATTTCCCATAAAGTTCTGAGCCATTGAGCCACCTTAATCAGTGGCCTGATGATTCCAAGTTGTATTGACAATATTATTATAACTAGGGTATTTAATGCAAACTGGATTATATTTAAAATGTGAGCCAAGCTTCGTACTGGTCCCTTTTATCTCTAGTATGATGGGGAAGTGAGCCGAATCTCCACCCGTCCTAACCCATTGTATAAAAAAGGGAATGAGATTAACTAGTTCCTCCTTTAGCAAAAAAATATTCATTCTCTTTGCCACCCTTGCTTCTCCCATTCGCCAATTCCTCTAGGTGGGGCTAGATTTTATCAAATTCACATCTAAGAGCTTCCCCTTCATGAAATTTTTCTAGAAGAAATCACTCAGAGTATCTGCTTGTGCCAGAGGCCCCCAAGATTCAACCAAGTCTGATGAAAAGTTTGGATCCCCCCATACCACCAATTTGGAGTGATTCATAAAATGTTTGGCTAACAGGGAATTCCAGAAAGGTACCCTATCCTGACACACCCCATAGATATTGATAACAGGTACCCCTGTTACCCACATTCTCCTTCCTTTTTTACCATGCATATAAAAATGCGCCTCCAATTCATGCTCTCAAATAAATTTCAAAATCTTGCAATCTTTACATTTGGAAGCTTCTTTATCTCTTACCCTATGGTTATGAACCCATACCTATCAAAATTTCATAGGAGGAAACCTTGCTCTTCAATCAAGGGTTTAAAACCTTATGATAAAACCCACCGGAATAACCTTCGAATTACTATTCAATAACCTTGGTTATAACTATATCTCAACGAACCCTTTGGAATCCATGACATACGTACTCACCTTTAAACAATGCTATCCATGCGGTCACAAACCTGCATGCTGAGGACATCAATAAGTGTATGGGCCCCATTTAACACCCATGAAAATCTCTGACTTTGATTTGAAACCAACCACCAGCAGAATATGAATGTTCGGGTCCACAATCTTTATTAACCCGCATATCAAACTATGTTATACATTGGTTCTGACATATATTAACCCAACAATAAATGAAATTCACATCGCCTAAGGTTCTTACCTTGGCTATAATTGCTGACATCACATTTCATTTATGCGTTTCAAACCTTATTAAATCTCGTCCTTGATTTAATACAAAACCCAAAAAACAATGAGGTTTGCTCGGTCCCACAATGGTCCTTACCTTGCTATAAATGTTGAATGGATCCGACGGCCCAGCTTTTGTCGCGCTCCAAAACCCAACTAAACCCTCATCCGACAAATATCGTGTTATGAAAACGCTCGACGTTTATTTCTCAGAAATTACACGATGAAAGTGGTTTTTACAAACCACTTATTGCGACGCGTCGATCAAAGGCATATATCAAATTTTTTTTGTCAATTCCACTTACCACTCTTGTGGTTGCGCGATACCACCAGATTTAATCTCCGAAACTGCCTTGCTGCTCACGGTTCCGCCTGCCCATTGATTCAAGGTTCCGTTCCAATTTTTTAGCGCCTTTGCTATATATATAACTCTGCCCTTTTCCTTCTTTTTCACTCTTCACCATGGTTCCATTGACGCAATCTGATCTCAATTAAGAACCAATTGGATCGAATTCTTCCGGAATCTCTTATGTAGAGGGTTAAATCTCCATGGCTTTACTGTATGCTGGCTTAACACAAATAAACTCCTTTCAAATATTGTCTTCTCGCTATGGATTGACTTCACCTGATATTGATTAAGGTAAACAAAGGTTTCGATGCAAACTTAACCATGTTCAAAATTCAGGGACCAACTAGTACTTGTGTTCTCCATCGAAAGGCCTAAATCATGAAATGAGCCTTTTGATTTCCAACCTTGATTTCAGGTGGTTAACCTACTGGAGTGACTATAGCACGGATTTCATTCCACTGTTAACACTATGGTTTCACTTCAATTTAATAATTCAACAGTTCACTTATCAACATCGATTCACCATGATTACACTAAATTTCCCAATAAGTACAAATCACTCAAAACTCAATTAAATGAATGTGCATTTTCAATTCCCACAATCAAATCTTCCAATAGTAATAAAATACCACATTATTCCTATTGCAGAGTTTTATTCCCTGAAACTCAACTATTACTCATGCATAATTAAATCAACCAATGCACATGTAATACTGAAACAATTCTTTCATTTATATAATGAAATCACTTACAGACTCCTTGGTTGGAAAGATCTTAAATTCGATGGCCCCTCTATCTCCTACTCTGTCTCTCCATATATCTCCAGGTTTGCCCCTCTGCTTAATTCCTCAGAGGATTATTTATACAATTTAATAATAAATTGATTCAGCTCCCTTAACGCTCAACAAAACTCTTGGAATCCTCAAATCCTAATTTTAGCCTAAATCCCTAAACAAACTGAAACTGACTCTTCACATTCCTAAAAAATCAACTTCTCTCATGTTCTCCAATCACTTGGGAACATTTACAATTTCTCTACATAATTAAAATCACTCTAATTACTTAAGGATTACATAAGAGTTTAAAACCAAAAGACCCCCTATGTCTACTTAGATAAAAGTATTTTATTGTGCCTAATGCCCCTGCATCAGACTCCCAAGATTAAAATTTATCATGATCTCCTGATCATGTGCTTCAGTCCTTGTCTTCCTGGATCCCACACTTTGTTCTGCAACTGATCATCTGTTGCAATATTCTTCTTGCACATTTCTCCAAGCTTCCATACCTTTTTTTGTCTTGCTCCACTAGTTGCACTTTTACATTCTCTTTCTGTCTTTATTCTGCTGCTACTGCTTCTTTGTTTTCTTGCTGCTGTCTTTTTCTCAGACACTTTCACCATCAACCTTCTTATCAATTCAATTTCCTGATCTAATTTATCTTTTGACTGCTGGATACTGCCCCATCTTGATTGCTGAACTTCTTCTTCTGCTTCTACTGGCTGAGTTCTTATTTGCTGAACTCTTACTGCCACCTTTGCTGTAGCTTTAGCCCCAACTTTAACTTGATGAGATTTTACTTGCCTAGTACCTACTGCTTCCCTAGCTTCCACCCAATCATCCATACCCTCTTGTCTTATGCAACAGTAAAAGTCTTCCTGATTGTCACCCATGAAAATTTATTCATTCTCTGACTTCAACAATTCTCTGGACTAGTATTTAAATTTCTAGTCACTGTCATCATCTCTTTTCTTCTCCTGGACCAAACATTCTTTAGTCCTTCCATCAGTACCTGTAATCATAAAACAAACACCAAAACTAAAAAATCCTTGTGTCTCTTCCTCCTCTGGAAACACTTCAAATTGTTGCTCTAACATTTCCTCTGGAAACACTTCAATCTGCTGCTCTGCCATTTCATTCTCTTCTCTAAATGTTTTCAGAAAAAAATTCAGCCATCTATGTTCAAGCATTTCATCAATATGATGCAAACTCGTTTCAACATGCTCTTCTTCTTCTTCCTTGACAATCTTCAGTAATTGTCTTCCATCTTCTTGATTGATCATGGAAATCAATTCAAGTTCTTCAAGTATTGTGTCCTCATCTTTCATCAAAATAGAATTCTGACCTTCCATCCCTGCAATAAATTCAGTTATCTGTCCATCACTCTTTATTTGGCCATTCAATAAAAACAATCTGTCATTATCATCAAATTTATCATCATCAAACACAACTTCATTGAACCAATTTCTTTCATAAAACAAGGAATTTATGAATTCATTCTGCTGCAGTAATTCAGTTTGATCTTCCTTTGAAAGATAATCATCGTCATATCTTGCTTGGCAACATTCAACTTCATTCATTTCAATTTCATTACATGATTTTTCTTCTATAACACCTGAAATTATAGTCAAATTGTCAAATTCAACACTACAAGACCCAATGGTCTCAATTGATGATCCAGTCACCAATTCTTCCTTCTGCAGTCCTAAGTCTTTTCCAAGACTCAGAAAATCTTCACTGCCTTGCATCTTCACATTCTACAATCCCCAAATTTGAAATTGAGGTTCTCCTTCCTACATTGAATCCTGGTTGTTCAACATAATCTCTAGCAACTTAATTTCTTCATTCCTTGGATTAAAGTCTCCCACAAAATTTTCCTCCTCTCTTATTTGACTGTCCAATGGTGTCAATATTTCTTCAGCATCAACAAAATCTGCATCCGTAAAACAATTGTCAAAACAAAAATCATAAGGCCTGAGTGCCTTTCCTTCCTCTGCCAGCATTTGAATATGTTGTCCTGAAATTCCTTCCTTCTCTATCAGCACATCAATATGCTGATTCAATTTTCCCAAAGAACTCTCTAAATAATTCTCAAGACTATCGACAAGTCTTTCATTCACACCATCTGCCTCCATGATGGTTTCTTGTTCACTATAGTGAACTCTGCCTTCTGCAATCTCCCTTTCATACTCTGAATTCTCCAACAAATATTCCATCAATGCAATTTCTTTGTGGCATTGCTGAAGCAATTCGTCATGATCATTTACAATCCCTGCATTCACACACAAAATTTCAGTTTGTAAACTAGGAGCTCCAATAGACTCAATTGGTGTTTCACATATTAGCTCTTCAAACTAATCCTCTCCTTCTTCATTCACAAGAATTTCTTCCTGTGCTGCAACAACTTCAATCATAAATGTATCACTGCTTCCTTCATTCAAGAGACATTCTCCAACATTGTATTTTACTTCAGAGTATTCATCTTCTGAGAGATACTTATTCATACTTGTGACAGCTTCACAAGATTTCTCATCCTCCCCTGTAAAACCTGTAATCACCCCACAATTGTTAGTCACAAAAATACAAGGTTCTACATCATCCAGCTGATCTGGACTTGTCCAATAACTCAGGAAATCATCAATAATTTCCTCTTCAGCAAGACAAACTTCTTGCTATCTTAATCCTCCACCATGGTTCATAAGATCTTTTTCATATCTCCATTATTCATCTATACTCTATTCTGCTTCACAAACAAAAACTTCTCTTCTCAACTCAGCTGCTCTGAGTTATGTACATCCCAACTGTACATCCATCCTCTGTTCAAGCTTTCTCAGCTTTTCTGCAAACACAAAAAAATCATCAGATGTAAATTCATTTGACCTCTTGGTCTCACTTGAAGTTTTAGTCTTCAAGTCCTTTTCCAAATACTCAATCATCCTGAGTAATCTCTCTTTCTACTAAGCATGTATCATCTGCTATTTCTTCATATGTAGCCTATGCCACTTTACTTTCTTCTTCATGAGCCAACCAACTCTCTGGCTTTCCTCTATCATATTTTTCAGTTTATTAAACTATTCTCTGATCTCAGCTACCTCTTTCTAATATTCTGCATTAGTCAATTTGTTCCTCATGCCATTTTTCCTGGCATCTTCTTCCTCTTTTCTGTTGTGGCCTCTCTCAGAACCTCTACTATCTCTTCTATGACTTTTGGAAGTCATCTTCTCCTCCATCATGAGTTCCTTACTCATCAGCTGCACCAAGCCTCTGCAATAGCAAGCTCTTCTGCTGCCACTTACCTCACCAATCCTTTCCTCCAGATCTAGGATTTTGGCAAGTACTGTTCCCTATCTGTTGAAACCTTCTGAGCACTCTCTTCTACTCTCTCTAGGCTTCACTCTGCAACTTTTCAAGAACACTTTTGTTCTTCTTTCAGCCAACCTCTGTTGGGAATTCTTCAGGTTCCGCCACACTTTCTCCTTCACTTTAGAATCCTCTGCTGGACTCTTTCATCACTGCTCTCAAAGCTGTGACCTGCTTTTGCTGATATTTCTTCAATTGCCTGCAATCTGAGTTCTGCAAACAATTCTTCAAACCAGAGTTAAACACTGCTCATCAACTCACCTTCAAGATTCTGTATAATCTTGCTTCTTCTTTCACCTACACTGCATCTCTGTATGCTGCAATCTTTATCAGTTTCAAAATATGATATCTTTTATCACACATGCAATTAATTCAAAACTTGAACCTTCAAAGAGCTATTCCAGCTCTGATACCACATGATAACGGGTACCCCTGTTACCCAAATTATCCTTCCTTTTTTACCATGCATATAAAAATGCACCTTCAATTCATGCTCTCAAATAAATTTCAAAATATGGAAATCTTTACATTCGGAAGCTTCTTTATCTCTTACCCTATGGTTATGAACCCATACCTATCAAAATTGCATAGGTGGAAACCTTGCTCTTCAATCAAGGGTTTAAAACCTTATGATAAAACCCACCGGAATAAACTTCGAATTACTATTCAATAACCTTGGTTATAACCATATCTCAACGAACCATTTGGAATCCACGACATACATACTCACCTTTAAACAATGCTATCCATGTGGTCAAAAACCTGCATGCTGAGGACATCAATAGGTGTCTGGGCCCCATTTAACACCCATGCAAATCTCTAACTTTGATTTGAAACCAACCACCAGCAGAATATGAATGTTCGGGTCCACAATATTTATTAACCCGCATATCAAACATTCACGCATATCAAAATATGTTATACATTGGTTCCGACATATATTAACCCAACAATAAATGACATTCATATCACCTAAGGTTATTACCTTGGCTATAATTTCCGACATCACATTTCATTTATGCGTTTCAAACCTTATTAATTCTCGTCCTTAACTTTAATACAAAACCCGACAAACAATGAGGTCCGCTCGGTCCCACAATAGTCCTTACCTTGCTGTAAATGTTAAATGGATCCGACGGCCCAACTTTCATCGTGCTCCAAAACCCAACTAAACCCTTATTTGACGAATATCGCGTTATGAAAACGCTCGACGTTTATTTCTCAGAAATTACGCGATGAAAGTGGTTTTTACAAACCACTTATTTCCATACGTCAATCAAAGGCATATATCACGTTTTTTTTTTCAATTCCACTTACCACTCTTGTGGTCGCGCAATACCATCGGATTTAATCTCCGAAACCGCCTTGTTTCTCACGGTTCCACCTGCTCGTTGATTCAAGTTTCTGTTCCAATTCTTTAGCGCCTTTTCTATATATGTAACTCTGCCCTCGTCCTTCTTATTCACTCTTCACCACGGTTCCATTGACGCACTCTGATCTCAATTAAGAACCAATTGGATCGAATTCTTCCGGAATCTCTTATGCAGATGTTAAATTATCCATGGCTTTACTATATGCTGGCTTAACACAAATCGACTCCTTTCAAATCTCGTCTTCTCGCTATGGATTGAATTCACCTGATATTAATTCAGGTAAACAGAGGTTTCGATGTAGACTTAACCATGTTCAAAATTCAGGGACCAATTAGTACTTGCGTTCTCCATCGAAAGGCCTAACTCATGAAACGAGCCTTTCGATTTCCAACCTTGATTTCATTTGGTTAACCTACTGGAGTGACTATAGCACGGATTTTGTTCCACTGTTAACACTGTGGTTTCACTTCAATTTAATAATTCAACAGTTCACTTATCAACATCGATTCACCGTGATTCCACTAAACTGCCCAATAAGTAAAAATCACCTAGAACTCAATTAAATGAATGTGCATTCTCAATTCCCACAATCAAATCTTCCAATAGTAATAAAATACCACATTATTCCTATTGCAGAGTTTTATTAACCATTCCTCATGCAGAATTAAATCAACCAATGCACATGTAATACTGAAACAATTCTTTCATTTATACAATGAAATCACTTACAGACTCCTTGGTTGGCCAGATCTTCAATTCGATGGCCCCTCTATCTCCTACTCTGTCTCTCCAGATCTCTCCAGGTCTGCCCCTCTGCTTAATGCCTCAGAGGCTTATTTATACAATTTAATAATAAACTGATTCAACTCCCTTAACGCTCAACAAAACTCTTGAAATCCTCAAATCCTAAATTTAGCCTAAATCCCTAAACAAAATGAAATTGACTCTTCACATTCCTAACAAATCAACTTCTCTCATGTTCTCCAATCACTTGGGAACATTTACAATTTCTCTCCATAATTAAAATCACTCTAATTACTTAAGGATTACATAAGAATTTAAAACCAAAAGACCCCCTATGTCTACTGCCTAATGCCCTGCATCAGATATTTAGAATTGAAAGCTCCAAGCATAATTCCGAAGAATATACTTATGCTCCCAAGACTAAATCCGCACCCCACGAGTTCAACAGTTTGATGTTGATGTCTTTGAACCTTATAGAAAGATTCCTATATCTCCCCTTTGCATCAACTGTCACAAAGGACAAACCCAGAAACAATTTGCAAAGATATGAATTCACATATTATCTATAACTAAGTGTTTCTTGTAACATAATTACATCAAGACCCATATTTTTAAAAACTTCCTTTAGTGCTAGTTTCTTGCATGTGCTAGAAAACCCTCTATAATTGAAGGACAACACAATCATTTAGTAAACACCATAGGGGTATGCACTTCTCCAAGCGTCCCTTTTAGAGATAATTGTTTCCCATCAGCGATGTCCAAATTGGATTTCAGACGGGCCTTAGATATATCAGTTTTCCTACCCCACATTTTACGAGGAAATTCAGGCTCCCGCAGACCCCCAAAATCGCCTCTGGCCTCAAACGAAACTTCCCTTTTGTCTCTGGGTTGTAAGTTATAGTGAGGCATCCCAAGATATGGACCAGGGAGAGGAGCTCCATCAGAGTGGGCCGATGAGATGAAGGAAAAATTTAGAGCTAGTATTGAGGTAATAACACTATCTAGAGCTAGAGATAGATTACTGCATTGAGAAACATCATAAGGGAGAGGCATGGAGGGACCAGCCCTCGAGAGAGTAACAGAGAAACAAACACATAGGATTGGGGATGAATATATATACCCACCAAGAAGGGAGCAGGTCCGATTGGCTCATCCAAATCCTGACTCTCTCAATGCCGAGCTTCCTCTGACTCTATATGGTTCGTTTCACGATCCTGATCCTCTTGGATCTCCATAGGTTCCAGACCTCTCTTCTACTGATCCCACATCACCACCTCTTAGTTATTTTCTTCCACCCCAATATTTTATTTGCATTCAGATCCAACATCCCTTATGTGTCTTCTTCTTCTACGATTTCCCAATGCAAAATCCCATGCCAAATTTCCATGACTACAGAATCGGTGGTAACGAAAAGGCAACTTTTCATAGTCTATAATTTTGGAATATGAATATCCTTGTTGTTGAAGCCTAATTTTGTCTGCCAAGCCCTCCCTTTCATCTAACCTAACCAGAATCTGGGCCACATTCCTTCTCTTTGTCTCCAAAAAGGACATATCAGCTTCGAGGAATGATCCCAACGTATTTCCAATGGCTCTAAACACATCTTCAGTCCATAATTACAGAGGTAGCATAAGGAGTCGAACCCAAACCGAAATTTCCTCTAATCTTTCCTTCTGTGTGTCGAATAGAGGTGTTCGTTTCTTAATCAATATTGGGGAAATCCCAAAACACTAATTTCACTCCAATACCCATTCTAGTGCCTCTCCTTTATCGAACCGCACCATAAACCAACCCCTTGCTAGAGTAATCACTTCAACCTGTAAATATGGAGCCCCATTCCATACCTTTCCTATCCATTCAGTGATGTACTTCGCCGAGTAGTGTCTCCCTTTTTCTCTTCCCACCAGAAATAGATCTGATGCTTCCATAGCTATATCAATTTGTATATCAACCCCAAGCACCAAATTTGGGGATACAAATTTCTTCTTTATTACCCACCCCTTATTTCTCTTTGCTCCTAAGGGTTGTCTATTCTCGGCTGGCCTGAGAGTTGCTTGTACTTCCTAGGCATGGATTTTCTCAATATTCTGCCCGAAACTGTCTTCTCTTACCACATTATGAAAGAAAAATTCCCCAAGGTATATGGACTGCAATTTTGCCACTGAGTTATGGGTTTGTGCATCTCCATATCACTGGGATAAATTCCCACAAACTTTGCATGCTCAGGACCATGAAAGGAATTTGAAGGTCCTCAAATTCCAACCTACTCATAAACCTCACAATCGACAAGGGTCAATCTTACCTTTAGATTCAATATCTCTGGCTCCAAATCCTCTCTTGTTGCACCATTACCGCCTAAATCAAGAGGTTCAAAGGACTCAAAATCCCACTGTCGTGCAAGAATTTTGCATGCCGAAGTTCCGTTGAGTTTTCAGGCGGAACCCATCTAACAGGGAAATTGTTCCAACACCAAATAGGATTTAAGGTCCTCATCCCCTCTTAATCAATTGTTTTTGACAATATCTTCAAGACCACCATTGAAATATTCAGTTTCAGGAAAGACCGAAGGGGTTTCTGGACTTACTAGAAGTTCAATCGGGATTCCAAAAATCAGTTCCTTTGGATCCGCTGCATGATCCTTCATATCTTGAACACCACTAAAAGGGGCTTCACATTGAAGCATAAAATAACTAGGTTTTTCCAACTCCAGAAAAGAAAAACCACCGCCTGCATTCCATTCGAAACCTGATACCCCCATCTTTCCAGCTGGAGTCTTAGATGGAAGTTTTACCTTCTCGAGGTTATGTTGAGTTGGCTCGAAGCCCCAAACCGAGAGAATATCCGTCGGTTCCAGTTCCAGATCGACATAGTCCTGTGGTCTAACCATTTTCTCTTGCAGCTAAGGGAGGTTGTTTCATAAACAATCCGCAACTGTAGAACTTTGCAACAAGCACGTGCTGATACCAAAAATACCTGTAAAAACCTCTCAAACAAAACCTTTAACCTTTGCCGCAATGATGAAAATGAATCTTTGTTTCCTAATGGTCAAAAGGTCACCTTGTTCCAATTGTTGATCACGAAAGACCAAGTGTTTTCAAAGCTCTTATAGCAGAGGAAAACCGTACTGCTATCTATGCCCTTCATCATTGATCCCAGAGCCTCCTCTAGGTAAAACCCTAATCACCATCCATAGTCCACTCCCCCATCTATCACTCCTTTATCTAATTAATCTATGCTAGTTATTTTTAATTATAAAAATATTTAATATATAAATTAAACATATATACATTTAAAAAACATGTAACACGATTTTTAATCATAGAAATTCACCCTACTTTATCATGGAGAACTATTGGTTTAGATCCATCTTAACTCCATATCTACCATGGTTCAAGATTGGAGATAGAACAAATCTATTTTTAGTCTAAAAGAGGTTTACATATCAAGATATTTGATCCCTCTAGACACTTGGTAGATCTGGAGTTAAGATGGATCTAAGGTGGTTTAATTCCACCCTTTAAATAGAATATATTCCACATGACGAAGTCAATTTTACCTTAACTGCCAAATAAAAATTAATAATAATAATTAATGTGGAGCTTTTATTTTTATTATTTTAATTTAAAGTTTTTCATATTTTAACATAGTTATTTTTACTTTATTTTGATTGAGTCAAAATGTTTACATGACATGACATTACAACATATTTCATATTGGGCTATAAAGCACCTCACGATGCAATAAATATGTTTTTTTACAATACCACATGCCAATATCTTGGCTTATCAATATACCATATTGAAAAAACAATAAATTAGTTTACAATTTTAACTCTGAATCTACCCATCTTAACTTGGGATCTACCAAGTGTGGAGAGAGATCAAAACTCTTTTCATTGTAAAATAGGTTTGCATATCAACACTTGGTAAATCCAAATTTAAGATTGATCTAGGGTGCTTTACACATTAATTAATTATAATTATAATTATAATTGTTAATTTACGTTTTTTTTTTTTTTTTAAACCAAGTCAAACATCTATACCACATTGGTTTTCCCTTCCATGCAATAAATAAGTTTTGTTATAATACCATGTGCCAATATCATCGTTTATCAATACCAAATGTAGAAAAAACAATAACTTATTTGACAATCAAAATATGATATATATGTTTTTAATTTTATAACTTTTTTTTTAATTAAATTAAAAGGACATAACTATCGATGAGATAAATCTCAACCTTGTATCTTGAGTATTAAAATTTCTATGTTATTATTTTTGTTTACTAATTTTTGTTTGAGTAGTTAAGGTAATCTTAACTTGGTCAAGTTACTGGCGGTTTTTGAGCTCTAGGTTTATGAAAATTTTTGTTGAGTAGTTAAGGTAATCTTGACATGGTCAAGTTACCAGTGGTTTTTGAGCTCCAGGTTTATGAGAACCCATGGTATTATCCATGGTATTCATATGAAATATAGCCTATTTAAAGGGGGGAATTAAACCAACCTAAACCTATCTTTACTACGCATCTACCAAGTGTCCAGAGGATCAAAT
Organism: Pinus albicaulis; assembly: GCA_034641835.2. NCBI lineage: Eukaryota > Viridiplantae > Streptophyta > Pinopsida > Pinales > Pinaceae > Pinus > Pinus albicaulis. Next base: position 99,463,465 of record CM076574.1, on the reverse strand, counting down.
CTCTTCACATTAAGAGATATTTTGATCCCTCTTTGAAGAGATTTGATCTCGGGATCAAATATCTTCACATTAATAGATTTTTTGATCTTTCTGTGAAGATTTGATCCCTCTCGACACTTGCTATATCCCAGAGTTAAGATAAATCTTGGTTGGTTAGAGGTTAAATTTTACATGAATAAATGAGGTGTAAATTAGGTGTTAGAGAAACAAAGGGGAAATAACCGGGAGCAAAACAGGGAAAAAACATATGTGCAAATGAAAACAAATATGTAAATATCATAGAATGAAAGTGAGAAAGATGAGTAACACTAGATTCTAGTTAGATGAAGGAAAGGAGATAAAATACTGGTTCAAGATTTTATTGATTAAGAGACTAGCGTGAGTTCATGATAGGAGTCTTTTTTATAGACAACAATTGAGATCTTAATCTTTTGCGGTTTTTATGAAAAATAAGAGATTTTGTCTAGAGTAACTCTATGCTCAATTCTAATATATTAAAGATATGAGTGAATTGCCCAAAAAAAAAAGAAGATAAATCATGTTTTGACTTAGTGTGAATATTCATTGTTTTTAAAGTTATTTCTACTTTATTATTATTATTTTTGTTTATCTAATCATTTAATTAAGTTAGTTTCAATTATTATATATGATGGCATGAAAATAGAGATGGTAATAATGGCTCACTAGTTTTAGTGTATGAGTAACATTTATAAATGGTTTTTTGAGTTATCTAAGTTATTTAAAATTAATCCCAAATTTTATTTTGCTTTATTTTTTTCTTATCACATTATAAAAGTAATAATAATATTAAGAACCCGTTTTTTTAATAAATTTTATTATTTTTATTAATATTAAATTTTATTTGTTTTATTTATTTATTTATTTATTATAAGTTTAATATTTATATTAAAATAATTAAATTAACTAATTTAATTTCTTTAATTAAACTTAATTGCCAAAAATAAGATTGTCAATTATTAATTTAAGCTTCAATGAAGCTATTGAATCATAATTAAGAAATTAATGCAGTTCTATCACTATTTACACTTATTTTTTGTTATTTAAAAAAAAATATAAAATTAATTATAAATATCATATTTTATTATTTTTATTATTAAATAATTAACTTATAAAAAAAAGAGATGGTACTTTGGTTATTCATTATGGGATTATTAGATGGTACTTTGGTTATTCATTACAACATTTTAAAGATATATTTGATTGCATGCATGGTTTTTTTTTACAAAATATAGACATTATCCATTTCTTTTATAATTTCTTTTATGCTTTTTCATTATAATTTTAGAATTTTAAAATGAGGATTAGTATTTCACTTATAATTAAATGAGATTTTTTTCTTATCGCATAGAAATAATTATATATATGTAATATGAATTTAGTTGATATTGATAAAATTTAAATCTTATAATACACTAATTGAATTAGAAATACACTGCGTACAATAGATAAATAAAAAAGAAAAGCAACCAAAATTCAAATTTTTTTTTTTATGAGAGGAACTTAGTGTGAATGTGTTGTTTCTTAACATAAATAATTTAAAATTGAACTTATTTCATGTTTTATTTTTTATTTTTACAAAACTATGTAAAATCAATTATATTGATAATGTATTATTTTATCAGTTTAAAATTGGATTGAAAAGCTATTATTTTAACTTCAATTTATCACAAATCAAATAATAATGATTTTAACAATAATCTTATTATATATTAATGTTAAATTTTGAATCGAAAAGCTGTTATTTTAACTTCAATTTATATCAAATAATAATGATTTTAACAATAATTTTATTATATATTGATATTAATTTACTTGTGAAAAATTAGCTTGTTTCAATGTTTAAATTTATAATTAAAGATTTAATTTATTTAACTATAAGATATGACTATTATTATAATTGATTTATTTTTTTATTGGTTTTTAATTTATTTTTTATTTAAAATTTTTTCATTCATCACAATTTTATATTATATATTTAGGAATATCATTTTTATGATTTTTTTTTAATTTTTAATTTTTTTTGTAAGTTTGGAAGGATTACATCTTCATCATGTCCAATATATGACTCTGATATGCTATTGACCTCACACTAAAGAGTGCTTTAACAACACATCAAGAAATACCTTAAATAAATTTTTAATATTAAATAAAATAGTGAATAATAAAAATAAATTAATCCCTTCCAAGGCTCGGTATTTATTTAACATTAAATCAATACAAATTAAAATATTTTATATATGAAACTTTTTTTAAGAACATAATTTTTAATGTAAGTGGAAATGACTAAAATTCTTTGCAACACTTCTTTATTAACGTTCTCTATACTATAATCGAAATATAACATATTTTAAATTTGTATAGATACTTCTTTATTAACGTTCTCTATACTATAATTGAAATATAACATTGTATTGATATCTAAAGCACTCTACTCCATCCACACACCTAAAATTCCTAGGTAAAATTGCCCCATATTATAAAGTGGCTTATAAATTTTACATCGTAAAGAAATTATTTCTATTTGGTTGTGAAATTGGAGCATAAATCAAAATAGAGAATTGTGTTGATTTTTTAATTATTTAAACATTAAACAAATTATGACTTTATTTTAATTTCGGTTTCAAATTTTGTTTCACTACTTACTCATTGCTCTTACTCTACTCTGCATATTTTTTTTCTTTTTCGAAATGTATTTTAACAATAGTTTATACTTTCACACACACATTTATATTTCAAAAAAATAATTGTTATATTATTAATAAAAAAATTCTTATTAAGTGTTTTGCATTTGTTGAAATAGTAAATTTTTATTTATAATTTTGTATTATTTAAATTTATTTTTGAACTTTCATCATTTTTGGAAGATGCAAGGAAATATTTTGTTTAAATAGAATAATAAGGAGAGTATACAATATTTTCTTATTTTTACATTTAAGTGGTAATAGCCTACCTAAATCCTAATGGTTTTTTTATAACAATCCAAGGTTGATAGAAACATCTCACTATTAATAGGTGAAATGTACTCATCTACATATTTTATAGTTGATTTCGTTGTGTTCCTCCCATGTTCCTACCTATGGAGCTCATGGTGGTGGTTCTATGAGTGGATGAGACTCTTTGAACAATGCATGTAAAAATCAAGCTTGGATAACTAGTTCTAGAAACAATATTCACATTGTAGAGAAGCTTGGTGAAGGTGCACATTACACACGGGATTAACCATGTTATACCAATTGTAGTCGTAAGTCCTTCTACATTGATCTAGTCATGTATGAATTTTTTTCACTTAATTGCATGCCAATAATCAGGGCCACTTCAGCCATATAAAATTCTTCCTCCACTATCATTTTCTCATGTAAGATGTTCTCAATTCTCTTAAAATTCTACTATCCTATTTTTGGTGGGAGATTTTGAACCCCACAATCCTTTCTTAGACACATATTTCTACTTTCATGCTTACCACTCACATTGTTTTTGGTAGAAGCTTTTCTTAGCCAACACAATTGTTAAGGTTAAACTTGATACAAAATCTTACAACTTTTATTGATGCTAAATCTAAAGACTAAACCTAAGCATACCCAAAAATAAATGTGGGGGTTGTGGCCTTTACAACAAGGGGTGCACAATGACGGGTTTGACCTAAAGAAACCCCCATATATATTTTTGGGTATGGTTAGGTTTAGTCTTTAGAGTTGGCATCAAAATAAGGGTATGCTTGGGTATGCTTATGTATTAGCTTTAACATTAGAACTGTATTGTTGGTATAAAAATATACGAAAAATAGGGTAAGTGGTAATTATCAAAGCGTAAATATGTGACTAAAAAAACTTGTGGGGTTAAAAAAAACCACTAAAAATAGGGTAGTAGAATTTTAGGATAGAAGATAATAATACTATTAGACAACAACATAAAATGGTAGCAGTGGAAGAATTGAATATATTTCTAGTAGAACTGATTATTGGGATAAATTAAGTATCGAAAATTTGGTACAAGATTACTATAACATAGATGATCAATATATGAGGATGTGTGACTATATGTGGTATCAAGTGGTAAGTATCATGTTTAGTGTGCATCCTAACTAACGTCTACTATATAACGTGAATGTTGAGTTAGGAAGTGTGTAAAAATTGACCTATTAATTTGGGTTATAACAACATATTTACTTCAAAAAATTCATTGTTAGATATAAAAATTTAGAAGAAGGTACATACCTGGTTTTACTCGTTAAAGTCAATCCCTGATGAAGTTGCTTCGTGGGAGAGCCCGAGTCTAGTGATTTTGATTCCAAAGTGACCAATTCCTCCCTACATATCTAGGATTAGCCACTCCGACTTCTAGACCCAGAAGACTTTGACGTCAAATTATTTAAGCCCTTATTCCCAAAACTCCAAGAACAATCCCCAAAATTGGTAGGTCTATAATTGAGTCTAGAGCCCCAAGGCTCATCCCTCAGATTCTTCCCAGAAGAGAGATATTCTCTACTAGACTATGCTTACTCCTTATTTTCTCTATTTTGGTTCTAGCATTCTTTTTTCCCACACTATTCCGAAGAGAGGAAAGAATAGAGTCGCAGGATCCGACATGGATATAGTTGTTGAGGTTCGGTTGTAATTCGCAGATCTTGCAAGATCTTGAGAGAGGTGTTATATGGTCAATCTATGTATCGATCTTCTCAATATGTGGCCTTAATGAAATATACCTTATAATACGAGGGTGGATTCGGAATGGACTCCTCATTATGTAGAGAAGATCTGATCCTATCTGTGATCCATTGTCCTATTCCAACAACGTTAACTTGTAGGTAATCGTTGGAATACCTCGTATAAACAGAGAATATATCCCAATATATTGAGAGACTCTCGTACGAGATTTGCAAGTCTCTTTCCATAAATTTGCATTTTCCCTTCCCAAAAATGTTAACCAAAGGGTGAACCCCCCAAATGTCCTTTGAATTAAATATATAAATATTAAACGACCTTTTTAATTTATGAAGTTTTAATCTTGTTGAATTGTAATTGAATTTTATTATTTTAATTAAAACTCCTTGTTATAAGGAAATTTAAATGGGTGAAGGTGTGGAGTTAATCCTTTGGTTCACATTTTTTGGAAGGGAAAATGGAGAGTTACAAAAAGAGTCTGTCTTTGGGAAGACTATGAGGGATGAGCCTTGGGGATCTGGAATCGACTGTAAACCTATGAGATTTGGGCGTTGTTCTTGGAGTTCTGGGCATGGGGGATAAAATTTTTTGACTTAGAATTCTTTTGGGTCTGAGAGCCATAGAGGTTGATCCTAGATAGACAGGGAGAAATTAGTCGACTCAGAAGCGAAATCGCGAGACTTGAGCTCACCCATAAATTAACATCATTGGGGATCAACTTCAACTAAGATAACCAAGTATTTATTACTTCTAAATTTTTATGTTTAACTATGAATTATTTGAAGGAAATATATTACTATAATCAAAATTAAAAAAATCAAGTTTTACAAAGAGATTATCCAAATTGAAATCTTACCTATATTGTTTAAAACAATGTTTCATCCACACATAAAACCACCACCATGAGTTGCATAAGTAATTACTCTAAAGGCACAAAATGGAGCTTTTCCTTAACTAATTGTAAAGGAAAAATTATTGGGTTTTTAGACAATTCAATTTGTTTCCATGGTTTCAGGAAAATTTTCATTAATTATCGAATGATAATATTTACATTCATTAATAAAATTGAATCATATAATGTTACATAAATCCTAGTGAAGATAATTTTTTATATTCCAATATAGAACTTGATTTTAACCATGAATCTAGCAAGCAGTGAGAGAGGTCAAATCTCTTGAGGTGCAAACCTATTTTAGAGTGAAAAAGTTGAATTTTTTTTTTTTCAAGAGATTTAATCCTTTTATACACACACACACACACAACATGTGTAATTTTTCATTACTAAAATTTCATTTTTGAATGCATAAATCAATATAATGCCTTAAATTCCCATTATGTTTATCATTAATTGACAATTTTGATAGGTTTTTAAAGAAAATAGGCCACTTTAAAAGGAATCAAAATATTGGCTAAAAAAATTCTCCTATCAATTACTAAAATTAATCTATTTTTACCAAGGAAATAGTTTTGTGCCATAATTATTTGAATTCATTCTCGTAGAATTCTCCACCATGATTTGTTCTTAGAACCCTAATTTTTTTCTCAATTTAATTTTCCACAAGTTCCTTAAACTACAATCAATGAACTCGCCCTGGAGTCCACTCTCTAGACTCAACAAGGTGTCGGTTCCTATTTAGATCATTAAATTTTTGAATCCACTCTGCTAATAGCTTTAGGAACTCAACAAAGAATATTTAATAGATATTAGTGAACAAAAACTATTTTATCCATTTATTAATATTGATATGTCGATCCCTAATCTCGTTGGAAACAAAATCTTGGACCTTAGCTTCAAACCATTAACATGTTTCCTCTTTAGTATGATTCCACATCCTCCTTAATAATAAACCCTAGTCCCAACAACAAAACCATTTGTTGGATTTTTTTTCGATCCAAACCTTGTAATAGCATAACTTGTAGCCAACAAAACCCCAACTGGTACCAACCCTTTCAGCGTCACTTGTGAAAATAGGTGAAGTATCATCGATGGGAGCTGTGAGAACCAAATTTTTGTAGCAGTGACATAAAAGGGAATTCAAAATGATAAAGCATTCTATGCTACTGCACCTCCAGTTCATAAATTAACCCTAATAACATACATCCATAACATTTACAGTGATATCACTTAACAGAAACAAAATTTAAAAAGGGTGTCTCATTTACTCAGACTAATAAAATCAATCCATTCACACATTAAAATATTTAGAAAGGAATAAAACTAAACATCAAGCAATCATTTTATAGAGCACAAGAAACACAATGAACATGAATCCAACCATATTTTATTATTTCTAAAAGAGTGCTAGGTACAACATGTACAACCTTATTGTAGTATTTATTTTCAGCACACCAACCTAAATTCAACATTACACAAATACAAAAAAATACTGTGTTGAAACTAATAATTACTAGCGAATAAACTAACAACTAACCAACCTCAATCCCTTTGGCTTCTAGTGATTTATACATGACTACATAAAGTGAAATATTGTGGGAAATTCCCTGTATGAAATTACCATGGGTAGACACACCACTTGCTAAGTTAGTCCAAATAAAAACACATACTCAACTACACAGTCAAATTTAGTCATTCCCTCCTTTATGCTTCCATGTTGTGCCTTCTGTGTGGTTCTCCCTTATATATCACTCCCTTCTACACTGATTATGTACATTTAGAAAAAATTGTGTAATTCTCCACAAATTTTTCCTACTCCATTCTTCATTGCCAAAACTACCTTAAAATGTCTTCAATCTCATCAACCCAAAAATTTCGCCAACAATGTCTCTTCCGAGCACCCTTTTTTTCTCCATTAATTTTTTATACGGTTTTGTACATTATATGATTCATCTGTTTAGAGATATATCAAATTGGCCCCTTCCAAGAGGGTGGTTAATTACTACTATTAATCCATGAATTCCCAATTACCATTACCTCACTTATATTGGTAATATATAAGTTACTATTTGGGGGAGTGAGGATTGTACATCCCTAATATGCAACATCCTTTTTTTTAACCAAGTAATATAGACTCCATGTTCTTGTATCTATGATGTGGATGCCTTTCCTTTAATTTGATTTTAAAGACTCCACATTTATACCAAGCTTAGTCAAGACATGGTTGTGTGTCGACACCCATACATTGGAAAATTTTAAAGGATTCACTTTGCACCCTGCACAAATATGCACCCATGCCAAATGACATGTTACCCTTAATAGGTTCATTGCTTTATAGGTAGAGTTCTAAACTCCTTTAAGTATATTCAAAACAATTCACGAGTTTAGGATAATTCCCTTCACCCTTTATTGTTCTTACTATGGTCCCTTAGATGACCCATTACCCAAGCCATTCTTTAGTATTCTATATAATTTGATTTAGCTTCCATAAACCTTGACTCATTTAGCCAACCCCACCTAGGATTTTGTATGTTTTGTCACCTTGTCTTAGTTTATACTTTCTTCATAGGTTTAGTATCCATTTATTAGCATATGATCAAAGTATGTTATCCAAGCTATGCCAAAGAGAATTATGCAAAATGGGGCATTACATACCTTTCCCATTGGATTCAATATTTCCCACAAGTTTTTGTGGAGCATGCATATATTTTCATTGTATATGTAAAATCACAAAATATGATCTTTAACCTATATGAATTATATTAGATCATAAGATTCACATCATTCAACTGTCCTTCCTATATAATAAAAAAATGTTAGAGAATTTCCAATCTCTCTCCTAGATTTGTGGGGTCATTTCAAATCTTGGAAATGATTGGACATGTAGCTTATGGTCTTACTCTATCACCAAGACTACATAGTATGGATGCTTTTCATGTATATATTTTGAGGCATTATATTCCTAATTTATTTAACATTTTGGTTTGGTAACAATTGAATCATGTGGAGGTCACCAATGAAGGATATTTGAAGATATAACCTATATGTATATTGTACCATTTCACCCACCAAATTAGGACCCACTTAGTGGACTAGGTAAAGGTCCAATGGATTCATTATAGCATAAGTTTAGCCACCTGGAAGGATACAACTTCTCTGTGCCATGAATACCCATTTTTGTTCACCCAAGAAGCTTTGCGTTGAAGTTTTGACTTAAGATGAGAACTATATAATGCTCTTGTATCTAAACTTGTTTTTGTGTTTGGATAAGACTTATGGATTTATTCTTTTGTTTTATTAGGTATATGTTGATATAGGAGTCAGTTAAGAGAAACATATACAATGTTTTTAAACACGTTATTGTTCGTAATATGAATATGTTCTTATACTATTCACTTTTGCATGTGGATGTAGTGAATAATATTCTTTCAAGTTTAATGATACTTGTAAATGGGATCATTACATTTTTTAAAATTATAGAACATATGTAGCATTAATGTTGTAAAGAGTCAACCTTTATTGAAGAAGTAATGTATTTATGAAAACATGACCCATGAAAATGAATGCATGTTTAACGAATGACTTGTGGAAGGGAATCAATGTCAAATTAATTCTTTGTTCACTTGTATGCAAGTAATTGTGCATTTGCAAGCTACAAGTGAAGCCTTTTCAAACTCATACTCTGATCTTGAGTAACTATGACAAATACATGGAGTCCTTAGTAACATATTGAAGGAAGGGTATGTATGTTGCAAACACAAAGAGGGGGAGTCCATATTATTGATTAAGATCATGGGATTGTTTAGTAAGGGTGTGTAATCATTGCTGGGATGTTATGAGCTGTGACTAGTTACCCACATAAAAGGGGCTTCTAAACATAATTTTTTTAAAATATATATAGATAAATATTTATATGAAAAAATTAGTTAAGGAGAAAATGCATTGAATACATAAGAATTTAGGAAAATGTATGTATGTATATATATATATATATATATATATATATATATATTTAACGGAACAATTATGATTTGTATTTATAGAAAGATGGTCTCAAGGCCATAACCTTTTACATATTCAATAGATTCTTCATATTCTAGCTTTTCTACTACACTTCTAGGAAAATAAATAAGTTACAAATAAATATCAGTTAATTTTTAATGCTAAAGTATATCCTAAAACCAAAAAAAAAATGGAAAGAAATCTAGAAATTAATGCAACTATTTAAATTAAATGGTTGGTAAAGCTCTATAGGCATCAATATATAATAAAAATACTTAAAATATGATAAACCTCACATTTCCAAAATAAAAAAATTTGTAAAAATTAACTACATTAAATAATTTTATTTTAAATTATTGTTATTATGTTGATAGGCCTATCTATTTTGGATTAGGGCTTCTAGATATTTAATTTCATTATCAATAATCATTCAATGGTTGGTAGATATTTAACCTCTATGGAAATTCTAGAATATTCATAGGAGTATACACGATTTAATGGTTGAGATTTACATTTACTATTCATTTAATTTATATGGATCTACCAATTATTCTTAATTATAAAAATAATTAATATATAAATTAAACATATATACATTTCAAAAACATGTACTAAGATTTTTAATCATAAAAATTCACCCTAGTTTATCATGGAGATTCTTAAGTTGTTGGCTTAGATCCATCTTAACTCCACATATAAGTAATTTTTTCGTAAATTTCTGGCTTAGATCTATCTTAACTCCACATACACGAAAATTCCCAAGAGATTTGATCCCTCTTGGCACTTGGTAGACACTTGGTAGATTTGGAGTTTAGATGGATCTAAACTGGTTGAATTTCCCCTTTTAAATAGAATATATTCCACATGACCAAGTAAATTTTATCTTAACTATCGAACAACAACAACAACAACATGAAGCTTTTATTTTTATCTCTTGCATTATGGGTTGAAGAGAAGATCACCTCTTATGCAATAAACAAACTTTTTTACAATACCATGAGCCAATACCTTGACTTATCAATATAACATATTGAAAAAAACTATCCATCTTAACTTGGGATCTACCAAGTGATGCAGGGGAATTAGACACTAGCTAGCAATGTAGGAGGTTTTGTCCACATGTTGTGGCTAGGAGGGTTCAAAATCATTGAAATGTAACAGCTAGGTGTCAATACCTCAGCTGACTGTTTCATTTAAATTAGTTAGTGTTGTAGAATTTGAATGGTTAGTCTATCTGTCATGTTTTTAGTTTTCGAATAATTGTAATTAGGCTCTTGAATTACCATAACGGTCCTCACAGAGGCATCGAAGAGTCATATGTTGATGTATATAAATTGATGTATTGAAAGAAGGAGGAGGAGAAGGAGAAGAGATATTTATGCAATAACCCCGTGTGTTAACAATTGTTTCTAGATAAATGATTTCAAATCTTATTTTCCATAGAATTGTCTCGGATCCTTTATTTGTGAAGAGATTGTTTAATTGTGAAGCAATTGAATTATGTGCATATATAATTACTGAGTCAAACCATTGTATCGATTCTGCATCCATCTGTCTGTTGTTTCTCTTAAATTTATTCGAACAAACCCTGTTGAATTAATACTACCCACAGGCGAGGTCTGTGCAGAGGAATTGTGGTCGTGAACACTGTTTAATTGGTAGAATTCCCGCTTTATAAAGAGATATAATTGTTTGCTATCGAAAACCCGACCCGAGGTTAGACGTGAGTTAATGAACGAGAAGGATAGTGCAACCGGCGTGAATCGTAGTTAAGCACTGTACCGAAACCCACGAGCGGATTGCAAAGGCGGATTGCCCATATCACACCGCTTTTGGTGAATAAGTGGTATTTCCTGGTTGGGGAGTGATTCCATAGAGTGTTCGACGCGTGGCAAAGTGGACCCCTGGAAAACCACCATTTAAACCGCACCATCGCACGTTATCGTTCGTACCAGGATGCCGAGCAATATTGCCATGTGCCGTTGATTTGGGAAGGGGCCATCGAACGGTGATTGCATGCTGGACTTGCCCGAAGTTTAATAAAAGAGCCCGGATCATATCGACAACGATCAACGGTGTAGATTCATTGCGGGAGGGACGAGCCAAGGTTTGCTGCCGTACTCTAGGAGCCTCCGCAATGACGTCATGGGGAAATTGATCGTAGAGGTGGGGTCCAGAGCCAAAGGTTTGTTATAAGCCATTTATTCAAAAAGAGCGTGGAGTATTAATATAAGGTGCAAAGGGTTATAATTTTAGTCCTAAAGTTCGGAGATAATATATATAAGCCGGGAGATAGAATTAACATTCGAAAGTTGTGAAAATATTTATTTGTCAGTCTCTTTGAAATTGATAAATAAATTAAAAAGAAGATTAAGAGCCACGTGGGGTAAACCAAAGGGAAATGCTGACAGAGCCACGCTATAGTTGACCATCTCTCCTTGGGGCTAACTTTCAGTTTTGTTGCGTCATTTGTGGTATCAAAGCTATTGTTTTCGAGTTGTTTTGTAGAGAGCTGACATGGCAATCCGAATTGGTAGAGGTGCTGGCAGAAGGAGACCTGTTGCCAACGCAGAGGTGTTGGAGATTTTGCAGAGGTTTGAAGCCAGAGTGGATGCTGTGGAGCGAAGAAAGACCAGAGATCCTGAAGACATCAGCGAACCTGAAACAGAAGAAGCTGAAGAAAATGTTGAGATTCCTCCTGAAATGAGGCTCCTTAGAACTGTTTTTGGGTCTGCAGTTAAACCCAGAATCGAAGTGTCGAGTTATGCAGGGGGACTGAATCCAGAAGAACTAGTGGACTGGATTAATGAATTGAACAAGTGCTTCGATTATGAAGAAATAAGCGAAGATAAAAAGGTCAAGTTTGCAGTGACAAAGCTGAAAGGACATGCTGCACTTTGGTGGGATGGAGTGGAGGCAGAAAGGAGGAGAGTGGGCAAGCAACCTATCAAGAGCTGGACCAGAATGATGGCCAAATTAAAAGGTAAATTCTTGCCTAGTGATTATCAACTGACATTGTATAAGAAAATGTAGAACTTGAGACAGAGGTTGCTGACAGTAAAAGAATACACAGAGGAATTCTACAGAGTAAGCATAAGGGCTGGGCAATTCCAAGACACACCAGAGAAGACTGCCAGATATGTGAATGGTCTCAAGCTGGAGATCCAAGATGAGATTAGTCTTCTGTCTCCTAAGACAGTGGAAGAGGCCTACCAGATGGCCTTGAAAGCAGAGGAGAAACTCCTGAGGAAACAGTCTGCCAAGAAGAGAGGTACTTTCCATGGAAAGGGAAGTCAGGGTGGTAGAGGAAAGCCTACTACACCCAAGGATGGGGCTAACAGTAGCTCACCTTAGAATGCATCTACAGAGGATGATGCAAGGGGCATAAGGGGTTCTTATAGAGGAAAAGGAAGAGGAGACAGAGACAGAGGCAGAGGTAGAGAGTTGAGGTGTTATAGATGTCAGCAAGTGGGACATAAGCACTATGAGTGTCCAGAGAATGTGGGTGCTGGTCCAAGGAATGTTGTTGTTGCCCAGGCTGGAGAAGAGGCAGAAATTGAAGAAGAAATTCTTCCAGAGAGGGGAGAATCCTTGGTGGTAAATAAGGTCCTGTTGAAGCAAGCTAAAGAGGTCACTGAGCCTGCATAAAGGAAGACTTTGTTTAGGAGCATATGCAAAGTCCAAGGGAAATGCTGCCAGCTAGTCATTGATAGTGGCAGCACAAACAATCTAGTTTCCACTGAGGTAATAGAAAATTTTAAGTTGAAGACAAGGGAGCATCCAACTCCCTATAGGGTGTCCTGGCTGCATAAAGGGCACCATATGGTTGTAAAGGAGCAGTGTGAGATAGAGCTGCAAATGGGAAAATATAAAGATAAGGTCCTGTGTGATGTAATGCCCATGGATGTGTGTCATATACCTAGTAGACTTTTATAGCTGACAGATGTTAGCAGCACTATATGGCAAGAAGAACACTTACAAGTTCTTCAAGGATGGGGTACATCATACACTGATACCCATGGAAGAAGGAGAGCCATCCAACAGAGTGATTGATCCAAAGACCTTGTTGCTGAGCGGGAAGGAATATCTGTAGCAGATAGAAGAAGAGGTAAGTTTTGCTTTAGTTTGCAAACCTAAGGTAGTTCTTACTTCTACAAAGATTTCTGATTTGCCAATAGAAATCCAAGAGATGTTAGACAATTATTGTGACATTATTGTGGATGATTTACCTGATGAGCTACCACCTGTGGTTCAACCGGGCCAAATGCTGGCACCATTTAATGACTCCCAAGGAAAATGAGGAAATTAGGAGACAAGTACAGGAGTTGGTGGACAAGGGGCTGATCAGAGAAAGTTTGAGTCCATGTGCAGTACCAGCAGTATTGAGCCCAAAGAAAGATGGAGGCTCGAGGATGTGTATTGATTCCAGAGAAATCAATAAGATCACAATCAGTTACAGATTCCCTTTGCCCAGAGTTGAGGATTTGATGGATTGTTTGAGTGGTGCTAAATATTTCTCAAAGATAGATTTAAAAAGTGGATACCATCAGATTAGAATAAGAGATGGTGATGAGTGGAAAACTGCCTTCAAAACAAATGAAGGACTGTATGAATGGATGGTAATGCCTTTTGGGTTGTCAAATGCACCTAGCACTTTTATGAGACTTATGAATGAAGTATTGAAATAATTCATTGGTAAATTTTTGATAGTGTATCTGGATGATATATTAGTTTTCGTTATTATAAGAAGAACATTTAAGGCATCTTAATCATGTCTTGAAGAAGCTGCACCAAGAGAAAATGCTGATAAATTTGAAGAAATGCTCATTCATGAAAGAAGAGTTGGTGTATTTGGGTTTTGTTGTTTCTGCAGAAGGATTGAAGATGGACCCAGAAAAGGTTAAGGCAACTGTGGAGTGGCCTTCACCCAGGAATGTTTTTGAGGTAAGAAGTTTCCATGGACTTGCTAGTTTTTATAGAAAGTTTATAAGAAACTTCAGTAAGATTAATGCACCCATAATTGAGACAATAAAGAAGAGCAAACAACCATTTAAGTGGACTACCAGCGCAAAGAAACTCAAACTTTGAAGCAAAAGATGATCTATAGTCTGCTTTGATTCTACTGATTTCACCAAACCATTTCAAGTAAAATGTGATGCCAGTGGGGAGGCCATTGGAGCTGTTTTGAGTCAGGATGATAGGCCCGTAGCCTATTTTAGTGAGAAGTTGAATGACACCAGGAGAAAGTATTCCTCTTATGAGAAAGAGTTCTATGCAATTTTTCAAGCACGGAAGAAGTGGAGACACTATTTGATGTCCAGAGAATTTGTATTATATTCTGAAAATCATGCTTTGCAGTATATTGTACAGCAGCCCAAGTTGAAGCATAAGCATGCCAAATGGGTTGAGTATCTCCAAGGTTTTAATTTTGTTTTGAAACATATAAGCGGTCAAGCCAATAAAGTAGCTGATGCTTTGAGTAGGAGACACATGCTTGTTCAAGAAACAAATTTTGAAGTTGTAGGGTTTGATTTCCTCAAAGAATTGTATAAAACAGATCCAAATTTTAAGGAAGCATTTGAGGCATGTAGTAACCCTGTTTTAACAAATAGAAGCCAGTGGCTGGATTATTTCCTGCAGGAGGAATTGTTATTCAGAAGAAGCCAACTATGTGTACCAAGATGTTCCATGAGAGAAAATTTGATCAAAGAGAAGCATAGTGGTGGACTTGCTGGACACTTTGGTACTGATAAGACTTATGAGTAGCTGAGTCACTTCTATTACTGGCCCAAGATGAGAGCAGAAGTAGAAAAGTTTGTGAAGTGTTGCAAAATCTGTCAATATGCTAAAGGAAGGAGCCATAATGAAGGATTGTACACTCCCTTGCCTATTCCAGACAGACCTTGGGACATGGTGAGTATGGATTTTGTTCTAGGATTGCCCAAGACTCAGAGAGGGAATTATGCAGTCTTTGTTGTAGTGGACAGATTCTCCAAGATGGCACATTTTATTCCATGCTATAAAACTAGTGATGCCACCCATGTTGCTAACTTGTTTTTCAAAGAAGTTGTTAGATTGCATGGGTTGCCAAAGAGTATTGTTTCAGATAGAGACACTAGATTTGTGGTTCACTTTTGGAGGACATTGTGGAAGAAACTTGGTACCAAAATGAGTTTCAGCTCATCTTATCATCCCCAGACTGATGGACAAACTGAGGTAGTGAACAGGAGTTTGGGAAATTTGTTGAGAAGTCTTGCAGGAGAGCATCCCAAGCAGTGGGATCATATTTTTCCCTAGGCAGAATATGCATATAATGACTCACAAAACAGGAGCATAGGGTAGAGCCCATTCCATGTTGTTTATGGAATGCACCCCAGGGGAATATCCGAGTTAAGGAATTTGGGAAGGGCATAGCTAAGGAGTGCAGATGGTGAGGAATTTGCTTCAGAGATCCAGGCCATACATGAACAAGTGAAACAAAAACTACAAAGCAGCGGCATCAAATACAAAAACAGAGCAGACTTGAGCGGAAAGGAAGTTCATTTTGAAGTAGGAGATCTGGTTTTGGCACACTTGAGAAAGGAGAGATTCCCAAAGAAGCAGTATAAAAAATTGAAGTTCAAAAAGATTGGGCCATGCAAGATACTTAGGAAGTTTTCTACAAATGCTTATGAGATTGAATTGCCACCTGATGTTGGAATATCTCCCATTTTTAATGTTACAGATTTGTACAAGTATGAAGGTGATGGTGCAGAAGAAAGAGCAGCAGACAAGGAAAAGATTGAGTGGAAGGAACATCTACCTCCAGCACAACCATTGCAACTAGAGAAGATATTGGACAAAAGAATATCTAGGAGGACCAGAGGACAAGAGTACTTCCAGTACTTGATCAAATGGAAGGACAAGCCAGAGGAAGATGCCACTTGGATGACTGAAGGAATGTTGCAGAAGATAGGAAGATCAGTGGACGAGCTCATGGGCAGGAGCCCATGAAGAAAATTTCCCTTGGGAGTCTGATGCAGGGGCATTAGACACTAGCCAACAATGTAGGAGGTTTTTTCCACATGTTGTGGCTAGGAGGGTTCAAAATCATTGAAAGGTAACAGCTAGGTGTCAATACCTCAGCTGACTGTTTCATTTAGATTAGTTAGAGTTGTAGAAGTCGAATGGTTAGTCCATCTGTCATGTTTTTAGTTTTCGAATAATTGTAATTAGGCTCTTGAATTACCATAATGGTCCTCACAGAGGCACCGAAGAGTCATATGTTGATGTATATAAATTGATGTATTGAAAGAAGGAGGAAGAGAAGGAGAAGAGAGATTTCTGCAATAACCCCGTGTGTTAACAATTGTTTCTAGTTAAATGATTTCAAAGCTTATTTGCCATAGAATTGTCTTGGATCCTTTATTTGTGAAGAGATTGTTTAATTGTGAAGCAATTGAATTTTGTGCATATATAATTACTGAGTCAAACCATTGTATCGATTCTGCATCCCTCTGTCTGTTGTTTCTCTTAAATTTATTCGAACAAACCCTGTTGAATTAATACTACCTGCAGGCGAGGTCCGTGCAGAGGAATTGTGGTCGTGAACATTGTTTAATTGGTAGAATTCCTGCTTTATAAAGAGATAGAATTGTTTGCTATCGGAAACTCGACCTGAGATTAGACGTGAGTTAATGAACGAGAAGGATAGTGCAACTGGTGTGAACCGTAGTTAAGCACTATACTGAAACCCACGAGCGGATTGCAAAGGCGGATTGCCCATATCGCACTAATTTTGGTGAATAAGTGGTATTTCTTGGTTGGGGAGCGATTCCATAGAGTGTTCGATGCGTGGCAAAGTGGACCCCCAGAAAACCACCGTTTAAACCGCACCATCGCATGTTATCGTTCGTACCAGGACGCCGAGCGATATTTCCGTGTGTCGTTGATTTGGGAAGGGGCCATCGAATGGTGATCACACGCTGGACTTGCCCGAAGTTTAATAAAAGAGCCCGGATCATATCGACAACGATCAATGGTGTAGATTCATTGCGGGAGGGACGAGCCAAGGTTTGCTGCCGTACTCCAGGAGCCTCCGCAATGACATCATGGGGCAATTGATCATAGAGGTGGGGTCCAGAGCCAAAGGTTTGTTATCAGCCATTTATTCAAAAAGAGCGTGGAGTATTAATATAAGGTGTGAAGGGTTATAATTTTAGTCCTAAAGTTCGGAGATAATATATATAAGTCGGGAGATAGAATTAACATTCGAAAGTTGTGAAAATATTTATTTGTCAATTTCTTTGAAATTGATAAATAAATTAAAAAGAAGATTAAGAGCCACGTGGGGTAAACCAAAGGGAAATGCTGACAGAGCCATGCTATAGTTGACCATCTCTCCTTGGGGCTGACTTTCAGTTTTTTTGCGTCACCAAGTGTGGAGGGGGATCAAAACTCTTTTCATTGTAAAAGAGGTTTTCATATCAAAATATTTGATCCTTCTCCATAGTTTCTAGGTCCAAACTTAAGATTAATCTAGGGTGGTTTAGTTATTAATTATAGTTAATTATAAATAGAAATTGTATGAGATGTTGCAAAGGAAACTCCTTAAGGCAATAGCCTAGGAAAGAGTAGCATTAAACAATTACTCTTCCATGATGAAAGTGAAAGTGTCACCAGGCGTTGCCAAAAGGTGTAAGAAAAATTTTGTATCTTAGTTAAAGAGGGGAGTCTCAAGAATTGCATCATTGACTTAACAAGAGTATCCATAGTATGAGGTTCTCTCTTTTTGGTTATTTAGTGTAGTTTCCAAAGAATGCACTATAAAGGTAAAAAGATATCCATCCTTAACAATTATTGACTAGAAGACCCTGATTTGGTCTTTTGGTTAAACATCCATATGATTTTGCATTGACAACACTTGTGTTTGAAGTATTTTCCTACTTGAATGGTTGTAATACCCTATTTGTATATGCCAACATTATTTGGGATTCAAGATTTCTTGCAATTGATATAACTCTAGTGGGTTTCATTCATATCCATTTACATTGTCCCCCCAATTCAAACTCTTGGAAAAATTTGTATCATTCTCTTTTTGATCAGTCTATTCATAGTTACGTGCATTCGAATGATTTTGGATAAACTATAAGAAGATCAATTTGAAGCCAAAATATGAATCTTTTGAACTCAAGGACGTTGAAAATCTCATATTACCATACTCTACCACAACTATGGTAAATTTAAATAATGAAGATAAACACATTTGGTATTTGAATCCTAAAAAGGACCATGAGCCTAGACTGGGATACCAAAGCACTTTTAATTGATGATATAAGCAACCCACAAACAAGTGATTAAAGTTTCTTTGGAAATCTAAATGTCTATGCAAATAAAAAACTTCATGAGTTCACTTTTAACTAATAAAGTTTTAACATAGAACACCCTTCAAAAAAATATACTAATTATTTAGCTCATGCTCATTGGTTCTAATTTTTTTTTCAAAGTATTTCATGTAAAAATAAAGCTACCTTAAAATTCGTTTAATGAATTTAAAGAGAAACACTTCTTTGAAAATTTTGATGAGATTTGTAAAAGTGAACTTTAATAATTTCTCTACCTCTACTTTTTTTGAAAACTATTTATGTTACTTTTATTTTTTTAATATTTGATAAAAGCAAATTTAAATTTTATAATAAAACTAAAGTCATAATTAAATTTGGAATTTTAAATTCAAATAAACATAAATCAATCATATATAAATTGTATTTAACTAAAACTTTATTTCAAAAAAATTTATAATTCCAAATTGAACCAAACAAATTTGAAATGATAAAATTGAAAGTATTCAAATTTAAATTACTCTCAAAGAATATAGATGACACTTAAAACACAAGTTCTAAGAAAAAGACCTAAAATGTTTTGTGTCCATTTAACATCCTCCTTGAAAAAAAAATTTAAATTTCAAATAAGAATCTGAGGCACCTTCTTCAAGGTTCATCCATGTTTATTCCCATATTCATTTTCATGAGCATTGGAGTTATTTTCAATCAAGAAAAAATCTGGACTATACTCCTGTTCTTGAGCATAAATTGTGTCTTTTGTATAGCTAGGTTTGTGTCTTTTGTAAAGCTAAGTTGCTTAATGAATCGTCCAAATCTCTATTCATTAATGCCCTTAGTGTTTCATATACATTAGGGTTGCTACGAGTTGATGCTAAAAAATTTCAGGGAGAGAGCATTAAGATAGTTGTCTGTACACTAAATGTAAAATTTTTGAATAACTCAAACTAGTTGATCTTGATGTCCATCCAATTCAAATTGAGACCAAATCCATCTTTCTCAAATGCTGAAACAAACTTTGGAATAAGAATCCTAGGCACCTTCTTCAAGGTACACCAATGTTTATGCCGTAGTTTAATTAGATTTCTTTTTTGCCCTGAAAATCATGGAAATTCTGGTAAGATTTTATGAAAATATGGCAAGGATTTTTGTAAATACAGGTTATAGCTATCAAACTTCAATATTTTTGGTGCCTTGGAGATTTTTGATGGTGCTGAATCCATTTCCACCATAAAAAAACATGATTCAAACACTGTTACTACAAGATTTTTTAATTTTTTTTACCCAGATTCCGGCCAATTTTGGCCCTCCGGACAATTCCTCTACCTCGATAGAGAACTCCAATGTTTATTCCCATATTGATTTTCATGAGCAATGGTTTTTTTTTTTGACTCAAACAAAAATTACGAATTTACTCCTGTTCTTGAAGAGAGAGTGTCTCTTTTGTATAGCTCGATTTCTTAATGAATTTTCCAAATATTTTGGTTGATTAATGTTCTGGTGTTTCATCAACATTAGGGTTGTTTTTAGTCAAACAAGAATAGCCAGAAAGGGTTTGATTTCAGAAAGCAGATCAACATCAACTTCATCCAAGAATTCCCGAAAATTCTCATCAACACCAAGAAGAAAGGAAAAAACATGTATTCATCATAAGGATACATCTATTTCTATATATCTAGCTTCATTCTTTTTGTATATCTCTACCTTCATTCTTTTGAAACATAAACTGTTTTCTACCTCTCCATTTGACATCCTCCTTATATTTAGTATTCTACTTGATTTTCTGCCTTTTTCTATCATCTCTGGCTTCATTTGGTTTTCAAACATGATCTATTTTCTCCTAAGCATCTCTCCAACAAAAACAAAGGCTTATTTTCCTTTGTCCTGCCCAAACTTTTGTAATATTATAAAAACTCTTTCCTCATTAATTTTGTCAAATTTATTAAATATGAAAATAGTTGTGTCACTAA
Organism: Pinus albicaulis; assembly: GCA_034641835.2. NCBI lineage: Eukaryota > Viridiplantae > Streptophyta > Pinopsida > Pinales > Pinaceae > Pinus > Pinus albicaulis. Next base: position 99,442,596 of record CM076574.1, on the reverse strand, counting down.
CGCTATTGTCAAAGTGTGCTCTTGAAGATGAAGGTGGATATGACACCAAATTAGACATCTCTTTCTGAGACATCCCCACACCATTCCCACCGATAGGAGAAGAAGAAATTCCTCTCTCTGCAGGCCTACTGTCGCTCAAACTTCTAATTTCTCTAACCACAACACACAAATGAATTGAAATCATAATTCTAATACCAAAGAAAAGAAGTACAAATGATATCACCATAGACATTACCATGATGCGTGTTATTAGAGTAACTATGCAAACAGACACCAATTTTAAAAAGATAATGGGTTTCAATGTTCTTTAACATCTTTTATTTTAATATTCATGTAGACCATCGGTGTGTGTTATGTAATTAAGAAAATACAACCTTGAAAAAATTATTTCTGGTTGTACAATTATCTGGAATCCATTCAAGTAAAGCATACAAATCTAGTGTGTAGTGTCCAAAAAACTTGTACTCAAATGAATAACTTACAAAGAATACTCATAAAAAAATATATGAAACAAAATGAAAACCAAAGAATTCATTACTCCTGCACATTTGAGTGGATTGAATTAATGTACATTTATCACATGAATACCACTTGATGGGATTTTCCATATTTTAAATAATGAATCCACTTAATATGGTGGAATCTAACAAAACAATTGTCTAGAATGTTTTCTAATAAAGCATACAAATCCAGCGTGCAGTGTCCAAAAATAATGTGTACTCAAATGAAAAATTTGTATAGAATACTCTTAACAGATATATGAAACAAAATGAAAACTAAGGAATTCATTCCTCCTGAACATTTGAGTGGATTGAATTAATGCATATTCATCACATGAATACCGCTTTATAAGATTTAATATGAATTCGCTGAATATGGTGGACGCTAACAAAACAATTGTCTGCAATCTGTTCACACAAAGCATACAAATCCAGTGTCCACTGTCCAAAAAAGTGTACTCAAACTATTAACTTACAGAGAATACTCATAACAAATATATGAATCAAAATTGTAAAGTAATTAATGATGAAGTCTCATTTTAAAAGGAGATGTCTATTGAGGTGGAGGAATTATCAAGAAGGCTAAAAGTGGTTGGAATTCGGGCCAAAATAGAAGAAGAAATATTGCAGTAGCAGTGCTTGAATCATGTTTTTAATGGTGGAAATGGATTCAGCACCATCAAAAACCTCAAGGGCACCCAAAATTTTGAAGTTTGATAACTATAACCTGGATTAACAAAAATCCCTATCGGATTTTATTAAAATATTGCCAGAGTTTCCATGATTTTTAGAGAAAAAAAATAGACTGATTAGACTATGGCATTATAAAATCCATGGCCATGCACTTATAGTTATTTAAGTGTATTTGCACCAAAAATTCAATGTAGATAAAAAGGAAGATTGATAATTGGCCTGTATTTTTACATCTACTGTAGCAAATCTTGTTAGGACATAGTAGAAAAAGCGCTGCTCGGGAACATGATTAAGGAAAGAAAGGAAGGCACAACGAGGTAATGTTCTCAGCAGGCGAATTCCAGAGTAGTGTGAGGATACGAAGGCAGGTCCACGACATCGACAGGTAACTTATGTCATGGCTCTTGCAACCTTCGTTGTTCAATTCCCTGTTCTTGTTCTTTGTAATGAAGGAGACATCAAGTTGGTGGACGATTTTTATGACTTGCATGAAGTTTGTCGTTTCAGTAGTGGGTATTCTTTTCAGTTTGGAAATTTCTTCCGTTCTCTCTGTTACAATGATAATGAAGGGTCTGTCAATGTGGCTTGCATGCTGGCTTTCATTATTCTGGCCCCAACAATTGACCCCTGTTTTAGAACACCGTCTTCACTCCTGAATGTGGCTCATTAAAATTCTTTGTTTTGTTGTGAAACCCAATTAAAAAACCATTGGTGTTTACATAATAGAGAAAGGACTGCTAAAGGTTTATGCCCGGTTGATCTGCATTTACAATTTCCTTCCTCGCTTCCCTATGAGGTTCAATTACAGGACCAATTGTGCTCCTTCCTGTGGGTGGCTCATTTCATAGTCTGGGTTTCCTGGTGTTACACAACATTTTGTCACTGTCCCTGCAATCCCCATCTCGCCCATTGGAGGGTCATTTCTGTGACCAATAAGCAGTTTCATGCCTTGCAAAGACCATCATTGCATCCCTTTACATAAGAGCAATATTCTTTCTGTTGAATTTTCCTGAGCAAGACTGTAAAAACCCTTGTTTTTTTCTTGGCGCGAGTAGCCAGTTACACTCCCGCGTTGAGCTAGAAAATTAACATTGAGCCCGCACCAGTTCGCTCTCTGTGCTAGTTAAGCACCCACACCAAGCTGTTTATGGAATGTTTTTTAAAAATAGAGGCAGAGGTTCCATTCCAACCACCTTGAGGATGAGTCATTGGGATTGGTTGAACTGAAACAACCACAGACTCCCTCCTTTATTTAGTGGTTTCCACCTCCCTTAGAACTCTCCTAAAGGATAGGACTCCCTCCCACCTTTGTAGGGATCCCAACCTCCTCCTTTTCCTCTATAAAAGAAACCATTTCTCTTAGTACAAGCTAGTTGAACTTGGAGAATTAGACATACTATAGCTGAATTACTAGAGAAGATAGAATAAGAAGGAATTACGTTGAGGAAGCTTGAATCCATGCCTTCATCCCGTCCAAATTCCCTAACGAACATCTGAGACGCACTTCGCCTGAACCCTGCTACATCAAATCATCGGTTGTAACTCTTCCTTTTATTCATTTATATACATGACTACTGTTTGGTTCCACTATTGTGTTATGATGTTTGTGTAATGTGATATGATTAGCCCTCTTTGACTGGTTGATAGTTATGAGTGAAACTATGATGTCATATGTTGTTCTTGTTTCTTGTTCTATATGCAGGTATCCGGGCGTAACATCAAACAGATTGTGATTTGCCAAGGCAGGAGCGAGAGGCTACTACTCTTTCCACAATGATGACAACATTGGATCCCAGGTAGGTTAATCTACCATGTCTCTTGTTCATTCATTAACTAGGAAGCAACACTTTAGCATGTCCCTTTGTTTCTAGACCCACCCTAGGGCTAGAGGGATCGTCTCTGTCCACAGAGAGGATTTACCTATGTAACACCTGGGCCACTAACAATGAAGATTTATATCAAGTCTACGAGCAGGTTTGTATGCTCAGCAATTCAACTCTCGTCTTGAAGATGGATCCCCGTTGGGATTCGAAACGTCAACAATTGTTTTATAACATTGTCGAAAATCCGGAGATTTCTTCAATAAACAATAACCACAGAAGCTTGAAAACCATAATGATAAATTACGAACCCAAATTAGCCCTCCTCAACATAACCCACCATTGTTTAGTGTCATGGTAGCCTATACTCAGTTTCTGTGTTTTAGTCGCCCTAGTAGTAATCTGAATTATCTTAGTCACTCCTTCAGTTGCAAAGATATTTGGCAAATTCTTTTATGCAAGATGGTCTCTGTATTTTCGATGTTTACCATTCATGCTTCTAGTTGCAGGGCAACGTCTGAGGTTCCGTCTGCTTATAAGGGTGTAGTGAGCTCCACCAAAGCTCAACCAAATTCTGTTATTGATTTTGCCTTGCCATATATAGGAATTTTTCACAGTTTTACAAGGATTATACAAGAGTTCTTAGGGTTTTCTTGTCGGTCCAAAACCATGGCAAAAGGTCAACCTGGGAAACGACAGGGTATCGGAAAAGGGAAGTAGAATCAAATAATTCAGAATGGGGACCAAGTAAGCGTGGAAGAAAAACAAAAAAAGAAGTTATGGAAAATATTTTTGATCTTTATGCAGGTGGAAACCCAACTCAGATTCACAACACAATTCAAGGCTAGGAAAGAGAGAGCAACCACGAGGAAGATGACATCAAATAGTAGGAAGTCACCATGGACTTCATCTCAGACCTTGGGAATACAAGAGGGAGGCTATCCCTCTTTCACTAATATATTCATACCTATTGGATACTTAAATGTGTTTTGGCGAAGGCCATGAATAGTATGTAGGAAGTGGAAGGAAACCCCAATGTGGTTTTAGTTCTGCAACAAATCAAATAGGAAATTCAAGAAATTGGCATGTTTTAGTATCATCCCACGACAAGAATTGGGAGAATTTAATGCCAACTTCAAGCTATGTAGCAAGTAGATATGTTGAGTTCTACTGCAAAGGACTCGACTCCTAATGACTCTTATGATGGGCGAACCTTGATTTTAACAATTTTTAATGATTTTTGTGGCAAGTTTTTACTACTTTTGGTTAAACTTTAACTTTGATGGACATAGTAAAATATATATAGCAGTAAGTAGAAGGAAGAAACAATTCCAACACTGGTTGGATTTTAATTAACTCAGGTTGCCAACAGACCTAGTTTCCCTTGGGCAGGTTGAGGCCACTAACTGCATCAATATATTTATGGCAATCTACTCTTTGGTTTTTGATAAATAGAAAATGGTAAGGCTCTACGAAATTAAAAAAAAAAAAAAAACCCATCTACCATAGAAAAGTAAAATTGGGAAAGAACCCAATTTAGGCATCATGCCATCGCATCCACATATCTATCCAGGCTCTCGATCTGATTGTCAATATACAAAAAGGGCATAGTGTTTTCATTATTTTAAATAAGAGGCATTACCTAATAAGATTGAGAGAAACAATTGCATGGAGTGAACTTTGAATCACATCTTCATTTTTATTTACTTCTTGCTTCTAAGGGCTCTGCCAATGAATAAGGAACTACATCATAGAAGGCTCCAGTCAATTAAACTTGAGGAACATGTCAATCTGCTATCGTTCTATAATTTTAAGTTTGGAAAGAATAATCATAAAATGACAACGTCAAAACCACTTTGGAGCCTGGGATCTAGCCCTCCTAAACTCAGAGAGGGATCTCTCTGTAAGATTTAACTTTGTTTATAATGTTTTTTGATATTAGGCTAGTTAAAATGATTGTAATGGTTGGTTTTTGATTGATAGTTTTGGTTGGATTAAGGGATTTCTTTAAACTGTTTCCATTGGGCTATGGAGTTACAACATGCTGGTTTGTTGCATCAAACTGTCCAGAGAAATTGCAAGGCAAGCTAACTGTATAAATGGATCTTAAAACATAGTGAATTATGAGATGAAAGAAAAGTGATTTCAGTAGTGGTTAAAAAGCAATTAAATATTTTTTAACCAGACCTCAGAAGAAAAACATTTATACTGTAAAGACAGCCAGAATTAAGGTGTTCTATGCAACAAATCTCAATCTTCATATTTATGTTTTACAATTATAATTTAAATGATAAATTAAAAGAAATAACTATGGAAAAAATTAAACACAGTAAAGAAAAGACATCACCAGGAAAATACAACGCAAAAATATTGCAAAATGGTCTTTTATTATTGATGCTACAGCTCCAAAATTACAATGCTCCTATAGAAAAAAAGCTTACAATCCAGGGTCCAACCCATGATATTGAATAGAAATGAAATATTGAACTAATTCCTAGTGATTGCCATATCAACATGGGAAATCTGCTATTAATTACAATGATAATTGAAAATTGACAAATGTGACCACCACGTGGACACGTTAGAATAACTGTGACAAGTAGCTGTAATCTCCATAAAGCCATTGCTGTGTGATGTAGTCCATTGCTGTGCTGGCAGATCTATGGATGAGACGTTGAGCTGATACAATGGTCTACAAAATTAATTAAGGAGTTGAGGTGGCTGTTCCACTGATGTGCTGAGCTGTCACCCTTCCTGGTAGTCACACAACTTCTCCCATTGTTGCGGATTCAGAATCTTGATTCTAATTAACTTCCTGTAGATTTCACCAGTCTCTATATACTTCATGAATGTTGGCCTTAACTAGAAAATATTCTTGATTTCATGTTGAATGTATAGATCATTATCCATATCCTCTAGGAAGGCTCTTCCAGTCATTGAACCTTTTGTTCCTGCAAATTTTGTAGTATCTTTGTCCATCCCCTTCAATTTCTTAACATAATCAGACTTGTGCATGAGCTTGTCATTTATCACAAAAAGAGAAGGAAGTCCTCTTTTTATCAGTGGTTCAATTATATTGAAGAATCCGTTGACACCAATTTTTAGTTGATGACACTTTTCTTCTACTTGTGTGACCAAGCTATTTTAGTTCAGTACCTTCTTGACCTCCAAGATGGTTGCTGTCTAGTCCTCCACTCCTAGTGGTTCCAATTCAAAGCTGCTTTTGGAATTCAAGAATTTGATGATATCGTTTGTTATTTCATGCATTCCTATTAGCTCTCTATTGGCTTTTTCAATGACAACACTTACTAATCCAATTAGATCCCTCTGTTCAAAAATTATTTGGATGGAGGGCCATATCTCATTCATGGACTCAATAATACTAGTCCAAATAATTTCTTTGGCCTAGCCAATAGTCTGTCCAATAGTAGTTTCACTCTCTGCCTTGATCAATTTCTCAATCTGCTTTTGAGCCCTCTATATCTCAATCTCATGGGCATTATCTGATCTTTTCTTTAAATCCTTCAGATTGATGATTCCTGATTCAAGCTTTTTAATCTCTGATGTTTGAAGGGTCATGTTCTCCATAGCTTTTTCTAGCTGCTCTGCACCACCTAATGTGCCTGTGGTTGATGGTTTTGTTGTAGGAATGGATGCAATTGGGACAACCTATAATGGAACAATGTCCATTTATACATTATCCTTCTATTTCACTAGTTTTTCCATCTTTGTCTCCATCTGTTTTATCTGTGTAGACTGCTCCATGATCAATTTCATCATCTGAACCTTTTGTGTTTCATTTTCCTCAATGTCCTTAGTCAAGGGGTCTTTAGTTGCTAACATTTTGAGTTGTTTCCTGAGGGCTGCTATATCAATGTTCTTTTTCTTTAATATTTCTTTTACAACCTCCACATTGGTTGGGTCATACCCAATCTTCACTACTAAATACTCCAATGATTTGATTCTTATGTCTTTGGATAGAGAAGAGATCTTATCCATCTTTAGCTGAGATTGAAAGTTAAAAAATATACCTGCAGTTTGGACAAGCTCATGGCAATATTGGTCAAAGTGGAGGAAATTATTTCTCGAGTTTATTTATGCATCTCCATCTGATCTATTGGATGGATATCTTGTACATCAAACTCAAAAGTAATGTGCTTGTAGTCTGCAGGTGTTTTGGGCAAAGATATATGTGCTTATAAGAAGGATATTCTCATTTTTCATTTCTCCAAATCAAAGGCTGATAAAATTTTACTCTGTGTACTGCTTTTCTATTTCCAGGACTGATTGTAGGTGTTGGTTTTGAGAATTTCATTCTTCCTCTTGATCTCTCTAAATGTGTCAAATATGTCCTCCTTCTTTCCCCCTGTAGTAGCAGTGGATGTGGGAGTTTGTAAGTTCTGTTGTTGGAAAGGAATGGTGGCTGAAGATGTGGAGAAGATGGTTTGGCCACTTGCTGGAGAAGAACGTGGAGAGTCCCTAATTGTGATGACTGTATGCTGTTCTTTTTCACTACTCTGGTCAATGTCCATGTGTAATCTAGCTCTTTTTATATATTTCATCTTAAATTCTCTGCTTGATGTATCAGTCTCCATATCAGATTGATCATCTCTTGTCCTCTTCCCTGCTATTTCCTTCTCTGGTTCTTTTCCCTTGTATTCTTTGTCTCGTGTAGTCTTCTTTTCTTGTGGAGTGGGGGTTTGAATGCTTGAGGTGGAGATCACCTATCTTCAAATTCTTACAGTGTATTTACTGCCTACTCTGCTTGATTCATATATTGTTCTATCTCAAGCTTATGTGTATGGATATATGGTGTTGATTTGTTCTCCACCCTTTTCTTGGAGCTGATCCCCAATGGGTCATAAGACCAGATGAAACTGTGACTAAATTTCATCTCCTTCAATATCTTATCAACCTCCTCCCCCGCTGCTCTGCTATTACAAATAAAAGAGCTAGTTTGGGACTTGATCCTAAATTGGGATTTCTTCTTGGCAGAGACAAAGTGGACTTCATCTGCATTGATCATTTGTCTTATGTATTTCAAGGAAAAGTTCCTCACGGGGAGGAGATTTGGTAGCTTTTAGGTGGCCAACTCACATCCATATATTCTGATCTCAGTATAATTTTGGTACAAATACCAATCTCCTGTTCTCACTTGATCTGTCAACTGCATAATCTTCTTGAGTTCCTCATTTATCTTTGGCTCTGTTGCACTACTGAGTATATACATTGTTGGATGTACAAATGAATCAACAAAAATCTTATATGACGTATAACTATTCTGCTCCTTCATTAGCAAAGTGGTCCAAAAGATGTCTGATTGAGGTTGAGAGTCATCATTAATCTCCGTCATTTCAAACTGGAATCTACTGGCCTGAAAATAAACAAACATATATACAAAAACTAAAGTGTATTTGAACACTTCCTCTGTATGAAACTTTAGGAATTGGTCATGGATGGCATCAGCAAGGAATTGGTAAAAAATGAACATGATTGAGGGTTTAGAATATGAAGAAAGAATGGAAAAAAACAAATTATGGCCTCATCTACCCACTGATCTATATGATAAAATAGAAAATATGACAAGACAATAAAAATATGTTGGGTCCTATCAAGGAAAGTGGATGAAGGATATGGAGGATTATTTTTGGGCATTGGGGCATCAGTGGCCATGAAGAGTTCCAAAGTTTTATCTCTTATGGAAAACTCCAGCTTCTGATATAGTTTTCTAAGAACTTCATAAGAAAAAGGGATGGTTTCTTCAACAGTGGGAGCCTGCATCATCTGCTGGATTGATAGGGCATTAATGGTAAACAAAACCTCTCCTGTTGGGGTTACTAAAACTTTTTGATTTATGTCATAACATGCATGGAACTTCCTTATGAATTCAAGACAAATATGGGTCTTAGGGAAAATATAATATGGAAATTTGGTTTCCCATAATCCTATGTCATCAACCTCATCTAAAAATTTATCCTCAAGCCAACAGTAGACATCGAATAAATCGAAGTCTGACTTTGTCTCATGGATCTTGTAATCTTTGTCAGCCAGAGCCACGTGATCCAGGTCTACCTAAGGGTAAACCATAGGATTGAAGGGATGCTGATATTTCTTTGGAGGCATTCTGTCTTCTGTGAATAATCTGCCAACAATTCCACTGTTTGCAGAGAATAATGGGATTAAAAAGAATCAGGGAATTTAGAAAGGGAGCTACTGTAGATAAGAATGGGAAGGGAGATGTAGAAATGAGATTCTTATTTCTTTTTTAGACAACTGATAGATTTTTACGCCTATATTTTGTTGTAAATTCTTCACAAATTGATCACTTGCAAACAAAATAATGTTGTAACAATCGTAAACCTTGCCACTGGTGATGAATTTTGGTTTTATAGCGTGATTGGGCGACCATTTGACATGGCGCAGGCCCGTTGGATAATGTCCTGAGCCATTAATTGTCCAACGGGTTTGTGGTGGGAGCACATTTGATTGAATGTAGGGGACATGTAGGAGCTTATGTGGTGTAACGATAATGCCTAATGGTCATACAACGGTTAGATGGGTGCAACGGTTTAGATTGCATCGAAAAACATGTTTCGGAGGGGGGGTGAGAAATTATTTGGGCATGACGCGTAGTGGCGAAGGCGGTATTGGAAACCATTTATTTTGGACCCCCCCCCGTTAACATTTTGAGGTTGAGGGGGGACCGAAAAGCTGTGTGGGCCGTCAGATGAGGAGGAGATGAGTGGGGATGATGGGAAGACGGGGGTTGTTTAGTGATGATGGGATGTGAGATTTGATAGTGGGGTTGGTAAGCATATGTGCAGTAGGGGTATAGTTTAGTACTTAGGATATAGGAGAATATAATGCTTTTAGGACTTAGGATAAAAATTATAGGAGATATATGTCACAATATCTTTTAAATGAATTGTAATTCCCGAAATTTGGTATGAAACACCTTTTATCCAAACTTTAGAAAAAAAACACCCTTTGTTATTTGTTTTTTCCCCTATTGTTCAAGAACACATGAACCTTTTAAGATAAACTTTTGGAGCAAATGTAATCTTTCCTCCATTCTTTCTTCTCTTCATGTATACCTACCCATGTCACTAATCTAACATTTTTTATTCTTTTGCAGGGTGCGTTTGGACTTGCAGACCCTAAATCATATTTTCTTTAAAACTCTAACCTATATCTATCCTTATTTCTTCCATTGAATCAGATTAAACAGTTGAGTCAATTTCATTTCTACATGTCTACTGATATGCCAAGATTAAACAGTTTGGCACATCCTTATTTTCTAACCTATCATCATAAATTCAAAATTGTACAATCATGCTTAAACTATACGATTGAACAAACCTATCTAATGAGTAGTGGCATTTTGATTTGCAACACTTTTAGTATTTTTTCTTTTGGGGTTTTTCTTTCTTTTTCTTTTTCTCTTTTTCCTTTTTTTCTTTATACCCTCTTTTTTTTTTTGTCTTTTTTCATGTTTTTTGGAAATCATTTGAATATTGAAAATCCTTCTCAATATGAAATTGCAAATTGATGAAATATTCAATCACCTTGAGATCCTATGATTTATAGGATACTAACAGTGGCTCCAGCTTGGGATGGAACTTCTCTAAATGAAGTGTCAAGAACCTAAGACCAGTAGCCTTGAATGCTCCATTTTCTGCATAATCTTCATCTGATTTTTTTTGTTTTTGTTTTATGAATTCTCATCAAACCAGGCTTAGGGCCTTCTCCATGGGCTTCAACCTTGGTTAATTAATTATTCAAAACACAAACTGTAAAACTGTGGTATTTACAATGATGAAAGACCAACATGAATTTTCAAAAGAAATAATGTTTCAATATCCTGCCATTGACAAGACCTCCATGTATCTCTTTTCCATCCACCTCTTTAAGAAAATATGTATTGTTCCCTCTGAAAGCATCAATGATGTATGGCCCTTTCAAAATATTTTCAAGCTTTCCATGTTTGCCTTTGTCTTCTCTTCTGGAATCCCATTTCAGAAATTTGTCTCCTAAATTAAAATCATTAGCCTTTGTTCTCTTATCAAAGATCTTTTTGATATTATCTTGAATCACCTGAGTTATGTTATAAACTTCCTCTCTGGACTACTACAACTGAATGGTTTCATTGATCCTTCTCTGTATATTATTTGGTTCATCTTTAATTTCTTGAATAATCTTCATGATTGGAACTCCTAGAGAAGAAGGAAAAACTGCATCCATTCCATAAACCAATTGGTATGGAGACATGCCAATTGAATTTTTGGTAGTAAGTCTATCAACCCAAAGAGCATTGATCAACTTGTTGTGCCATGATTTCTTGTTATCTTCCAAGATATTTTTGATGATATTCACCAAAATTTTGTTTGAAGATTCAACCAATCCATTAACTTGAGGGTAATAGGTTGTTGAATGCCCCAAAGTTATAAGATACCTATGAAAAAAATCAACCATCTTATTAGACTTAAAGGCTACAACATTATCTATGATGATTTTTCTAGGACAACCAAATCTAGAAAGGATATTGGTTTCAAGGAATTTTATGAGGACAGAGTCAGTGGCATTTCTAGAAGGAGTGGTTTCTATCCATTTGGTAAAATAATTTGTGGCAGTGAAAATCCATTTATGCTGGGTAGAGAATGGGGGATGAATTTCTCCAATGAAGTCTAATCCCCATTGTTTGAAATGACTCTCAACAGAAATAGGATTTAATGGAAAGGGTAGTAGTTTTCTATTTCCTTCAAAAATTTGGCATTTGTGACAGGCAGTGATCATATTATGGATTTTAGGGAAAAGGGTAGGCCAATAGAATCCAACCCTCATAATATTGTTAGCAGTGGTTTTCCAATAAAGATGGCCACCACAGTCAACTCCATGGAATTATTGCATAAATTTATTTGCATCATCCTTTAGTAAACATTTAAGTAAAATACCTCCAATATCCTTCCAATGAAAAACATTTTCCAAAATGAAGAATTTGACAGCTTTCAATTTTACAAATCTTGCTTTAGATTTGGATAAACTAGGAGGAGCATTCAAATTAAACAAAACATACAAAATATCTACATACTAGGGAGAATTTAGGAATGCTTCATCAACTAGTGGAGTCGCCAGTTCCTTTTGATGATCCAATGAATGGACCATGTTAATGTCTAGTGCATGAAAGTTTGATTTAGCCATCAATTTGGCTAATCCTTGACCCATAATCAATTTGGTAGGTTTTATTTCCACATCATATTCCAAAACAATAACAATCCATTTGCCTCTTTTTCCATTAGGAGCATTTTGTGTTAAGATGTCTTTGACCACTGCATTGGGCACATAAGCAATAATGTTTGAATGTATAATGTGTTGTCGCTCCTAGAGACAGCCTAGAGTTGTGATAGACCAGTGCCTAGGACATCTTAATATAGTAAGGAGCAAATCATATGATAGAGGGAGTCATAAATAAGAGGCTCTCATGCTATCTCTTGTAAAACAAGGAAAAATAATCTGAATGGGACCAAGACCTTTAGAAACTGACACAGAGGAAGGAATATTGTAGAGGCAACATGCAAAACTCCAATATAAAAGCAGCAGACAATTCAGAGACAACTTACTGTAAAGAGGGCCGATTCAGAAATATATCACAAAAATAAGTTATCAGAAGGTGTATGTAGTGAATGAAATGTAGAGAAAATCTTAGTTAACATTGAGCTGATATCCAGATACACAATACCACCATGCATGGGCTTACCAATCTAAGAATCCATAAATAATAGTAGCGTTTTAAAAACACCCTCCCAAAGAAACTAATATAGCAGAAATACGGTTTAGATGAATTGTGGAACATAATATCATGCATGAGCCATATTTAAAGTGCTTGACTGATCCGAGCATGGGCATCAACTAGGATGAATCCATACCAGAAATCAGTGAGCCACTCACATTCCAAAACATGATACAGGAAGCATGGATGAAATGAAATGATCTATTAAAATAACACATAAGAGAAAGTTACAGAATATGAAATACCAAAGACCAAAATCCTCTTTAACAAATGGAACTCTTCCTCACTGAGACCCTATGGGCTCTGAGCCTTCATACAAAAGTTCTACAAAATGTATACAAAAATCCTTTCACTACATAATTTTCTGATAAAATCTGGAACCCTTACAATGTGTTTCTTCACTGTTTTTATAGCTGAAAGAGGAGCAGAGGTGGTAGGTGGAAAACTAAATGAACATTAAACCCAGAAAAGAAAGAGAGGGCCGAAGCCCATTCTGTTTGACGACTCTGTAGGGCTGTATGTACTATGTGGCCTGCTTTATGAAGTAAATGCACTGGGTAAAAATATCTTCAGGAACACGGTATAGAATTAAAATCACATGGGCATTCCGTCCTTTCCTGGAGAGAAAACTCCTGCTGAAATAAAACCTGGAGGGTATTGTTTCTTGTGCACAAATCTTTGGAGTGATCTGCAGGATCTTCAATCTGGTATTGTACCTTCAAAAGGTTAGATCAAGGCCCCTAAATCTTCGATTATATGTCTTCAATTCCCTATCTTTCGCTGATATTCTCTATCTGCTCCATTAATGTTTCCATCTGCAAAATATGCGTATTTTAATAACTCTGGAGGGTTTGACAGATTTTCACCCCTGCTTCTTTAATGAAAGCCGTGTCGTAACAGCTTCCCAGATTTCCCTCATAAATTTTGCCTCTGAAGGATGGTCCTTTGATGCGTTCTCGACTTCTGAAACGAAGGCTGTGAATTATGGCAACTTTCCACCGCTGTAACCCTGCAAAAATCCGCAAACTCGTTAAGAAAAACATGCGTACGGGGGTGATTATGGAGGACGGGAGAAAAATGGCGCGGCGGTGGTGGAACAGTGTTTTATGTGTAAAAACGGTGAAAAATGCAATGGTACGATGTATAATAGGGTTTGGTGGAGAAATGCATCGTGGGCCGTTTGATCATGGTCTATAGGCGTAGATCAATGGAGAAGATCAAACAGTGGAATGATATATGAAATGGGCGAAATACATATGAAACATTTACATTTTAATGCAAAATGAGAAACTTTAGACTTTGGTGGAGATGCAAAGGACATACATGAAATGCAATGGAAATGCGTATGAGGTGGGACCCATATGGAATCGCAATCGGAAATCGGAGCGGGGCGGAGATACATATATATATGAAGTACTATTTCTGATGTGATTGGAGTGGGCCTGGGGTCAATCGCATCGGAGATCAGGAGCGGGAGTAATCGCAATCGCAAGCGAGAGGGTGTGCGATGCGATTAATCGGAGGGAGCAGCGATTAGAGGTGAGGTGCGACTGCGATGATCGGAGGTGGAACATGTGATGCGATCAATCGCATCGCAAATATCTGCGATGGACCGAACGAGGGGCTTTGTATAAATGTTGTGATTGCGATCCAAGCGGGGGTGCGGTAAAGCGCCAACCGTTCGATCTAATTGACGGATAAACGGTGCACAACGCGTTGCGGGACTTATAGACTTACGCCAATCGCGTCGGAGTTTTTCTGCTGTAATAAAGGAAAAACTCCCGCCTGACACTCCGATTGTGATTGGTGCTTAAGACTTAAGCGCTTGGTCTCAGCGCTGGGGCGTATGGGGGGAAATGTTTAAGGGGCCTGCGGAAAAAAGGGGCTAGGCCCTTAATATAAGGTTTGAAAGTGGGTTTTAGCCCATTTTAAGTGCATTTTAAGGATTGGGAAGGGGAACGATAGGAGGATAAAAGGGGAAATTAGCCAAACAAAGGGCAAGGGTAGAATTCAAAGGGGATTTTGGGTATGATTTTGAGGGTAAAGGAGGACTTTGACGGGGGGGAAAAAGGGGTAAAAAGGGACATTATGCAAGGATGCAAAGGGCGAATACAGGCCTTTGGAGCACATATTTTTAGTAATCAGTGAGGCTTATTGACTCCAGAACAGCAGAGGGAAAGGGATAAAAGAGCAGGGAATCACAAAAGGCTTCAAGGATGATGTATTTTCAAGAGGAAACCATTACTTGAAAACTCAAAGACAACTTGACCCCCCTGTTTGTTTTTCAAAAATTAGCAAGGGGCTAAGATGATCAACATAATGTAAACTCTGAAATCCTTTAATGGTTTGACCAAAGAAAAAACTTGTTTTTCCATGATATTATATCTCAATGATGCATCTCTTAATGCCTTGTTGAAAAATGCTATTGGATGTTCATGTACTTCATTGTTTTTCTGCAATAAAACAACAACAATAGTATGTTCAGAAGAAAACGAAAAAAATATAAAGTCTTTAGTAAAATCTGGGCTAATTAGGACTGGAGCTTTGGTCAATGCTTGCTTGACTAGATCAAAATATTTTTTAGCTTCAATGGTCCATTTTATTTCTGAATCTTTCTTGAGCATGTTGGTAATATTTCTCAAAAGTTCTGCACGATTGGGTATAAATCTCCTCAAAAAGTTTATTTTACCAATGAAAGATTGAAGTTCTTTGAGATTCCTGGGATGACTAATCTTAAGTATTCCTTCAATTCTGCTGGGGTCAATTCTGATTCCATCTTGAGAAATAATGTGACCTTGAAGTTTTCCTTCTTCAAGTCCAAACAATGTTTTCTTGGGATTCAGGGAAATTACAAACTTTCCGCATTTTTCAAAAACTCTTCTCAAATGTGCTAAGTGCTCTTCATTATTTTTTGAATGTACAGTAACATCATCAAGATAAATCACAATAAAATGGCCAATTTCATCCGCAAATGCAATGTCCATGGCCCTTTGAAAAGTGGCTCCAGCATTCTTTAATCCAAAAGGCATTTTCACATACATGAAAGTCCCCTAAGGAGTAGTAAAATTTGTTTTGTCTTGATCATCAGGATGTACTAAAACTTGATTATAACCTAAAAAGCCATCTAACAAAGAGATCCTACTGGAACCTACTACCCTCTGCAATATGTGGTCCATTTTTGGTAAAGGGTAATTGTCCTTAAGAGATACTTTATTCAGATTTCTAAAAACAACGCAAAGTCTTGATTTCACCTGTTTTCTTTCTTGTAGGGACAATGTTGGATACCCATTTAGAATATATGAGTGGAACTATTATTTTTGACACATACATTTTATTGATTTCCTTCTCAACCAAAGGCATTAAAATAAGATTTATCCTATGTAGTTTCTGTTTGAAAGGTTTTTTATCCTCTTTGATTGGAATCTTGTGTTGTATGATGCTTGTATCATAAGATTTTAAGTCCTCATAACTCCAAGAAAATACATCTATAAATTCTTTTAACAGGGCTATATCTCTTCTTTTTGTAATGATAGGCAATGATTTTGACAATTTTATGATTTTGGGATTTTGTTCAGTGCCTATGTTACACTCTTCAATTTTTGTGCCTGTTGGTTCCATTTTGGGTTTCTTGTCTACATCATTAAAGTCAAAAAGTTCTTATAAAGGGAACAACCCTCTAGGCAGAATATTATCCTTGAGTTGCAGTACTTTGAATTCCACTTTTTCGGGGTCTTTATGAATTTATGTTTTATGCACAATTTTATTGGCTGAAATATTTACATCAGTATTTACATTGGAAACAGTAGAGTGTTTTTATACACTAATTTGTAAACTGGAATGACTGTCTTCTTCACAATATAGGTCTATATTGCTATCTTCAAATTCATTCTTATATTGTAAGAAAATTTAAATTTGTTTGTCATTGCCAAAAACTTGCCAATATCTCATGTTATCTAGCACGAAAGGACGATGTTTAACCTCTATTGTATATTGTTTATTTGGGTGAGGAAATTGACATGTAATTTTTGAAAAGGCTAGACCATTTGCTAGGAAATTTTGATTTATGGGGATAACTGCTAAATCATATTCATCAAATGTTCTTAAGAAATCAAGTGCAACATTTCTATAAGCTCTTAATATGGGATGTTTTGCTACATATTGTCCCTTTATTTGTTTTATGACTAACTCAGAATCACGATGGACATAAATCCTCTTAGCTCGTAATATTTTCAACAACTGTAATCCTAGGAGTAGGGCTTCATATTCTACTATGTTGTTTGTGCACTGAAAATTTAACTTGTATGAGTGACCTTGTGCATTATTGTTTCCTGCATTAGACACCCAAATACCTATCCCAGAGCTTGTTTCGCCACGTGAGCCATCAAAGCTCATATTTCAAAGAGGTTCATTTTTAGGATCTGGTTGTACTGTTTGCATTTGAATGTCATTATTTTCTTTAAGATGATTTTCTGCATGGGTAATCTGTGAATCAATGCCTCCATAATTATATAGAAGGAAAGAGTGAAGGCCAGTGTGAACAGAGTACAAAGGGTAATTGTGTGGTTTTTCTTGACTACTCACCATTTACTTCATTAATGTTTCCATATAGAGTCTTCTTGATTGAAAAAACACCGGTATTGTAGCATAAGTCATGTCCATTTGCAGGGTCCCTTATAATTTTTCTCCCCATGATCGAGATAAAATCATTCCATACTTAGGAGGGATGTCAGCTACAACTATATCCATCACTAGACTCTATGCTGGTATTTGAGCTAGAGTGACACAAAGATCTTTGATAAGACCTAGTCATCTAACTTTGCTAGAATCAAAAGAGTACAAATATTTGTAAGGTGTAGTAATTTCAAGGCCAAGCTTCTCCATAACAGCTTTTGGCATAAGATTATGTGATGCACCTGAATCCAACATGGCATTATGGAGAATTTTTTCATGAACATTAAGACTGACATAAAAGGGAGGGACACCTCCTTCTTGGGGTTTAACATCAAATTTTGGCCCAAACAAGAGTTCAGGCTGATCATCATTTAAATTAACAGTATCAGTAATTTCCCCTATGTTTAGTACCTTTAGGACCTAAGACCTATACACATTCTTGTTGATTAATTCAGTGAGAGGGATGGATACTTTCAATTTAGCAAGTTCATTCTCAACACTGAATGGTGTTAGAACTTTGAAAAGATTTGAAAAATCAGCTTTTTCAACCACTACTTTTTGGGTAAATTTAGTTTGTTTACTTGTACTAGGAATATCAGTTTGATCAATTTTGGTACGAATATCAATTGTTCTCTTAGTACTATTTTCTGTGTTTTTATTTTATGAGTTATTTACATTTTTCTTTGAGTTTTCTACTGTTTTGTTGAGATCCTTTTTAGGGAAATTTTTGGTAGTATTTTCTAAATTATTTTTATTGGAATTGTCTAAATTTTTCTTACTTCTAAGATTGTATTGTCTGTGAACCTCCATAATAGCATTCTCAAATCCTTGTTTATAATCATCATTTTCCTCAGATTCTAACATTTTTTTGAGTCAATAAAAATAATCCTTGTTCTTTTCAGTAAGAAAAACAAAGTCATCTTCATTAATCCCCATTAAATTTATCTGATTTTATTCTACTTCCTCAACTACTCCTTCCTCCTTATTAGCATAATTCTCTTGGAATGGAGGCCTAATTTGCTAATCATGACCTATTTGATCTCTCTATCTTATCTGAGGAGGGTTTCTCCTAACATTCTGATTTCTATTTTGAGGAGCTGGTTGATTTTCTGTGGGAATAACTCTCTCATTTAGATTAATCCTCTCCATCATTCTCTTCATATTTCTTACCAAATTTTCAATTTTAGTATCATATGTAGAAGCTACAAGTTCATCTCTTATAGTAACTCTTCTCTCACTTGTCATCCTAGCTCTTTTTTCTAACAAGTTGGCTTCTACACTCACAACATCCCTTTGCATGTCTTCTAAAGTTGATGAATTTCTCTCCCCTGAGTTGATAAACCATGTATGGGTCAAAACCATCTAGGAATTTAACTAAGACTAAACCTTGTGGTGGTTTCATGTAAGTAGGAAGTGCGTTGTATACACTTTTGAATCTAGTGCAGTAATCTTGAACACTCTCACCTGGAGACCTCTTGATACTTTCATATTCCGATAAAATCTAAAGAGGATTTTTCTTAATTTCCCATCTGTTAATGAATGTTTGATGAAATTCAGGGAGGTCATTAATACTGTTTGCAGTTAAGCCCTTGATCCATTTTTTTTATTTCACCACCTAAACTTTGAGCAAACATTCTCAATTTGACACTGTCTTCATCAACTTCTTGGAGGTCGAAACAACCATTCATTTTGTCAACATGTTGCTGGGAAATTACAGGACCAGTCCCATCAAATTGTGGAATTTTAGATTGGTAATCCTAGGGCATAGGTGGAAAAGGTGCTAGCAGCACCAATGGAGCATATCTGACTGCCCTGATTAGTGGAGGTGGTGTAGGAAGGTGAACAGTAGATGAAGTAGGATGGGTAGTGGGAGAAGATGATTGTGTAAAGGCTTGAGTATGGGGGTGAACAAAAGTAGTGGTAGGGTTTGTGGAAGCTGTAGGACTAGCTGACTTAAGATAGACTGTTTGAGAGGTAATTGAAGAAGATGCTATAGTCAATGCAGTTAATTCTACAGATTGTTGGAGGTAGGCATCATCAATAGTTGAAGTAAACTCTGTTACCAAATTTTGGAGAGTATCAAAATCCTGGAGAAGCTGTATATCAGACTGAATTTCTGAGTAGGATTCTCTCACTGGACTTTGACGTAAGATAGATGGATCAAATAATGTATGGTTAGTCTAATTCTCAAATTTGGTCCTGAATAGACCTTGATCAAAATGTGAATCAAATTTAATGTCTTGTAAAGTGACAAAGTTTTCAAGAAGGGAATTTGATCTGTGGAGAAATCTGCTACTAGTGTGACTTTCAGTTCTAGGAATATTTCTAAAAATATTCTCAGGATTGTCGACTATAGGAGGAGGATTCAGATCAGGATGGGATCTAGTAGATATTCTTTTAGGAGCCAAAATTCAGTTCAGAAGCATAAAAAAACTGATTATTTTCAAAAAATGAAAGAAACCAATCTTAAAGAGTACTTGTATCATACAATGCCTTTTTAACTAGGGTTTCTAAATTCGAATGAAAGAATGTTTTTCATTTTATTTCCCCAGTATGGTCTCCACTATGTTATCGTTGTATAATTTTAATATTGGAAAGAATAATCATAAAATGACAACATAAAAACCACTTTGGAGCCTAGGATCTAGCCCTCCTAGAATCAGAGAGGGATATATCTGTAAGATTTAACTTTGTTTATAATTTTTTTCTGATATTGGGCTAGTTAAACTGGTTGTGATGGTTTCTTTTTGATTGATAGTTTTGGTTTGATTAAGGGATTTATTTAAATTGTTTCCATTGGGCTATGAAGTCAAAATAGGCTGGTTTGTTGCATCAATCTTTCCAGAGCAATTGCAAGGCAAACTAACTGTATAACTAGATCTTAAAACATAGTGAATTATGAGATGAAAGAAAAGTGATTTCAGTAGTGGTTAAAAAGAAATTAAGTATTTTTTAACCAAACCTCAGAAGAAAAACATTTATATTGTAAAGACAACCAGAATTAAGGTGCTCTATGAAACAAATCTCAATCTTCAGATTTACGTCTTACATTTAGAATTTAAATGATACATTGAAAGAAATAACTGTGGAAAACATTAAACACAATAAAGAAAAGACATCACCAGGAAAATACAACTCAAGAATATTGAAAAATGGTCTTTTATTATTGATGTTCCAACTCCAAAATTACAATTCTCTAATATAAAAAAGCTTACAATCTAGGGTAGAACCCCTGATATTGAATATAAATGAAGTATTTAACTAATTCCTAGTGATTTCTGTATCAACATGGGAAATCTTCTATTTATTGCAATGATAACTGAAAATTGACAAATGTAACCACCACATGGACACGTTAGAATAGCTGTGAAAAGTGGCTGTAATATCCATTAAGCCGTTGTTGTGTGTTGTAGTCCACTGCCATGTTGGCATATATGAGGCTGATATGTTGAGCTGATACACTTGTTTGTAGAATTAATTGATGAGCTATGGCTATTCCATTGATGTGCTGAGATGTCGCCCTTCCTGGTAGTCACATAACTTCTCCCATTGTTGTGGATTTAGAATCTTGATTCTAATTAACTTCATGTAGATTTCATTAGTCTCTATATACTTCATGAATGTTGGCCTTACTAGAAAATATGCTTGATTTCATGTTGAATGTAGAGATCATTATCCATATCCTCTAGGAAGGCTCTTCCAGTCATTGAACCTTTGATTCCTGCAAATTTTGTAGTATCTTTGGCAATCTCCTTCAATTTTTATCATAATCAGACCTGTTCATGAGCTTTTCATTTATCAAAAAAAGAGAAGGAAGTCCTCTTTTTATCAGTGGTTCAATTCTATTGAAGAATCTATTGACACAAATTTGTAGTTTATGACACTTTTATTCTACCTGTGTGACCAAGCTCTTTTAGTTCAGTACCTTCTTGACCTCCAAGATGGTTGCTTTCCTGTCCTCCACTCCTAGTGGTTCCAATTCAAATTTGCTTTTGGAATTCAAGAATTTGATGATATTGTTTGTTGTTTCAAGCATTCCTGTCACCTCTCTATTGGCTTTTTTAGTGGCAACACTTACTAATCCTATTATATCTCTCTGTTCAAAAATTATTTGGATGGAGGGCAATATCTCATTCATGGACTCAATAATACTAGTCCAAATAATTTCTTTGGCCTGACCAATAGTCTGTCCAACAGTAGTTTCACTCTCTGCCTTGATCAATTTCTCAATTAGCTTCTGAGCCCTTTGTATCTCAATCTCATGGGCATTATCTGATCTTTTCTTTAAATCCTTCATATCGTTGATTTTTGCTTCAAGCTTTTTAATCTCTGTTGTTTGAAGGGTCATGTTCTCCAAAGCTTTTGCTAACTGCTCTGCACCACCTGATGTGCCTGTGGTTGATGGTGTTTCTATAGAAATGGATGAAATTGGGAAAGCCTCTAATGGAAAAATGGCCATTTCTGCATTCTCCTTCTCTTTCACTTGTTTTTCCATCTCTCTCTCCATTTTTTTTATCTGTGTAGACTAATCCATGATAAATTTCATCATCTCAACCTTCTGTGTTTCATTTTCTTCAATGTCGTTAGTCAAGGGGTCTTTAGTTGCTGACAGTTTGAGTTGTTTCCTGAGGGATGCTGTATCAACATTATTTTTCTTTAATATTTCTTCTACAACCTCCACATTGGTTGGGTCATACCCAATCTTCTCTACTAAATCCTCCAATGATTTGATTCTTGTGTCTTTGGCTAGAGAAGAGATCTTATCCATCTTTAGATGAGATTGAAAGTTAGACAAAGATACCTGCAGTTTGGACAAGTTCATGGTAGTACTGGTCAAAGTGGAGGAAATGATTTCTCTAGTTTATTTATGCATCTCCATATGATCTATTGGATGGATATCTTGTACATCAAAGTCAAAAGCAGTGTGCTTGTAGTCTACAGGTGTTTTGGGCTAAGAGATCTGTTCTTGTAAGAAGGCCATTCTCATTTTCCCTTTCTATGAATCAAAGGTTGATAAAAGCCTACTCTATGTACTGCTTGTCTGTTTCCATAACTGATTGTAGGTGCTGCTTTTGAGAATTTCATTCTTCCTCTTGATCTCTCTAAATGTGTCAAAGATGTCCTCCTTCTTTCCCCCTATAGTAGTAGTGGATGTGGGAGTTTGTAAGTTCTGTTGTTGGAAAGGAATGGTGGTTGAAGATGTGGAGAAGATGGTTTGGCCACCTACTGGAGAAGAACTTGGAGAGTCCCTAATGGTGATCACTGTTTGCTTTTCTTTTTCATTGCTTTGGTCAATTTCCATGTGGAATCTAGCTCTTTTTCTATATTTCATCTTAAATTCTCTTCTTGTTGTATTATTCTCCATATCAAACTGATCATCCCTTGTCCTCTTCCCTGTTGTTTCCTTCTCTGGTGCTTTTTCCTTGTCTCATTTGTCTCCTAAAGTCTTCCTTTCTTGTGGAGTGGGGGTTTGAATGCTTGAGGTGGAGATCACCTGTTCTTCAACTTCTTGCAGTGTATTTGTTGCCCACTCTGCTTGATTCATATATTTTTATATCTCAGGCCTGTGTGTATGGATATATGGTGTTGATTTATTCTCCACCTTTTTCTTGGAGATGATCCCCAATGGTTCATAAGACCAAGTGGAACTGTGACTGGATTTCATCTCCTTCAATATCTTATCGACCTCCTCCCCTGCTGCTCTTCTATTAGAAATAAAAGAGCCAATTTGGGACTTGATCCTAAATTGGGATTTATTCTTGGCAGAGACAAAGGGGAATTCATCTACATTGATCATTTGTCTTATGTATTCCAAGGTAAAGATCCTCATGGGGAGGAACTTTTGCAACTTTTAGGGGGCAAACTCACATCCATATATTATGATCTCAGTATAATTTTGGTACAAGTACCAATCTCCTATTCTCACTTGATCTGTCAAATACATAATCTTCTTGAGTTCCTCATTTATCCTTGGCTTTGTTGTACTGCTGAGTATATTCATTACTGGATGTAGAAATGAATCAAAAAAACTCTTATATGTATAATTCTTCTGCTCCTTCATTAGAAAAGTGGTCCAATAGATGATTGATTGGGGCCGAGAGTCATCATTAAGATTTTTCATTTCAAACTGGAATCTGCTGGCTTGAAAATAAACAAACATATATACCAAGATTGAAGTGTATTTGAACACTTCCTATGTATGAAACTTCAGGAATTGGTCATGGATGGAATCGACAAGGAATTGGGAAAAATTGAACATGATTGAGGGCTTAGAATCTGAAGAAAGAATGGACATAAAACCAGTTATGGCCTCATCTACCCACTGATCTGTATGATACCTTAGAAAATATGAAAAGACAGTAACAATATGTTGGGTCCTATCAGGGAAAGTGGATGAAGGATATGGAGGATTCTTTATGGGCATTGGGGCATCAGTGGCCATGAAGAGTTCTAAAGTTTTAGCTCTGCTAGAAAAGTCCACCTTCTGATATATTTCTCTAAGATCTTCATAAGAAAATGGGATGGTTTCTTCAACAATGGGAACCTGTATCATCTGTTAGATTGATTGGGCATTAATGGTAAACAAAGCCTCTCCTGTTGGGGTTACTACAACTTTTTGATTTATGTCATAACAAGCATGGCACTTCCTTATGAATTCAGGACAACTATAGGTCTTAGGGAAAATATAATATGGAAATTTGGTTTCCCACAATCCCATGTCATCAACCTCATCTAACAATTTATCCTCAAGCCAACAGTAGACATCGAATAAATCGAAGTCTGACTCTGTCTCGTGGATCTTGTAAATTTTTTCAGCTAGAGCCATGTGATCCAGGTCTACCTGAGGGTAAACCATAGGATGGAAGGGTTGTTGATATTTATTTGGAGGCATTCTATCTTATGTGAAGAATCTGACAACAATTTCACTAGTTACGGAGAAGAATGGGATTAAAGAGAAGCAAGGAATTCAGAAATGGAGATGTTGTAGATCAAAATGGGAAGGGAGATGTAGAAAGGGGATTCTGATTTCTTTTGCAGACAACTGTTGGCTTTTTGCGCCTGTGTTTTTCTATAAATTCTTGACAAATCGATCACCTGTAATCAAAATAATGCTGTAGCAATCATAAACCTTGCCACTGGTGATGAATTTTGGTTTTATAGCATGATTGGGCGACTATTTGGCATGGTGCAGACCCGTTGGATAACGACCTGAGCCATTAATTTTCCAATAGGTTTGTGGCTGGAGTGCATTTGATTGGATGGAGGGGACATGTAGGAGCTTATGTGGCATAACGGTAATGGCTAATGTTTATACAATGGTCAGATGGGTGTGACGGTTTAGATTGCAGCGGAAACCGCTTTTTGGAGGGGGGTGTACCCAATAAGTTAAATTATTGGACCAGGGGGGTGCAAAAAAATTTGGGTGTGATACATATTGGCAAAGGTGGTATTGGAAACCATTTATTTCAGACACCCCCCCTTGGCACACATATGTTCACTGACCCCATATATATGTCACAATATCTTTTAAATGAACTGTAATTCCTTAAATTTGGTATGAAACACCTTTTATCCCAACTTTAGAATAAAACACCCTTTGTTCTTTGATTTTCCCCTATTGTTCAAGAACATATGAACCTTTTAAGATAAGCTTTTGGAGTAAATTTCATCTTTCCTCCATTCTTTCTTCTCTTCATGTCTACCTACCCATGTCACTAATCTAACATTTTTTATTCTTTTGCAGGGTACATTTGGACTTGCAGACCCTAAATCATCTTTTATTTAAAAATATAACCTATATCTATCCTTATTTCTTCCATTGAATCAGATTAAACAGTTGAATCAATTTCATTTCTACTTGTCTATTGATATGCCAAGATTAAATAGTTTGGCACATCCTTATTTTCTAACCTATCAACAGAAATTCAAAATTTTACAATCATGCTTAAAATGTATGATTGGACAAACCAATCTAATGAGTATTGGAATTTTTATTTGCAACACTTTCAGTATTATTTCTTTTGGGGTTTTTATTTATTTTTTTCTTTTCCTCTTTTTCATTTTTTTCATTTTTATTCTTTGTACCCTCTTTTCTTTTCTTTTTCATATTTGTTGGAAATCATTTTAATATTGAAAATCCTTCTCACTATGAAATTTCAAACTAATGAAATATTCAATCACCTTGAGATCCTATGATTTATAGGATACTAACACAATCAATGGTTATTGTAACATAAAAAGAAGTAAGTGAAAGCAAACAAAAAAACCTTCCAGAACTGCAAAATAACACTTATCCTAAAGCTTTGAAATAATGAGGCCACATGGAATTTTCACATCATAACCATGTAGCATAAATAAAAATGTGAATGAATATTCATGAAAAATCATGTATCAATTGCTACTTATCATCAAAAGAATTGGGTACCATATCCTTCTGCTTTTGTTAACCCCTATAGTCCTGATAATATAATTGCCCACAAACTAGCTAATGGATATTGCCATTACAACCTATGGAATATTTTTTGGAAACAATAAGAATGATGGTACTAGCTATGGAAATTTGACTAAGAAGGTTTGAATCCTTGGGAGGATGACAATTGCAAATGGCACCGATTTCCTACACAGGAGGCTCAATGCCCATGTCTCTGCTATTTGTGAACCCATATTCTCCCAATGGAAACCCTATTAACCTATTATCCATCTTCAAAATAAGGAGGTATGCTTAATATCAATAACATTTTAAGTCGAAGAATGGATTGGGTTTAATAGTCGTCATTGTTTCAGTCACCGTTGGGGGAAAAAGTGCTAGCCTGTCATATTTAACCAGAATAGGGGAATTGTGTCCAAAATTTTAGGCTTCCAAAGGTGAATGTTTTTCTCTCGGTATACTCCCAACATATTTTCAGAGGAAACTTGAGAAATTATCCATATATTATTTTAGCTTTCATCTCTTTGTATCTTCTGGTCCAACTAGTGTTAACGCATTACATGGATCTGGGTAAGTGTCCATATGTCTAACCCTTGTTTCTCCTTATTCTCTTTTGGTTCAGATAAGGACTCTGATTCCTTTGAATCTTCCAATCAATCAAAATGGCTCCTCTTATGGCATAAGTGTCTGGATTCATTTATAATATCCAGACCATGCAAGGATTTTGGTTTTAATTTCTGCAACCATTGGTCGACGATTATGGGATGTTGTTGATGCTATTGTTGTCATCTCTAAGCCCATTATGAGATGGATTTTACATCACTCATTCCTCTCCATGCCTTGTAGTCCGCCATGACTTTTTCAAGAGAAATTCTTAGGTACCACCCTTTTTTGCTGGCGGCCCTTTTCCGATCACATTTCAAATTCACCTACCTTCTGACTTCTGGCAGATTTTAATCCGTGATTGGACAACAAAATTCATTTCGAGGGAATATTTTGACACTCTTTGGATCCGAAGTCTATCTCTCAAGGCATATTATTAATGATTTTCCCCGAATTTAATGATATCGTTTTCCAATAGCTGCCATTCCATTTTGGTTCTATAATAGGGGTTGTTTTTTAATATAAATGTTTCCTATCTGGAAAATATTCTCTTGTACTCTTTAAATCGGAGTGGTTGAACCCTCTGTTTTTTCTGCCTGAGACTGTCCTACACCACTGCAACACTTCTCTCACCCTTTATTCTGATTGACCTTTATAATTGTTTCAGACTTCCCTCTACCCGTTATTAGCCAAAATCTTTCCTTTTTCGGTCCTTTTTGCCACTCCACCTTTGTATGTCATGGTCACGTGATTGGTTGTCACATGTAGGGTTTTTGGAGGATATTTTACTGGTGGTGTCGCATGGAGGTTCTAATGGACCCTTTTGGGTCTAACACATCAACCCAAAAAGCTTTCATCCGGGTGACAATTTTTGCTGAATGGACATTGGGATCAGGTCATGCAACCCATGCAAGCTACCCTCAACCTGACCATAACTCTCCTCCTGAGATGCTCATCTCTCCTTCACACCTAATTCGTCACTCCGGTTTGAAGCGAGGAACGAGAAATCATAGATTAAAGGGGAGAACAACACAATCAACTAATAATATTATCAACCCTGCTCCTGACATTAAACTCCTAAGTTTTGGTTATGAGTAGTTATGGGGGTTTGTAACCATCCTACAGAAAAGAGCACAGGTTGGGAGGTGGGTTTTTACTAACATGGAGGAAGCTACGATGCAAGCATGGGTTAAAAAGGTCTGGGGTCCGATGGTTGGGTATCCTCCCAAAGTTAGTTTCTTGATGAATTCATGGTTCTCCATCCATTTTCTACACTCAAAGGACGTGGGGGATGTGCTCATTTGAGTTTGGGTCCGTAGACTTGGTTTTTTGCAGCTCCATCCCTGGTACTGGTTTCAATTCACTCTCGGAGACACTGACCAATAATCTCATTTGGGTCAAGCTCCCGGGTTTTCCCCTGGAGTACTAGACTAAGATCGAGCTCTCCACTATAGGAAATTCTATTGGAGGGTTTCGCTACATCGACCCTGGTTGCATGGGGGCTTGGGACAAGAGAATAACATGGATATTGGTAGAAGTAAACTTCTCCAGGGGCTTGCCTGGTAACATTGAATTGGAGTGGTTTTGTTCTCACCACCGCCTAAGATTGGACTACTGGGGCCTCCCCTTTAGATGCCTCATGTGCCATCGGACTAGTCATTTGATGCGGTGCTGCCCAAAGGGTTGGCTGAAATTGAGTCACAACCAGTTTGTTTCCAAGAGAGGTGGTTTTGATTCCTCGATACTGCATGCAGATGGGCCTCCTCTAGTGAAATGTATGGTTCCTGTTATCCACTCTCGAATCCCTTTTCGCCCTCGCAAGGTTTCATCATCTGTTTAACTCGACCTAGGCAAAATTTTGGTTGGGACACCCTTTTTGCGGCCATCCTGGATAGTCAGTTGGAGAGACACACAGTTGCAGAACTGAGAGACTGATATGGAATTCTAGGGCAGGGTTTGCTAAGAATTTCCGGAGGAGTTTTCTGCAGTGAGGGGATGATCTGATCTCGGAGCCAAGAGTCAGAAAAAGGCAGAGGAGAAACAAACAAGGACAACGCAGAGGAGAAGAGAGCAACAACAGTAGCTACGCAACAAATGCATAGTCGCTACGCAGGTGCTACGTAGGCCAAGGAAAAGGTAGCGCTGCAGAACTAGAGGGTTTTAGAATTACACAGAGGGTCTCCAGGGCCAACATAAGGCCTGTGTCACCCTCTCTAGGGTTACACAGTTCCTCTCTGGGCAGCGCAGTGGCACACAAAGCCTAGCAGGGCTGGCGTTGGGGCTTCAGGGGTAGCGCTGGGGTGTCTAAGGCCAGATTTGGGTTGAGTCTTGTAAATCCCGTTTGAGGGTGTGGATCAGTCATATATTTGGTCTTGGAATAGCAAGTTAGTTGCAAATTTCTTTTATTCTCTGTTGGGTTTTCCTAATCTGGAACCCAGATTTGCTGTACCCAGAATCTACTTAATAAAAAAAACCCTCATATCTATTGCACCGTCTTTCCCGCTTTGGGTTTTTCCAGGGACTTATGTCCAAAAATCCATGTGTCACTTTGTTTGAATGAGCGCAGTATTCAGTAAATGATCTGCATGTGTAGAATGTAGGTGTGTTTACTTAGTATTTTATGAATCTAATTTCGAAAGATAACTTGCATAATTTAAATTAAGTAGGAAAATTAAACCATGATACTGCAATAGAATTTTCACATGGTATCGGGGCAATAGAATATCAAGCTGAATCTCCAACAATTAACTGAAGAATATTTTTCTGCAGGATAGCAGTAGAAGCAGCAGAGATCCGGAAGGGGCATCTTGATAGCAGGAGGATGCATATCTATTAGGGGACAACGTTGCAGATTAAGAAGGCCATCAGGCTTACGCAGAGCCTTCCCATGCTAGCGTAAGGACTATGTCACCTAGTCTGGGGTTACGAAGTCTAATTATGAGCAGAGCTGAGGCTGCGCTGGGCCAGTCACTAAGACACAATCCAATATTCTTTCTGTTGCAGAAAGCCTTGCCAAGATCTGGAAGCAGTGCTTCATATCTTCAACAGTGCTGGTGTGGTGAAGATTTTGCCAGTACATAATTGTGCCTAGCTAAGTCAAAAAAGGCGGGAGGAAGAAAACTACTCAGCAGATATGAGCCAAACATATTTGAGATTTTATCAAGAGGGTGATTGGAGAGTACTATTCGATTGTGTTTGAGTGAAATATTTCTAGGAGGGAAATCAATGGTCAGAGGGAGGAGCTACTATAGAGGGTTTCTAACCACCAAGAAACCTAGATCCAGAATTTTTTGTTGAGTGTTGTAACAGAAAGAGGGAGAGGAGTATATGTTCTGACAGATTTGAGAAAGATGGCGAGATATGGACTGAGAGATCAGGATAGGTTTGACGACATTTCCAACTTTTTTATCTGGAGGGCCATAATCC
Organism: Pinus albicaulis; assembly: GCA_034641835.2. Taxonomy (NCBI): domain Eukaryota; kingdom Viridiplantae; phylum Streptophyta; class Pinopsida; order Pinales; family Pinaceae; genus Pinus; species Pinus albicaulis. The sequence goes on along the minus strand of CM076574.1, from coordinate 99,412,668 downwards.
TGTGAGTTCTGGATGAGTATGGTCTCAAATATCATGCAGAAAAAGTTCTAACCGTACCAAATGATGCAGATCCTCTAAAGAAGTATGAAGAAAATCAAGCACAGACTAAGCATTTGATCATGGACGGAGTCAAAGATCATGTCATACCTCATATTTCCAGAAATAATGTGGTAAATGAGATGTGGGTAGCCTTGGACACAATGTGTCAAGGAGGCTCTATCCAACAAAGGTTTCTTCTGGAAAATCAGATGCGGTTGTTTCAGATGATGAAGGGTGAGGAGATAGATCTATTCCTCTTCAACATTCAAACTATCCGGGACCAGTTGATTTCCATGGGTGAAAATCTAGATGAAGGGCTCCTAGTGAGGAAGGCCCTAAATGTAGTCTCGAAACATTGGGAAATGTTTGTCCAAAGAATTCTAGGAAGGGCAGCATTACCATCATGGGCAGACATGTGGGCTATCCTCCACCAAGAGGAGATTAGGAGGATGACCAAGAAGCAAAATATTAGTGGTGGAAGCAGATCAACCAGAGTGAAGAAAGAAGAGGAGGATGATGCAGCCCTTGCATCAAAGGAAAGGAAGCAACAAGGGAAGAGGAAAAGGAACCTTTCCAAGGTCCGGCGCTTTAACTGTGGTGATCTTGGACACTTATCCAACACTTGTCCTAAGAATAAGGAAAAAGGAGGTTTTTTTTCCAAGGCTGTAGCAGCAAAGGATGATAGTTCTAATGATGATGTAGACATGAGTGCTCATGCGCCTCGAGAGAAGAGGTGGTGTGACATGGATCTGTAGAGCATCTACAAACAGAGTGGCATGATCCTTGAGTCAACCCTACTCTTGGATCACATACAAGCTACATGAGCCTTAAGACGATAGCAGGATGAGTCAGGAGATGGTTGCACAAGGTAACAATGAAGCAAAGTGTAGTGATGGAGAGATGGAGATGGAGCAGCGTAATGTAGAGGCAACATAAAAATAGAGACACCAGCACAGAGGCTGATGGGACTTCAACAACATAGAGAGGCTATGTTCATGCAGTGCAATGTTGCAGCATAACAATGGCTTCAAGGGGAAAACGTAAATCAGCAGCCAGGGAGCTTCAGTGATAGATGTAGCTTGACTTATCTGTCAAACAGTTGGACAGGAGTCCTCCAGTTTCTTACTTCTCAGTAAATGAGTTGCAATGCAACAGTTAGTAGTGGCAGTGCTATGGGCAACATGATGCAACAAGTTGAGAGGGAGATGTAGTACAGATGTGGTAGTGTCAGTGGCAGTGGCATGGGAAACGGTATAGAGAGAAACAATGTAGTTGATGGAGGGAAACAAGCCAAGCATCAACATCATATAATCCAAATTCAAGATCTTGTAGTGCATGGTGTGGATGCATCGCTAGAGCACACTCTGTGCTAAGAGGGAGTGTTGAGATTTTGTATAGTTGGTGTAGCATCGGGTGTGATCTAGCCCTGAAAATTTGTGGAGGGGCTAAGACACACTTTAACTCCCAAACCCAGAAAGTTTTTTGAGGAATTTCAGTTGGTATTCAAGCTATTCAAATAATTAATTATTTTAATGGATTTCCTAAGTCTAAACTTAGGAAAATTAAATAATTAAAGTGAATTAATTAACACATGTGCTGAATGTTCTAAGTGACATGGATAAAACATTATTTTAATCTCTGCCGTTGATGAATGTTTTAATCTCGACTGTTGATGAGATGAATGGAAAAGTATAAGAGAAAGGCTTGAGGGTCAGTTGGAGAGACACACAGTTGCAAAAATGAGAGACTAATCTGGAATTCTAGGGCAGGGTTTGCTAAGAATTTACAGAGGAGTTTTCTGCATGAGGGTTAGTATTGGTTGAGGGGATGATCTGATCCTAGAGCCAAGAGTTAGTAAGAGGCAGAGGAGCAGAAAATAAGGACAACACAGAGGATCAGAGAGTAGCAACAACAACTACGTAGCAACTGCGCAACCACTATGCAGGTGCTACCCAGGCCAAGGAAAAGGCAACGCTGCAACTCCAAAGGGTTTTATAATTACGTAGAGGGTCTCCAGGGCCAGCGTAAGGCCTGCGTCACCCTCTCTAGGGTTACACAATCCATCTCTGTGCAGAAAAATGGCACACATAGCCTGGCAGGGCTGACGCTAGGGCTTCATGGGGAGCGCTGGGTGTCTAAAGCCAGATCTAGGCTGAGTCTTGTAAATCTTGTTTGAGGGTGTGGATCAGTCAGATATTTGGTCTTGGAACAACAGGTTAGCTACAAATTTATTTTAATCTCTTTCGGGTTTTTCAGATCTGGAACCCAGATTTGTTGTACTCAGAATCTACTTAATAAAACAAACCCTCATATCTGCTGCACCGATTTTCCTGCTTTAGGCTTTTCTGGGGGCTTATGTCAAAAAATCCATGTGTCACTTTATTTGAATGAGCGTCGTATTCAGTAAATGATCTACATGTGTAGACTGTAGTTGTGTTTACTTCGGTATTTTCTGAATCTAATTTCTAAATATAACTTGTATAATTTAAATCAAGTAGGAGAAGTAAACCATGATACTGAAGTAGAATTTTCACATAATTGGGGGTCTGCGTTCATCTATTATAATGTCATATCTATCAGACCATCATCTGATATGCCTTTTTTTGGTGCATAGACTGAGTGCACAAAGGGATTCCTTTCAAATTCAATAGATTGTGGCTAGAAGATCCATTCTTTGTTTCCTTGGTAAGGGAAGTATGGACCTTTGTCGATTTGGTTCGGGGTCGGACGACTTCATTGTTGTTCACCTATAGACTCTGGGTCTTAAAAGCCAGAAAAAAAAACTTGGGAATGACATAAGAAGATCAAAATTATTTTCGATATGTGTTCTATTGATGGGGAGATTGAAGATATTTTTTCCTCCATGAACAACTGTTCTCCGAAGGTTTTTCCCATGGAGTGGCTGGTGAAGCTTAAACAAAGGAAGAGAGAAATTATGCAGGCACTGGAACTAACCTGGAAGCTCAAGATCCACAGTATTTGGCTCAATGAAGGGGATAAAAATACCATATTTTTTCACCATTATGCAACAAACAAGAAAAAACACAATTCTATTTGGCAAATTGAGAAGGAAGATGGCACCCTGGTGCATGGTGCAACCAAGATCAGAAGGAAGGCTATCAAGTTTTTCTCTCAACAATCAGATGCAGGAGGGGATCTACCCACTTGACCAATATTGGGCATTGGACAAATATCCCCTTATGTTTTATGGCGTGGCAAACGAGGCCTTGGGGAAACTAGTTATAAAGTCCGATATACTAGAGGTATTAAAATCCTTTGCACGGGACAAAAGTATCGGACCCAATGGTTGGCTGATGGAAATTTTCATGCACTTTTTTGATATTATGGGGGAGGATCTTCTAAATATGGTCGAGGAATCTAGATTAACGGGTTTCATCCCAGGGGAATTAAATTCAACCTTTTTTGCATTAATCCCAAATTCCTAGAGGCTGAAATCATTCCTGGAATACAGGCTAATCTCTCTATGTAATGTGGCCTATAAAATCATATCCAAAGTGATTTCCCATTACATTATTGGAATGCTATCCATTTATATCTCGCGTGAACAATATGGTTTTCTTCCGAATAGGCATATACACGATGCCATTGATGTGGCTCAGGAATGCCTTCACTCCGTGCACACCCAAAAGATGGAGGCAATCACAATGAAAATCGATTTACACAAGGCATATGATAGTGTGGACTAGGCTTTCATCTGGCTCGTTCTCCATAAGATCGGCTTGGCACCTATGAACATTAACTAGATCCTAGCATGCATCTCCCTTGTGTGGTTTTTGGTCATCATCAACGGTATTCCTTTGGATTTATTTAAGGCGGGAAGGGGTCTTTGTCAAGGGTGCTCGCTCTCGCCCCTCATCTTCATCCTTCTATTGGGTGGACTCAGTCTTCATATAAAGGAGTTATAATCCAAAGAAATCTTCTCCGGCATTAGTTATCAAGGTCCATCTCTATCACCCACTCTTTTTTTTTAGATGATATATTGTTGTATGGTATCATTTCACTTGCCCACTGTATTGCAATGCACTACACTCTCCTAATATTTGGGGTGGCCACTGGCCTGATAATCAATGGACATAAATCCATCATCATCTCAGCCTCGAAAAACTCAGTGGATTTCCATATCACTACAAGTCTATTTTAGATGACTTGAGTTCCCTTGTCTGAGGGTTTCTCATACCCGGGGTTCCGGCTCAAATCATTCAATTACCTCAACAAAGATTGGCTCTGGCTGATCGAAAAATTCAAGAGGAAACTTGATGCTTGGACACACAGATAGTTGTCCCTAGGTGGGCGCTTTATTCTCACTTAGGCTGTCCTTCAACAAATTTTGGTGTATTGGGCTCATTTGTTCTACATTCCCTCTGACATTATAGCCCGTATCAATCATATTACTTTAGGCTTTCTATGGTCTGGGGCGAGGGGCACAACAAAATTCCACTTGTGTAGGTTGAGCAGGATCACCTTACCAAAGCATTTAGGTGGTTGGGGATTATTGGAAGTGCAAGATTTCTCTCAGTTTTAGGCACATTGAGGTCACCTTTCTCTGCAGGCTTGAGTGACATTTCAAAAATGGTCAAAATATAATCCTGGACGTGGACTGTGTCAGGGGGCTCTCCCAAGATTTTAGTGTGCCTCTACAACTCATACATACATTTGCGCTAAGGGGGATCTTCCAGCTTTCCCAGCTCATCTCACATTGGCAACATGGTTTCCAGATCTGGAAAGAAGCTAATCATATGGGATTGCATGGTCGGCATTAGGATATGTGGAGGGATGTCTCTTCTGACCTAAAGCAGGCAAGATTGTGTCTCAATCAGAAAGGAGATAACATTATATGGTATGAACTTCTAAAAATGGCTTTTGTCGATGTGGCAAACCTATAAAATAACATAATCGGGCCTCCTCCCCCTGGGCGGAGGACCAAACTTTCTTCCTATCCTTTTAGAAGTGAAACATTCCATTAAAGATCCTTCTCTTTGTCTGGTTATCATGGCAGAATCAGATTCTCACCTAGGACAATTTAAACAAGAGAGGCTTTCAAGGGCCTAGAATCTGCCCTTTTGTCAGAGGGAGGTTGAATCTGTCTTTAATATTTTATACAATGCACTGTAATTATTCATATTTGGTCTTGGTTTTCTAATCTGTTGTAGGATCGAAGCTCTTGGTTTTCTACCTTATGCAATGGATTAGAGTCCCATCTCTTCAACAAATATATAGGGAGGTCAACACACGATCTGGTGGGATTTCTAAGATGAGCCTTCTTGAACCTTTTGACCATGTTCAAATTCGTTTTTATCATAACAATGTGATGACTAAGTCTTTTTCTCTCCCTATTTCCTAATCCATTATCTATTGTTGGGGAGTGCTCTCTGTATTCTCATGCGGGTTTGTTAGGGTGCTTTTATCTTATGGTTTGGTGCTCCAATTTCCTCTTAATCATCCATGTTCCTTGTTTATTGAGTTTTTTCTCTCAAAACTTTTTTGCCCAAGTATGCTACGTGAACTCTATTGATGTTGGTCCTTTGAAATTATATGTCACAATCGGTTGTTCGCCCTTGTTTTGTTTTCAAGACATGATATGCAATCTCTCTATTGTAATTTTTCAACCTCTATTATAATCATGCAATCTCTATTGTAATTTTGGAAACATCGAGCATCTATGAAGCACAACTCCAATTGTAATGAATTTTTTGTCTATAATACAAATCAACGTTTTTTCCTCTCTGAAAAGATATCGCAGAGATTCAAAGCCCAACAAAACTGCTAGGATCTACTTTGATGACTGCATTATTCCAAAACATCCCCAACCTTAATCTTTAATGCATTTCAATTGACTTCATCAAAGGGTAGGTCCTCAGTTTGATTCCTATCTTGCCCATTGCTAGCAAAATTTGGACAACAATTGCATTCTTCTCAAATTATTACTGTGCCCTCATTCCCGTCTTTTTCTTAGCGCTCTACCCTAGATATTTTTTAATAGTAGATTAAAAATCTCTCATTTTTATCTCTCTTTAACCTTTGTATTTTGTTTTAAACAAGAAAATTTTGGTTCTGCTATTTAAGAAATGAATCCCCCATATCAACAGTGCTAAATTCTTTGGATTTCACAACCATTCTTTCCCTGCATCCTTCAAAACCACCCATCTGATTTCCCCAACCAAAAGAACTTTAACATGATCCTTGAGACCATGGAAAGGCTCCACCAGTGTTGGAGTTGGGTATAGATGATGAAATCCAAATGGGCTCCAACATCTTTCATTCGATATTTTTTGAAATGTTGCAGAAGGAAAAACACAAAGAATCAACGAAATTGGCTTCACAAAGCCTGGTTGACCGTCATGCAGTTATGCTCCAGAGATGAAAACCAAAAATATTAGGCAGGTATTTCAAAAAAAAAAAATATTAGAGACCCTAAAACAAAAAATATTAGGTAGGTATTTCAATTTGTGGCACCCAAAGGTTGAACATAATTCACATAAGATGGTGTAAATCAAGTAATCGGTTGACAGTTGAAGGAGGGGTTGACAGTTGAAGGAGGAGTTGGTGGTAGGATCCAATTGTCTAAAATTTTTCAATAGTCTAACAATTAATTGAAGGGGAGAGTTTTTGAGTAATTTTAATTATAATTAAAATTATAATAATAATAATAATTATAATTTTTAATTTTATGTTTTTAATTTATTTATTTTAATCAAGGTAAACGTCTCCTTACTATACTAGTTTGGAGATCACCTTTCCATGCAATAAATAGGTTTTGTTATAATACCATGTGCCAATATCATGGTTTAGCAATATCGCATGTCGAAAAAATAATAATTTAGTTTACAATCAAAATATGATACTTATTATTTTAATTTTATAATTGTTTTTAATTAAATTAAAATGGCATAACTCTGCATGAAATAAATCTCAACCCTCTATCTTGAGTACTATTAAACATTACCCCATGAATGTTTGCGCTTATAGGCACTCTCCAACATAGTTTGCAAGAGATGTTGTAATGTCATATCTTGTCCTGTAAACACACACACACACACACACACACACATATTAAACATTTTAACTCCATCAAAATAAAATAAAAATAACCCTTTGTTAAAATAAAAATTCTAGGCTACTATTTTTTTTGAGTAGTCAAGGTAATATAGACTTGGTCAATCTACTCATGGTTTTTGAGCTTCAGGTTTATGAGAAATCATGGTATTACCCATGATATTCGTATGGAATATAGTCTATTTAAATAGGTGAATTAAACAAGCCTAGATCCATATTAACTTCAGATCTACCAAGTGCAAAGAGGGATCAAATCTCTTAATAATCTCTTAAGATTAAGAGTTTTGATCCCTCTTGGCACTTGGTGGATCTACAGTTAAGATGGATCTAGGCTGATTCATAAGGATAAATTTTACATGAGGAAATTAGGTGTTAGAAAAACAAAAGAGAAAGAGCTAAGAGAAAAATAGGAGAAAAAAACATATGGGAAAATGAGGAAAAGTATATAAATATCATAGGATGAATGTGAGAAATGAACAAAGGGGAGAACAAATAGGTTCTAGCTAGATGAAGGAAAGGAGATAAACGTGCGGTTCAATATTTTATTGATTAAGAGGCTAATGAGTTCATGTGGCTTGAGGGAGTTAGGGAAAGAAGTTTCAAAGGTTGGGAGGAAAGAGGATGGTAATGTAACAATAGGAATTTCTTGAAGAAAAAGTGGCGGGTGTCCTTTTACAGACAACAATTGAGAGCTATTATTCAAGCATACAAAGTCCAGGCTATTCATCAAATCAAGTGTATATGGAGCTACAAACTACTCATATGAGGTATATGTCTTCTTGTTTAGGCTCATCAATTTCAATTAGGGTTGATTAAAACTTTCAATAATGCATGAAATGTATTATTGTATTCTTAATCTTTTGTAGTGTTTATGAAAAATAAGAGATTTTGTGTAGAGTCACCCTATGCTCAATTCTAATATATTAAAGGTGCGATTAAATTGCCAAACAAAATCATGTTTTGAGTTAATATGAATATTGGATGTGTTTGAAGTTATTTATGCTTAATTATTAACTTTTTTTTGTTTATCTAATTACTTTTCTTGTTGCATTTAATTAATTTAGTCCTGGGAGGCTGAGGAGATTCATGGAGGACGTGGAAGCCACCGTGTTTTTTGCTGCAGAGGCCGAGTTTGAGTGAAGGTATTAACCAGCAAGGAGGCATTGTAGCTCATCACTGGAGGTTGTGTGGAGGCCCGACTTTCGATCTGTCATAAGAGCCATTTATTTTTATTTTCATTTGCATTATGTTCTTCCATACGGATTCAAAGATCTTTGTAATAAGCTTGATGTATATATAAGAACATGGATGCATGTATGCTATGAAGGAGCCACTTGCTTTTCAATTAGAGGAAAATTTTATTTGTACTTGTCTGCAATTTTCCATCGTGGCAATCATGTCTGAATAATTTTGTACCTGGTGCAGAGGAAAGCTGAACACATCCTATGTATGAAAGTGACCGAGATGTGAAGGAATACATAATAGTGGAGGGTAATGTAACAACGGGAGACAAATTTATTGTTCCGGCGTGCCGGAACAATATATAGCAACCTCATCAAGCTCACAGTTGTGCTCTCCTATGAGGATCCAGATTGGATTGGATCGGAGGTACCTTGATCCTTGTTTTATTGTGGATTCAGATCAAATTTTCGTTTTTCCTGCAGATATGATGACCTTCCAAGCAATAGTCAGTACCAGCTTAGTGTGTGGGATTTGTGGAACACTGAGCAATGGCATCTTTCTTCAGTGAGATCCTTCAAGTTCCTTTGCATCAGAGCGTTAGGAGAGCTACGAATCGGTGTAAACTGAGAGAACGCGTTTGTTAGAGAATGTGGAAGAGATTGGCTCTAACATTGGTTTCCAGTTTGTGCCAAAGTTTGTGATCAGTAAGCCTGGAGTGTGGAGATGGCACAGATTCCAGCAACGGTGGTTTCTAGATTTTGGAGCGGCAGATAAACAAATAATCAACTGCAAATAATCAAGTTCAAATTGCATTGGTGATTTGCTTCAGATTTGGTTGTGTTGGCATAGATGCCAAAGTCTGCACCACAAGGTTCTACAGTTGAAGAGTTGCCAAAGGAAGAATTTTCTCACTTGCGTGGTAACGGGGTTGTTGGAGCTCTTGAGAGGATTGAGTGGAGTCAGAAATAAATCTGGAAGCGAGATAAGTTGGATTTTTTTTTTTTCCAATATGTCTGCACTTTTAGACATATTTGACCCTGATGATATTTTTTTCATGCGGGTTGGTGGTTTTATTAATGACCACGATTATCAAGAGATACAATATGTTCTACTACATCATGATATTGAAGACTCACTAGCCATTCTTTAGGAAGGAAGTAAAGAGGAACATATTGTTGAAGATCAATTGGATGAGCCACATGAAGCTGATTGCAAAGACATGGTAGAAGAAGACAAAGTTGGAAAGAACTCAAATTATGATGATCTCATGAATGTTTATGAGTGTGTAGATGTTAGCAACAACAAGAAGGAAAAAGCACCAAAATTTGAAGAGGAATTGAAGTTTCTTGAAGCATGGCTTGAAACGCCATGTCTTTATGAAGTCAACATAGAAGTTGCATCAATGAATATTGAAGACAACATGGTTGACATTCAGATGTTTGACACTGTAAGTAGTGAGAGGAAAAATTCTCCTACCAAGCTTGCATCCTCTAAAGTGTTATCGATTACCAACAATGAAGATATAAATAATGACAACCTACAATCAAGATTGAGGAGGATTAGAGTTCAAGCGTTCTGTATTTGGGGAAGAAAAAGTAAAAAGGAGGAGAAGATCTATCACTACCTAATGGCAAGAAAAGTAAAGATGAAGCCTTGCCTAGGAATGAACAAGCATGGACTCTCAAGCATGAAGACTAAAATGAAAACCTTGTTACCAAATTTTTTATGTACTATTGTAAGGCTAGCTAAGACTAGACCAACAAGCATATGCTATTCTTTCAATACCCTTTCTCCATTAAGGGGGAGTGTTAGAATTAATGGAGAAAGCTAGACTTTGTTGTTTGTTGTGATAAGGATAAGATTGAGACTCTAAGATTAGGTTTGAGATCCTACTATCTAGGGAATGGTTCAAACCACCATGTTAGTGTACAAGCCTATATGTATGAGGTTCTTCTGAATAAATGTAGTGCATTGTGTGGAGTGCTTGGGCACTCTCCAAGTACCTCACCTAGAGAGCCACTTAATTAATAAAATATTAGTTTTTTATCAAGTCTCAATTAGATATAATGACATGGCAATAGAGATGATAAGAATGACTCACCAGTTTGTGTATGGGCCATACTTGTAAATGATTCTTTTGAGTTATCTTGATTATTCAAAATTAATTTTAAATTTTATTTTGCTATATTTTTCCATATCGATCTCTTGTAAAAGTGATAATAATATTAAAAACTCTTATTTTTTTAAAATAAATGTTATTAACTTTATTGGTATTAAATCTTATCTATTGTAAAAGTGATAATAATATTAAAAACCTTTATTTTTCTTTAAATAAATGTTATTAGTTTTATTGATATTAAATCTTATTTGTATTTTCTTTTTATTATAATTCCAATATTAATATTAAAATTAAAATAATTAATTAAAATACTTTAATTAACCGATTTTTTTTTTCCATTATTGAATCATAATTACCTTAAAAAAAAACTTAATAATTACATTACAAAATAACTTAATGCAGTTCTATCACTATTTACACTTTATTTTTGTTATTTTTTCCGAAATATAAACTTGATAATAATTATTAAATAATTAAGAAATATTTTTGTTATTTTTTTCAATATAAAATTAATTATATATGATGATGTGAGATAGAGATATAAAATTAATTTGATAAACTCAACGCTGTTAGTTCACAATCTCTTCCTTCACATTTTGCGATCTACCCGGTGCCTATATCTCCTTCGCATTAGATTTCCATATTGGATTTTAACATATTGGATTTATCAAAACGGGTTCTTAAAAAATAAAAGTATAGCCCACGAATATTTGGGTTAGCCTCATGCACTAAATCATTGATATTCAATTTCTCTTATTTTTTTCTTAACTTCTGATCATTACGAGGATTGTTATTACATGGTACGTTGATTATTCATTACAACATTTATAGGGTTTATAATAAATAATTTATTATAGTTTTTAAGATATATTATAATTTTAGTTGATATAAATAAGAATTAAATGGGATAAAACATCAATTGAATTAAAAAAGAGTTGTCTATGGAGGTGGAAGAATTGAAAGTGAATGAAATTTGGGCAAAAAAATTTAAGAAATCTTGTAGGAATAGGTTTGAATCTTATTTTTGATGGCGAAAATGGATTCAGCACTATCAAAAACCTTTGCAACACCCAAAAAATTGAAGTTTGATAGCTATAACCTGGATTTACAAAAATCACTGCCATATTTTTTTTTTAAATCTTACTGAAATTTTTATGATTTTCAGGACAAAAACACACTCTAATTAGACTACGTCCATTAGAAATACATTCTCTAAACACTATTTTAATATTTAGGAAGTAGATAATTAAAAAAGAAAAATAACTATTTTTTTTAATGAAAGAAACTTAATGTGCAGCTGTTATAATTTAAAAAAAATTATTTATCTCACACACACACACACATATAATTATGTAAAATCAGTTCAATTGATAATGCATTGGTTTAAGATTGGATTGAAACATTGTCATTTTAACTTTAATTTATCAAAAATGACTTAACAATGATCTTATTATATATAGATATTAAATTTCTTTGTGAAAAATTAACTTGTTATGTTTTTGTTATAATCATTAATAATAATTTATTTATTTTTTATTTTTTAAATTCCATGTTAGAGTATATGGCTATTAGTTTTAGAGGGTTGCATGTAGCATCAATGTTTAAATTTATTATTAAATATTTAATTTTTTATATGACTATTATTATAATTGATTTATTATTTATTTATTTATTGTTTTTAATTTAATTTTTTTTTCTTCTATCACAATTTTACATTACACACTTAGGAATATCTTTTTTATGATTTAAAAAAAAAATTTATTTATTTGATATATAATTTATTAAATGAAACTTTTATTGTTAAATAAGATAGTGGATAATGAAAATGAGTTAATCTCTTCCCAGACTCATTATTATTTAGTGTTGAATTAATAAAAATTAAAATATTTTATATATGAAATTCTTTTAAGAACACAATTTCTAACTTAAATAAAAGGGACTAAATTTCTCTGCAACACTTCTTTATTAACGTTCTCTATACAATATTGAGACCTAGAATTACACCTAGGATTCCTAAGTAAAATTATAAATTTTAAATGGTAAAGGAATTAAATCTATTTGGTTGTGGTATTGTAACATAAATCAAATAGATAATTGTGTTGATTTATTATTCTTTAAATCAAGCATTAAACAAATTGCGACATCTCTTTAATTTCTCTTTCAATTTTTGTTTCACTACTTACTCATGGCTTTGCTTTTACTCTTTTCTATATGATTATTATTATTATTTTTAAATGATTTTAGAAATGGTTTATAATTTCTCACACACATTTACATTAAAAAAAATTAATTATTATATTATTAATAAAAAAATTCTTTTTAGGATTTAATTTAAGTGTTTTGCATTAGTTGAAACATTAATTTTTCATTTAAAATTTTTTATTATTTAAATTGATTTTTGAATTTTCACTTTCATCATTTTTGGAAGATGTAATGAAATATCTTATTTAAAGAAAATAATAAGGTGTTTAAATAAAATAATAAGGTGAGTATAGAATATTTTCTTCTTTTCACATTTGAGTAGTAATAGCCTACTTAAATATTAATGGTGCTTGTATAACAATCCAAGGTTAATAGTAACATCCCACTATTAATAGGTGAATTGTACTCATCTACATCTTTTGTAGTTGATTCCGTTGTGTTTCCCCATGTTCCTACCTATGGGGCTCATGGTGGTGGTTCCATTAGTGGATGAGACTCTTTGAACAATGCAGGTAAAAATCAAGCCTAGATAATTAGTTGTAGAAACAATATTCACATTGTAGAGTAACGACTCGGTCAAGATGCACATTACACATGGGATTTACCATGTTATACCACTTGTAGTTGTAATTCCTTCTATATTGATCTAGTCATTTATGGAATTTTTTGCACTTAATTGTATGCCAATAACCGAGGCAACTTGAGCCATACAAAATTCTTCCACCACTATCATTTTCTCATGTAAGATGCGCTCTAACATTTTTATTCTTAGTTCTCCTAAAATTATACCACCCTATTTTTTGTGGGATATTTTGAACCCCACAATCCTTTCTTAGTCATATATTTATATTTTTATTCTTACCACTTACTTTGGTAGAAGCTTTGCTTAGCCAACACAATTGTTAAGGTTAAATTTGATACAAAATCTTACAATTTGTATTGATGCTAAATCTAAAGACTAAACCTAAGCATACCCAAAAATAGATCAAGGGGTTGTGGCCTTTGCAACTAGGGGTGCACAATGACGGGTTTGACCTAAAGAAACCCCCACATATATTTTTGCGTATGGTTAGGTTTAGTCTTTAGAGTTGGCATCAAAAGAAGGGTATGCTTTTGTATTAGCTTTAACATTAGAAATTATATTGGTGGTATGAAACTCTACGAAAAAAGGGTAAGTGGTAAGTGTCAAAGCATAAATATGTGACTAAAAAAACTACTGTGGGGTTCAAAACATACCACCAAAAATAGGGTTGTAGAATTTTAGGATAGAAGAGAATAATATTATTAGAAGACATCACAAAATGGTAGCAGTGGAAGAATTGAATATGGTTCTAGTAGAATTTATTATTGGGATAAATTAAGTATAGAAAATTCGATACAAGATTACTACAACATAGATGATCAATATAGGAAGATGTGTGACTATATGAGGCATCAAGTCGTAAATCTCCTGTTTAGTGTGCATCCTAACTAACCTATACTATATAATGTGAATGCTGTGTCAAGAAGTGTGTAGAACCTAAATTGTTAATTTTAGTTATAGAAACATATTTCTTTCAAAAAATTTATAGTTAATCATACAAATTTAGAAGTAGGTACATACCTGGTTTTCCTCATTAAAGTCAATCCCTAATGAAGTTGCATCGTGGGCGAGCCCGAGTCTAGTGATTTCACTTCTAAACCAACCAATTCCTCCTTGCCTATTTGAGATCAACATCTCCGACTTCCAGGCCCAGAAGACTTTGATGCCAAATTATATTATCCCTTGTTCCCAAAACTCTAAGAACAACCCCCAAATATTATAGGTCTACAGTCGAGTCTAGAGCCCCAAGGCTTATCCCTCAGATTCTTCCTAAAGAAAAAGTCTCTTTCCATAGCTCTACATTTTCCCTTCCCAAAAATATGAACCAAAGGATGAACCCCCAAATTTTCCTTTGAATTAAATATATAAATATTAAATGACATTTTTAATTTATGAAGTTTTAATCTTGTTGAATTGTAACTGAAGTTAATTATTTTAATTAAAACTCCATGCTATAAGGAAATATATATGGGTGAATATAAGGAAATATAAATGGGGGAATACATGGATTTCACCCTTTGGTTCATCTTTTTGAGAAGGGAAAATGGAGAGTTACATAAAGAGACTTTGTCTTTGGGAAGAATATGAGGGATGAGCCTTGGGGATTTGGATTCGACTGCAGACCTATGAGACGAGCATTGTTCTTGGATTTTTTTACATGGGGGCTAGAAGACTTTGAGCAGTTGTCTTTTGGGTCTGAGAATAGGAGAGGTCAGTCCCAAATAGGTAGAGAGGAATTAGTTGGATTAGAAGCGGAATCACGAGACTTGGGCTCACCCACAGAGTAACGTCATCAGGAATCGACTTCAACCAGGAAAATCAATTATGTCTTACTTCTAAATTTATTTGTTTAAATATGAATTATTTAAAGGAAATATATTGCTATAACCAAAATTAACAAGTCAAGTTTTACAAAGTGGTTATCCAAGTTGAACTCTTACCTATATTGTTTTAAAAAATGTTTCATCCACTCATAAAACCACCACCATGAGTTTCATGGGTAGTCACTTCAGGGGCACACAATAGAGTCAACTACATAAAATGTATATGAGTACATCTTATCTTCTAATCATTGGATGTTTTTATAAACAAAGAATTGTCATAGAACCCCAATTGAGAATTTAAGTAGGATATTAGTAGCAATATGTGTAGGGAAGAAAAAATTTAACATTCACCCTATTATTCCATTTAAATAAGATATTTTCCTTCATGTTCAACAAACGATGAAAGTGAACAACAACTGTGAATAACAAATGATAAAAATGAAGAACAATTAAAATTTTCTTAAAATTTATAATTTAGAAAGAAAATAAGAATGATTGCTAAAATGTTTAGATTTTTTTTAAATTAAAAAAATAGATATTATTTTTTATTGAAAAAAAATTATTTTATATCAATTCAAACTATAATGGTATTAATTAATTCTTAATAATAAAATTAAATTATTGCAAAATAATGTCATTTACTTTCAAACAAAATTATTTTATATCAATTCCCCCAGACGTGGGTGTTTAAACTGGGACAGGAGGTGGCAGCTCCACTGCGTGGCACATGGCCACACATGGGGCTTGTCCTGCAACCCTTAAATGCTCCAGCTGCTCGCCTCAAGTCGACATTATTGCCTCTGACCTTCGCTTTAATGCCTATCCGATCTGCAGCCCTGAGCTCTACTTCATGGCGCCGCGACCTATTTCACTGTCATTCTCTTCCTGCTGCCTTCGATTCTCAGTATTCTCTTCTCTGAGTTCCCCTTCGCCCTCCGAGGTGCACTGTGACCTCCATATTCTGTTAGCTTCAACGCCTCATCACTCCTGCTGACCTACTAACTTGCAACCTTTGCATGCCAACCTCAATGCTCACTCGACATCAACACCTCCGCAAGCTAACCCCCCTTATTCCTGCTCCAGCATGTCGCGGAGGCATAGAATGTGTTGCCGTCGTGGTCGAGGCAGGGGCCAGTCCTCTCGCTCGCCCATCTCAATTCACTCAGACATTTTCTCTCCGCCTCCTGAAGACAATTCGTCTCATTTCAATTATGATTTCTCCCTGGACAGACCTCAATTTACATCCACAATAATGGCTAGCTTTCACGAGATGCCTTTGAGCTCTGCCGGGTCAGGTTCTAGAAAACGTCCCAGGAAATCTACAATTTCTCTAGCACCCCCTCAGCACTCTCATAAATCTGAAGCTCTTCTGGTCAAACTAGGAGCGCACTCCTCTAGCAGCAAAGGCAGCAGAAGCGGTAGTCCAGAATGCTCGGTGGATGAGAAGAAGAAAGGCATTGGCAACCTTGTGTGCACCGCTACCACGCCTGAACCCAACTCACAACACTCGAAGAAAGACGATGATTCTTCCGATGATTACATGTGTCTTATCATTGAGGAGCCTTTGCGACAACCTCATGACACATAACATGACATGCATCCACAACAACGCGAGGTTTCCACTCTCTGTTTTGTTTAATTTCTCTGATATCATGTATTTCCTGAACAATTTGGAAAACTCTTGGTATTTTCTCGTTAATTCTGGTTTCCCTACTAAGGGCAATGATTTTTGGACCGGTTTCCCCATCTGGGGCGGTCTTTTTTTTGTCTTTTTGAACTCTGCTCCCTCTGAAATTGGCAAGCATAGCAATTCCAAAAACAAGCTTCGACCTGTATACTATGTTCATATAATAAAATAGTCTTATTTAGAAAAAAAAAATCTTTTATATCAATTCAAACTATAATGCTATTGATTAATTCTTAATAATAAAATTAAATTATTGAAATATAATGTCATTTGCTTTCAGCCTTTTGGAAAGTATTTATGTTACTATACTTACTCAAAACATACAATTTCAATTATTTAATAATTTAATAATATTTATGTCACTGTATTTACTCAAATCATATAATTTTAATTATTTATCTAATTAAATAATAGCAAAATATATTTGAATAAATAAATTTATTTTATTTTAAATATGCTCATTAAAAAATTAATTATAAATTTAATTTATTTAAAAACAATAGTTGAAATATTAAAAGGTATAATTGAAATATTTGTTAAAAGGTTGTATAAGTCTTACACAAAATGACGGGTTGTTATTGGAAAGAAGGTTTTATAACTTCTATTTTTTATTATTATTTTTTTAATGCAAAGTAATAATATTGTGTTTTTTTATCATATTATTCAAATTTTATTTAATATAAGTAGGATTTGGAAATATTATATGTTTCAATTTCATTGATGAAGATAATTATTATTTTTTTAATGCAAAGTAATAATATTGTGTTTTTTTATCATATTATTCAAATTTTATTTAATATAAGTAGTTGTTTTTTTTTAATCTAATTAAATATAAAATTTATTTTTATTAGGATTTGGAAAATATTATATGTTTCAATTTCATTGATGAAGATAAATATTATTATTAGATAAATAATGAAGATTTTCATAAAACTATGTAAGCAAATGGATTTGGTAAAAGGATTAATTATTTTTTCTTAAGAACTAATTAACAAAATCCAAAGACATGATACTATGATACTATTTGAATGATCAAATGTGTTCTCAAAATAAAACTTATTGATGAGAATTATGTATGACTTAGAATATAGATAAATTCTATGCAATCAAGTCGATTCCTTATTTAAGTACATCATATGACTATGCAAAATTCCGATTTCAAATAAAAATCTCTAAAAGTTTTTGATTTGTTATTGACACATATTTTTATCCATTTGGTGTCTCCAACCACTTTGTTCACCTTTTGGTATCTAGATTTACAAATATCATCTTTGGTCCCTGCATCCTTGGAATACTTTAGAAAGTTGTAAGTCATGTTTAGTTAAAAGCTCCCATTTCCCATAAGTTGAGGTAGCAATGACGTGCTAAAAAAACATATCATCATAATTATTTCAAGGATATAAGGATATAAGATGAAATTTCTAAATCTGCATAGCAAATAGGACCCTCTTTATGTCCTTTATCTATTCTAGAAATATGATGGACATGAGCAAAGTCAATTGTGTGACTTTTCTCATGTTAATTAGAGTTGTGATATGTTCAAGATACCAAAGATTGGATAATGTTGGATGGAGATACTCAAGTCTAGAGGTTTTCATATGGAAATAAACAAGAAAAATAGATAATTTTAAGTACATTTCACAGATTTTCTTTGAAATTAAAATTTCGCATAATCATATAATCGACTTGAATAAGAAATTAAATTGATTCTTTGAATTATAATTTAGAGAAACATTCTCATCTACAAGTTTTTGTATGTTCATATATTTTATCACTTGAGGGTGGAAACAAAAAGGTGGGTTACACTTTCGTGAGAAACGTTCCCGAAAATTTCACTCGCATAGATGTTTGGTCGAACTTTGAGAAAGTTCGGCTGAAGTTTGAAAAATTTCGGTCGAACTTATTCTTACATTTTCCAAACTTATTCCGCTGTTAATGTTGACGACATTGATAACCAGATTTTTGGCCGGAGGTAGAAAAATCGAAGCTAATAGTTCGGTTGAACTTTAAAAAAAAAGTTCAGCCAAAATTTTTCTTATAAATATAGCATCCCTCAGACAAACTGAACAGTTATTGCGATTTTAGTTTACCGTTATGTATTTCAGTTTAATGCGATTTCAATGACCATTGTGAGTAAGTTAATTTGTTGCAACAACTCATTGGTTTTTTTGTGTTTTTTGTGTAGAATACGTGATTTATGTTAATTTTATTACTGATTTGTGGTTTTGCAGGATTCCTCGGTGTTCTCGGCGTCCTCGTCTCCTTGGCTTTGTCCAGGTAAGTCTTATTGCTCATCCTGAAAATTTTATTTCTCATCCTGCTTTAATTGAACACATTCATCACAACACAAAATTTGAAATACTGCATATTTTGACGCACCCAATTACTAGATTCATATTATTCCTCTTTAATATAACCTTCACTGTTTCTGCTCTAAAAGAAAATTTCATAAGAATAAAAAACCACAGTCATGAAATTCTTGTATTGGAAAAATCTAAGCCCTTAACAAAAAAGAAACCAGGATGCTAATACAATATATTTGGTGTATGTCATTGCAACTTATAACATTCAATCTTCCTTCAGATTTATATGGAAATTTCTGTATGTCATATTGTTTTAAATGGTTTCTTTTCTAGTTATAGTTGAATATATGTCCATTCTTAATCCAGGTAGTGCACTACACCCATTCTTAGCCTCAATAATACTTGATTAGTTAGTCTTGAAACCTAGGAAATATTTTTCTTTTCAAATGCTGAAAATTGCTATCTAAAAGACCCATACCTTTATTATATTATCAGTAATAGTTGGCAACATTGATGTATAAACTCTATCTCTTGCATTTTTTTCCTAGTCATAAGACTACAGAGTCTTAAGCATTCATTCTCATAGGCAGATCTATTAAATATATATATATATATATATATATATATATATATATATATATATATATATATATATATATATATATATATATATATATATATATATATATATATATATATATATATAAAAGTTATTCATTTATAACTTTATGCTTTTAATTGTCTCCAATCGTTCCTGCAAGCTACAATATTAAATCCCATTAGTTTATGTATGCTTTTATCATATAATTTGTGTGTTTAGTTTGTATTTCTTCAATTTTTGGAGGTGAAAGGATATTGAAGCAATTTACCCGATCTTCCAAATTTATACAAAATATTACTATAAACAATAAAATTGTTTGTGCAAATAGCCCACAAATAGCTCCTACCCAAATTCCATGAAATATCCAGCAAAATCAAGGATCAAATATAACACACACACAGAAACAAGAAATTTCTTCTATTTATGGATCATCGTTCTAAATTTTCAACCTACTGAGAGACAACTTATTTTGATACAGTCATAGGGAAGCCCTGAAATTGTTAAACCAAGCCTTCATTTTCAAAGCCCATTACTTAGTCGCATGCATATCAAGTTTAGAAATTCCACATAAGAAAAGTCAAAACTATTTTTAATTTTAGATTTTGAAATTCAATAGCCTCAAATATGGGTTAGAGAAGAGTTTCCTTCTTTGTCACAATAATTCCAGATGATGAGGAATAATTTGAGTTTAGAGAATGGCTCAAAAATATGTAGTAGTTGAAAGGGGGTAGTGACAAATACTGTGATGTTGCAATTTTTTGCATTTGTGTAGTAATTTTCCTCAAATATTGAAAAATAATGTGCAGTTTATGGTTAGATTTAGTAGCTTTCTAAAAAAGGTCTACTCATATTTTTCCATTTTTGATATCCTGTTTCAAAAAAACATTCAAAAAAACAAATCAACATGATCATATTTAGGTATGATCGAGTCAAAGCAACCCTCATAACATGAGAAAGGTTCTCAATCTGTAAGGTCTAAAGTCATAAATGCCTAGCTAGGTGAAGTAGAGAATGATTTGAAAATACTGGAAAATGAAACACAATCATGGTTTTCTCATGAGGGTGTGAGATAACTCATAGTCACTTTGCAGGAAACTCCATTTTTTCAATTCAACTAATTCCAAAGTCGGTTAAAGGAACCATTGTTTACCTCGTAACATTCGTAAAGCTTCAGGTGCAGTAGTAAGCTAACATAAACAAATGTTTGGATTCCACGTACTAAGATAATGACAACAATTAAATGAAAATGTAACAATCGAATTTACACAAGTAAATTTTGTTCTGGTTACTCCCTTTGTTCTGGTGTTGGTTTATGAAACCAAAAGATGGTTATAATAATAATAATGAATAATAATCTAATTTATGGTCAATAATTTTTCTATATATTCTCTTTTTATCTCAAACACCTCACCCCTTAAAGACTTTCCATCTCCAAAATCATTAGAATTACCAATTTCTACATCCAACAACAAAGTCATTACTAGTCTATAGTCATCATTGAAGAATTTATCAAAATTCATCAATCTAGTTTCGTTTCCATGTGGATCATAACTATAATAGAAGGGAGAATCCTTAAAATTAACCACCTATGATTTGGGATGACTACGTGTCAGCTACCATTCAACAAATTCAACAGTTTTTCTATCTTTACTTGAAGATATCCCTAATCTTCTTGGTTTTCATGTCACTATTTTGTTTAGATAGAAAGCATGAGAATATGGTATAAAACGAAGATGGGTTTACCATACATGCACTCTACATATTCATTTGAAAGATGTTTATCCGCAACAATATAATCCAAAATTACTATTCGATTAGCTTCCTCGACATTGAAACCACAACATTCAAAAATATTATGGGGTTGCACTTGTTGCAGATCTATGGTAATTCTCTCTTGCACCCTATATTCACGGTGGTCTTAAATTGTGTAATAAAGAAGGTTTTATTCCTCAATTTCAACAATGTTTTCCTCTCCATTATTTTTTCTACAAAAGTGTGATTTTGGGCCTATGATTTGGGATGACTATGTGTTAGCTACCATTCAACAACTTCAACATTTTTTCTATATTTACTTCAAGATATCCCTTATCTTCTTGGTTTTCATGTCACTATTTTGTTTGGATATAAAGCATAATAATATGGTCTAAAACGAAGATGGGTTTACCACATAAACACTCTACAAACGAAGATGAGTTCACCACACAAGAACACTATATATTCATTTGAAAGATGTTTAAATCCTCTGATAATCTAATCCAAAACTTTTTGATTAGCTTCCCTGTCATTGCAACTACAATATTAAAAAATATTAAGGGGTTGCACTTGTTGTAGATTTGTGGATATTCTTTACTTCAAGATATACCCCATCTTCTTGGTTTTCATGTCACTATTTTTTTGGATAGAAAGCATGAGAATATGGTCTAAAAGGAAGATGAGTAAATACCACAGAAGCACTCTACATATCAAAAATATTATGGGGTTGCACTTGTTGCAGATATGTGGTAATTATCTCTTCCACCCTATATTCATGGTGGTCTTAAATTGTGTAATAAAGAAGGTTTTCTTCCTCAATTTAAACAATTTATTCCTCTCCATTATTGTTTCCACAAAATTGTTATTTTGGGCCTATGATTTGGGATGACTACGTGTCAGCTACCATTCAAAAAATTCAACATTTTTTCTATCTTTACTTCAAGATATACCTCTTCTTCTTGGTTTTCATGTCACTATTTAGTAAGGATAGAAAGCATGACAATATGGTCTAAAACAAAGATGGGTTTAAACCACACAAGCACTCTACATACGAAGATGGGTTTACCACACAAGCACTCTACATATTCATTTGAAATATGTTTAAATCATCAATAATCTAATCCAAAAATTTTCAATTAGCTTCCTAAGCATTGAAACCACAATATTAAAAAATATTATGGGGTTGCACTTGTTACAGATCCGTGGTAATTATTTACCTCAAGATATCCCTCTTCTTCTTAGTTTGCATGTCACTATTTTGTTTGGATAGAAAGCATGAGAGTATGGTAATGGGTTTACCACACAAGAACTCTACATATTCATTTGAAATCTATGTTTATCCTCAATAATCTAATCCAAAATTTCTTTTAGATTACACGTCATACACCTCATAAGGGTCCACTATCACCTCACTAACCATAATAACACATCTTGAACTATGCTTCCTACTACCATGAAGGCATAGTCAACACATAAATTGTTTTATGCATGGTATATGATAGAAGTGGAATGTAGCTCACCATTTATTTAATAATAATACGTCCAGAACTACCATGACTACATGCCTTGATGTATGCATTAAATATTGATATGGCTATAGTGTAGTTAGGCTCAGATGTGTTGTTACTCTCATTTTCATTAGTGGTAAACAATTATAAAACTTTTAGCTAAAAGCATGGACAGTCCTAGTGTTTTTGGAAACCATGTATGTCATTTCTCCCATAAACTAAGGAATTTGCAATAAATGAATTTAATATTTTATTGATTTTTTTTTCAGAGATCATATCACCCATTAAACATGGTTGAAAAATGGACATTATGCATATATGTTTCTTGTTATTCCAATCCAGGGCAAGCAATGATTACATATGTGCTATGAAATATTGCGATGAACAAAGTCCTCCAAAGGAAAATTAATATACCTGGAAGAACAAAACAAAATGAAGCATATTATATTGCATTGATAGAAGGATTAGGAATAGCTAGGGAGTATGGATCCAATGGAATCATAGTTTTCACCAATTCTGAACTTGTGTGCAACTAGATGAAAGACATGTACCAAGTTAAAAAGGAGAGGCTAAAACAACATGGAAAAACAAACAATATTGTTAGACAATTTCAATCATTTAGTCTAAGACATTGTGTAAATGTTAATAGGATGTCTAGTGATCTATTGTATGGGGCAATGCCAATTCAATATTTGTGTGTCAAATATGAATTAGTGTTAAGAAGTTGCTCTCCATCAAAATTTATTGATGGAAATTGTAATATATCTTTGATGTGTGTGTGTTTTTTAGTTATAAATGTGTCATTTTTAATGACCATGTGTTTTTTTTCAATTATATACCAAGTGTGCCCCCACTATGTAAGCACAACTTGGTGAACTTCATGTTTTAGAAAAAAATGTATTTAATTTTTAAAATGTGCATGACTTCAACAAATTTGTGTTTAAATAGTCAAGTGAGTTTTACACATCAATTTGTGCTTCAAATTTCTTTGTTGTACATTTGTGTTCTAGTTGTGCTTCAACATTTGTGTAAATTACATCAATTTTTTGAATTATTTTGAAATCCTTTTAAATAGTAATTTTACAAAAGAATTGTAAATGCATGAGGTAAATTTTTAAACATCATGCATCTATGTATATTTAGATATCCATATATATCATGGATGATCGTTTTCCACGTGATTCTTTGAGGCGAGCATCAATAGAGTCTCATGCATCTACGAGAGGGGGGATCATGGATCGGGGAATGTCCATCATGATTGTGGTATTTATACTAAATGTGCAAGTTTTTAAATGATATTTGAATATAATATTATGCACGTACATGTGTATACATATGTACTTGATTTTTTTTATCAATTTAGCGAGTTAAATTATTTTTTAGTAAATTTCATTTTTTTTAGTAGTTGGGATGAAAATAGTATCTACTCAGTAAATGGAGGGCCATGGTTCATGCCATCGTGGTAAAATGATAAATATGTAGAATCATATATATATATATATATATATATATATATATATATATATATATATATATATATATATATATATATATATATATATATATATATATATATATATATATATATATAGACATTTGAATTGATTAAAAATTATATTTTTTTATGAAGCTTCGCTCTCTTCGTGTGAGGGTGGTTGTACACATTCCCCTGGTGGCCAATCAATGGGTGGTGGTACAAATTTCCTTGGTTGCCAACAAATGGGTGGTGGCCAATCAATGGGTCGTCATGTTGGTTCTCAACCATCTCTAGGTGGGCAAGATGGTGCTCAGCCATCTCGAGGTGGACATCAATCTCAATCTTATTATCATGATCATCATTTTGTTAAATTTTACATATCTATATATATTTATTTATGTTAAGACAAATTTGTACATTTCTTCACATGTTTTCTTATTTATACATAATTTTATATATTGATGCACAAGGTGAAAATGTTGCTCGAAAAAGACGTAGGCCAAATCACAAAATTCAAGAAGAAGGTTGTACACCAACTACAACTTATCCATATGAAATTCCCGATGATCTACCTTGAGAAACACGCATCTAAGAATTCACATTACAAAGGTGAAAATGTCTTTATTCAAAATTGAGGAAAGACCTTGGGAGTTTGAAGGTCCTTGCAGAGATTCAGGAAAGCTTAGAAGTAGTTATGCACTCTCTAAGCAAACTTATAGATGTTTACAAGAAGATTGGGACAACCACTGATAGCTTTGTAGAAATGATGAGGCATAGAAAGGAAGAAATAATGGGGCTCGATACATGGATTGATGTTAAAAATATGGTTACAACATAAATAAAAAATTCTATGTTTAATTTCAAAGTAGGGCTAGAAAGAAATATGTCGAAGGTGCAATATTTCAAGCACCCTAATATAGCCCGCTATTTATATGATAGACACCTTGCAGCCTATGGAAAACTGCCATGGAATGAAGAGGTTCTTGTTTATTTTGAAAAATTATCTTATGCATAATTCTTTTTGGGTATGAAACCAAATTATAATGACCTTCCTCATGAATTTTTTGGTCCTGGGAAAGGTCGATTATGTGATTGTAAGGGCGCTAAGCGTGATACTGAGTTGCCTCGCTTTGAGAAACCTTTGGTAAGACAACCTCCTTGTGTGGAAAATTTGTGGTCATAGATGGATGCCACTTCTCAAATTAGCTGAGAAGCAAGGGATGCCATTATAGACAACATTCAGACTAGATTTGGTGGAATTGATCTTGGTATGAATTGACAAATATCACGAGCTAATGCAAATGCTAATTTTGTATATAAAACAGATGAGGAGATAGACAACATGAATGTTAAGGAACTAAGAAAATATGCAAAGGGTTGTCGCAATGGTTGGCAAGACTTAATTCTTCATGAGGAAGATGGCATTGGATCGATATGTGTTAATGGTTAGGGTGGATATTTTAATGTAATTTGAAATTTACATATACCTGTTTATTTGTATGTGTTAATCTAACATAACTGTATCATATGTTCACCATTGCAGTTTACACACATGTTGAACAAATTTTTTGAAAATATCACGGTCCAAGGTTCAAGTTCTGGCAATCAATATGATATTTTGGGAAATGTTAGTTTTTTTTAAGATCTCATGATGTTGATGTACGATTATTATTCTATTATTATATCGGTATCATGAGGAAATATTTTAAAAGAAATAATTATGTGTACGTGCATGTATATAATAAAATGTTAACAGATTCAGTTTTCGTCTGACATTTTCAAAATGGCACCACCCTCTTCTTCCATGTTAAGAGACGTGCCAAATATTCCACAGTCACAAGTATTCAAATTTTCACTTATCTTTCAAGTTATAAATTGAAGTGAAAGTTTCATTAAAAAATGAGATATATCTTGAGTTATTTCACAGTTTTAAATTTTTTGAATTTTAGGTTTGTGGAGATGATTTCTATTCTCCAAGGACTTTAGTGATGGAGTCGACGATGGAGATAGGAACATCCAAACAATTTCAAGAATTTGTCTAATATTTTTTTTAATTAATTGCACGAGCTTATGCATTTTCATTTGCAAAATTTTAAAATTTAAATATATATACTTGGACATGTATATTGTACAGTTTATCTAGGAGGGGGTGATGCAGGGCGAACACCAGACAGGGACAATGGAGGGGACACAACATGACGTATTGCATGCATTTTTTTTTTCATTTTTTTTATGAAACTACATTCTCATTTAATTTTAAAACATTAAATTTTAATTTTGATGTACATAAATTTCTTATATGTATATATATGCAATTACACATGTTGTGTAGGTCCCATATTATTCAGATGAGAGCACAAGGAGGTCGATGCAATGCATATTTCAACCAAATTCTCTAAATTTATGCAACATTTTATTTGACAATTTTTTTTTATAGTACTTGTTATATTTACTTTTCTCTAACTTGATGCAAAATTTTATTTGATAGTATTTTTATATAGTACATGTTATATTTACTTTTATTGAATTATATAAATTTTGGACATATTTTAAATCTAGAACTCATTAAATTATGATTTAGTACATGCTAATTTTGGAGTTTATGTACATTTTGCATGGTACAATTTTCATGATGCATGGTTTGATGTTTAAAAATGGGCTTTACATATTTAAGTTCAAGAATATGTAGCAATGATTCAAGTAAATTTTCATTTAGTCCACTGCATTTTACATGATCAGGTTGTTATAATGTTAGTAGATGATTTTTATATTTTGTATAAAGTTGTTTTGTCACTTGTTATTTAAAATGATTCTATTGAAATTGCAAATTACAAAACACATGTGGTACATATGCATTTGAACATGAATCTTGTAATTAGGTGTAGATGTCTATTAAAGGTGATATAGTTAGGTACATTTTGCATGATCATGTCATAAAACAATCATAGAGGGTTTTGCATATTTAAGTTCATGAATATGTAGCAATGATTGAAGTAAATTTTCATTTAGTTGGTACATTTTGCATGATCATGTTGTTATAATGTTAGTAGATGATTCTTATGTTTTGTTTAAAGGTTTTTTGTCACTTGTTATTTAAAATAAATCTATTGAAATTTCAAATTACAAAACACATGTGGTACATTATGCATTTGAAAGTTAATCTTATAATTAGGTGTAGATGTCTATTAAAGGTGATATTTAGGTACATTTTGCATGATCATGTCATAAAACAATCTTAGATTGTTTTGCATATTTAAGTTCATGAATATGTAGCAATGATTCAAGTAAATTTGCATTTAGTTGGTACATTTTGCATGATCATGTTGTTATAATGTTACTAGATGATTCATATGTTTTGTTTAACTTGTTGTTTTTTCACTTGTTATTTAAAATGAATCTATATTGAAATTTCAAATTACAAAACACGTGGTACATTATGCATTTGAACATGAATATTATAATTAGGTGTAGATGTCTATTAAAGGTGACAATTAAATTTTAATATAAAGTTGTAAATGAACATGCATAAACATACTATAAAATTGCATTAGAAAACATGACCATACAATTTGCATGATGTGAATGTGGTTTGATGCTTTTAAAGATTAAATTCATATTGAAGTTCATGAATATTTAGCAATGAAATTAAATGCAATGGTTTGATGCTTTTAAAGATTAAATTCATATTGAAGTTCATGAATATGTAGCAATGAAATTAAATTTGCATTTAATTCATACATTTTGCATTTGAAATCATTCTTATAATGTTAATATCCAATACATAGATGTCTAAAAACAATCATAAAATTTTAGGTACATAGATGTATAAAATGATCATAAAATTTTAAAATTGCATTAAAAAATATGGTAAAAAACATTTTGCATTAATGTATAGAAAGGCTACTATGGATGAGAGTTGATAGTTAAATTTTATTATAAAGTTGTTTGAATATATACAAACAAGTAATAGATAATATTGTATTTTAAAACATGGCTCACAATTTCCATCCATTGTATGGTTTGATGCTTTTAAAGGTTTCACATATTTAAGTTAATGAATATGTAACAATCAAAGTAAATTTGCATTCAATCATTCTTATAATTTGTTAGTTTATATGATTTGAGAGTGTAAAATTATGTGATCCATGATTATTATATCAAAATTCTTTCGGATAATCACATTATTATTTGAAGAGCCGACGCGTTTCAAACTACTTAGTGTAGTTCATCATTAGGAGAATGAGGAACTACACCGAGCAGTTCGAAACACGTTGACTCTTCAAATAATAATGTGATTATCCAGAAGAATTTTGATATAACAATATATATGATTCTTAGGTTTTGTTTAAAGTTTTGTTAATTTATTTAAAATTTGGCTTTAGTAAAATTGGAAATTACTAAACATGGTACACATTTTGCATTTGAATGAATCTTATAATTTTATGTAGATGTCTAAAACAATCATAACTTAAAATTTCATTTTAAAATATGCTAGATACATACATTTTGCATTCATGACATAGAATTAACTAATGTATTAAAAATTGCATTCATGTATGAAATCGTTTAAGACCAGAGAATGTATGTATGTGCATGCAAACATAATATGAATAGAATAAAATCCTCAATACACTTGTACATAACAAGCAATATACATATAAATTTATAAATCAATACATTATTAAGAATGCACAAATTAAGAGTACATAAAAAGAAAGGCTAACATTGTACTTGAACTCTAAGTTCTCAAAGATGAATCCAAGAAGAAATTGGGCAGTTCAATTAAAAAAATTCTAATGGAATGCCATCCTCAATGATTCGTTCATGATCGGCTTTTGACATTCTCCATTTATTAACATTCAAATTTTTCTTTGATTAAAATTCTATCAACTTTATGCGCGTTGCACACACCAAGTGACTATATTGACAACTTATGACATCAGGTTAATAGTATTGAAAGTAAACAATACTCTTCATGAGTTTGTTGGAAAATATAACCTTTTAGTATAGTTGACCCTATTTCATATATAAATCCTTTATCATCATAATCTTCCAATAATTTCATATATAAATCTGTTATCATCATAGTCTTCCAATAATTGCATCTTTCGTTCAGTGCACTGCATCAGATGATACTTGACATTTTATAGGTTGTCAGAAGGTGCAACTACAACAAAAACATCTCCTGAACAATAAAAAAAGTGTAAATTCAAATCATAATTAACGTGAAAAATTAACTTTAAAATTAGCATGGACTTGATTTTATTATCTATTTCTATATATATATAATTTGAAATAAATTGAAATGTTGCCTTCTCTAATAAGATCAATAACTCTATCACCTTCAGATGATACTATAGTCTCCTCTAATTCTATCTCTTCAAAGTTTGCAACTGAAATTTTCCCCTTTGTATTTAGTTCTGCATGTTGCCAAGCTTTTATATACAAATTGTTTTCACAAACATCGTTGGATTGTGTTTCCTCTATGAAAACATGAAAAAAACAAGAATATTTTCCTTTATCAAATGCAAACACATTTCAGTACTCCTTTGTTTAAATTGAATGAAAATTTCAAGTCCCTTTTATTATTTCAACGTTATATGCAATCAATCTTTATACATCTTGGAATCCAATATAAAAAAAACCTATATGGAAAATTCAAACAAGAATATAAATATGTTATTTAAAATACAATTTATATATGACCAAAGATAATCATTTTGATAAATAATGTTTAAAATTAGATAATTAATAAAAATTATATCATATATTAAAGTTCTATATATATGCAAGTTAATTTGTATGTATGTACATGTACCTTCGTACTTACCTTGATGGGTTAGTCTCATGGCTTAGTGCAGTGATGCACCATTGAAAAACTTGTTCAGCTGAGACAAGTCAGTTTGCAGAGTGGTCCATTTGTTATCTTCGAAGTGCTCATTGTATACATGCCCCTGCACCATCATGTTCTCCTTTTCCATGAATGGTCTCAAAGAAATTCCAACAATGTTTAATGAAAATTTTCATATGAAGACGACATATCCAAAAGAATGATCGTGAAGATTTGAATTGACCTGCGCATCCATCTGACCATATCCAATGTTCATTGAATTTATTCCATAAATTTTCAATGGGTTATAAACCTTATCAAAACAATGTTGTACAAAATGTGTATCATGTGTACGATCATCGCTGATATAAAAGTGATATTCTTTAATAACATGTCGATTTTCACTAGTGCTTTCTATATGATCAACATTTTGTTCAACGAGTTTATATAGAATATGGACAAGCATAGAGACTTGGTCAGAATGATAGCATTCACTCTGTATTTCATTTTGTGCAACACATTCTCTGCAAAATCAACTAATGACAAAATGGTCCCTTTTGGAAAATTTTCACGGGATTTTTTGAATTGCAAGTCGTGCCATCAAGATCTATGGGAATGCCTGGTGTATTTATAATTTTTTGCCTCAAACTTCTTCAAAAACTCTATCACAAAAATTTATTCTTCTTGTAAATCAATCCATTTAGTACTTGTAGTACTACCTGAACCAATTGATGCATGAATATATTCATATCTCTTCCATTTCAATTTTATGTCGGACAATGATTGATCATTTAAATCAATAGGATATTTGTTGTGAAATAAAGTCAAATTTCCATAATGATCACATTTTTTACCATCAACACATTTCTTTTGGTAAAATAATTCATGATTTTATCTTGCACATAGAATTTGTGATATGAAATCATGGATAGTGGAAGGAGGAGGCAATTTTTTCCAAAATATTTACCAAAATTAAGGAACGTGTCATAATATAACTGAAATTCCACATGATAACGACAACAAAAAGTGTCGCGTACAGTGATAGGTTTAACATACAATGGTTTTTGTTTCACAAAAGTAATGATTGAGACATTAATTACACGATTATCTTCTATGAACTTATTGAACAACTCTATGTGAGTGGTGTCCAAGATATGCTTTGCATGTTCTTCATACTGATTGCATGTTATTCTTCGCTGCATCACATCCTTTGCTTTTGGTGAAAAAAGTGATTTTTTCATCCAATATTCATATATTGCTTTTTAAACATCTTCTCCAAGTCTATCTTTGTATGGTTTCTTACAAATAACTACCCAACAAGTGAGCTCATCATTTACATCTATTTGCAGTCGAAATTTTCGATGTTTGTGCAATGTTTTTCGTGAGGTCCCTAATGCTTTTGCCATAGATTTTACCAAACGATTTTCTTTAGTACGTGATAAAACCACTGCCATTTTTATGGTTCTACATGCATCTAAATGAATTTTCTTTCTAGATCTTCCAATTGATTTTAGAGCACTTTTTATATTTTGTATCACATTTTCCTTCATTTTTTTTTTTTTTTAATCTTTCGTTGATTTTCGAATACCCAATAGAGACGTAGCTTCTTTTAATTTCTTTGATGTTAAGAGACTTCTCAAAATTTGGGCTTGGACTGCCACATTTTCATCTTTGAAGAACATATTGCATTGTTTACAATACTTATGTCTAAATATGTGTTTATGTTGATTTAAGTAAAGACTCTTTTGACCAAATAGTGTTTGGTATTGGAGATCAAAGTTGGAAATAATTTATGTACTATGGAAGCTTGTCTCGATTGAAAACTACTTTTCAATCATAGAGATGTGATGGCATAATGTTTGAAAGAAAAGTCTTCATTAATTATTAAAGCAAGGAATTTAAGTTATTCTTGGTGGCAAGTTTCAAGGATAACCTACTATTTGGAAATGAAAAGCAATACCTTAGAGAAATATACTCCTACAAACCAATAAATGCCAACGTTCAATCTCCAAAAGGGTGAAAAAGGACATCTAAGTGATCATGATTCTAGAGGCAATTCCCTTTCCACTATCTCATTGTAGGGAAATTCATTTTAAAAAGGTAAGAGGAAGCATGAATTGAATTATTTAGACCAAGGAGGGGCATGTGAACATCATAAAGAGCATTATTGATAAAATCTCTAGTAGCCCCTAATCAAGTTGTTGATTACACTAAAATAAGTAGAAAACAAAGAAAAATGGTGAAAATAAGTATTAATATGATCATGATTCCAGATGCAACTGTCTTTCCACTGATATCATTATAGGGAAAATCTCCAATAAAAAGTAAAGGGTGCATGAAATGAATTGTTTGGACCGAAGAGTGACATGTGAACACAAAAACAACATTGTTTATAGAAACTTTAATTGTCCCCATTTAAAGCATTGGTTGCACTAAAATAAAGAGAAAACAAGGAAAATGATAGAAATAAAGGAATATCACTTTTGACCAAAAAAAAATACTCAATTAAAAAAAAATTGAATTGATTTTTTCACAAGTAATGTTAATATTTGGGCTTCGATAAAAAGATAGTTCGTTAATCATCTAAATAGACAAATCCATTTTTAGTATCCTTATACTATAATGAAAAAGTACCCTCTCAATATTCATTGGGATCAGAAAGATGTTAATTTTTTTTATTAATTGAAAAATATGGTTTCAACCATCAACCACTTTCCTTTTTTATTTTTTAATATTATTATAATCCTTTGTATTTATTTTTATGATAATATAATTTTACTTCTTGTTTTTTATTGATTTATAAATATATGAATCTGCCTATACTATACCCTAACATGGTACAATACCCTATCTTATGAAGAAGTAATAAGAACCCAACTACATGTATATATAATATATATTACCATAGATACTTTTTAGTTAGATGTTTATAGTTTGAGAACTTGCCCACTTTAATGGGGAGATAATATTTCTAAATTTAAATCTTTGGCTATACATTATATGTTCTTTTCCCCACTCTCCATGGGAATGAATGCCGTTCAATTTATTGCGAATTGTGTGCTGAATTTAAATTTAATAAAAATGTTATTAGTTTTGGTTTGAGTTCGTCAATAAATTTAATTTATTAAAAATAAGTATTTAAAATTGAACATAAAAATATAATATATTATTTTATTAAAATATAATAAATTGAAGTCTTAATATTTCAGTTCAGTTTCTCTTAATTTTTTTTTTTAAATTAATAAAAAATGGTTGTTTTTTAAGGATTTTTATTTCGAACTTCAATATATGTAAATTTTACATTAATAAACTTTTTTTTCTTAAAATCTAAACTTTATAAATTTATATACATATTTTTTATTATTTATTTATTTTTTCTTGTGTATCTCAAAATAGTACTTTATTAATATATATTCATTTTAATCACAAATCTAGCAAGAGCCTAGAAAAATCAAATTTCTTGAAGTGTAAACCATTTTTTAGTGCCATCCTTAAATAAAAAGATTGTCACATGGCCTTTCATAAACCACATTAAACTAACAAAAAAAACTCTCAATTCACTGACCACCTTTCACACATACTAATCATTCTCTACGAAAGAGATGTCCAAAAGCATTTGGACAACTTTCCACTTTGAATAATGATAAAACTTTGCAGGCCTTTCATAAACCACATCAAAAATAACAAAAAAAAAACCCTGAATTCACCCACCACCTTTCACACATACTAATCATTCTTTCGGAAAGTGATGTCCAAAATCCTTTGGACAACTTTCCACTTTGAATAATGATAAAACTTTACAGATACTTTATTTTGTATGACATTTTAATTGTGTTTATCTTTTTTTATCCTGGGAAAATTCAGGGAGATCAACCTGAAGGGATCTACCAGCGGGCCAAACAAGCAAGGCCTAACCCCAATGGCATCAAGGAGATTTGACTTGGCGGCCTCCTAACTAGAGGCCTAACCCCAAGGACGTCGATGAGATTTGACCCCGTGAACTCCCAACTGGAGGCCTAACCCAAAGGCGTCGAGGAGATTTGACTCCGTGACCTCCCAACTGGAGGCCTAACCCCAAGGGCATTAAGGAAATTTGACTCCATAACCTCCCAACTGGAGACCTAACCCTAAAGGCATTGATGATATTTGACCCCGTAACCTCCTAACTAGCAAAATACTTAAACAACTAAAACTTAATTTTAATTATATTTATCATTAAAAAAAAAATTCAATCATAATACCACCATTATATGGGCAAGTGATTAAGCTTTGCTCGATCTCGCCAATGAATACAATAACACCATAAAGAAAAAGAGGAGGAAGATAGGTCCAACAATGAGGCCTCCACTCTACTATTATTCTCATTACAAATCACTCAGTGAATGCCTTATCTTAAGAAAAAACTAGACTCCCACACGTTAGCTAAAGTTTGTCAATGTTCTCTTTTTCGATTAATTTAGTGTATACCTTGTAGGTGGGCATTCATTATATAAATGATTGGCGGGCGGAGGCATGTGCAAGGCTTTTTAATTGATTTTCCTCCCAGTCCAAACCCTTGTGGAAAATGCTTGCACTTAGCTTCTAAATTAGTCAAGTTTTTCCAATCATGGAAGCTCTGGCGAAGCTGTTGAGGCAGAAGACTGTCAACTGTTGTGTGAGAGTAGTGCATGTGATGGTATCCCGTCACCCATGTTTCCGACATTTAAGGTTTTTTCGATAGTAGCATGACAAATCATAATGAACCCTAAATTTATTGTTATTATCCACACAAAATCTTAATGGATCAATCAGCTGAAAAGTCGTCTCTTTTCCTTTATCATAAAAAGCTGACAGTGACGTGGCATTCATTTTTATTGTTTTGATGTTTTGGTATTGGTGTTGATTGTGTATATGAACGAATGGATGATATTTTAACATTAATTTAAGGGACTATCAACGTTTTTTTTGTTATTTTTCTTTTTGCAAATTTAATTTAATTAATTAATTTATTTTTTATTTTTTAAATTGAGTTGATTTAAGTCAATTTTCTAAGAATTTGTTTTCACTGAAAAGACAATGTCACGGAATTGACGCTAACATACTGCTATAATTGTCTTTGATGTCTCTGAAAGCATCACATTCCAAAATGAAATGCTTTACTGATTCCACTGCCCCAAAAGTGCAAAAAGTACACACCCGTTCTTCCCAAGCTTCTTTAGGTTTCTTCCACCGTCTGGTTTCACACTGAAGTTGATGTATCCTACTGGCCAGCGCAATCGAATAAAGGCGATCCAGGATTACATGTGGAAATTAATATATACAATGCTATAAGACCATTAATGCGCGAGGCCATATATGCTACCCATCGGATAATGTGCTTAAATCCAATGAGGACACTGCACCACATATTATTTCCCTATAACATTGTATATATGGGTTGCCCCTACACGCGGTTTCATTTTGAGTGAAAGTTTAAGAGTGTGTTGCCATGGGAATTTTATAGCTTTAGTTTCTCATTCTTTAAACTATATATATAGGAGTTTTTGGTGGGAATTTGACAAAAAAAGAGAGTCTAGATCTTTGTTGTTTAAGATGTGTTTTTCACAACGAATATAGATTCAACACTTTGAAAAACTACTAGAGTATTAGGATTGTGGAGAGTTCACAACTCAGATTTGTGATCTCAACAAATCTCTGCTCAATTATAGACAAAATAGACTGAAAAATATAAACCTAAAAAAAACCATACCCTTAGTCCTTAGTCCTTAGTTTTAATAGGCCACTATTTTTCCCAAAAAACAATAGAAATCCCTACATGATTTTGAGAAAAGTTTGGCAGAATATTCTTAAAATCAGGTTTACAGCTATCAAGCTTCAAGATTTTGGCTACCCTAGAAATTTTTGATAATGCTAAATCCATTTTTATCATTAAAATATAATTTAAATATCCTAACGATTAATTTTTTTTAAGACTTTTCTACCTAATCTCAATAAAAAAAATTCCAAAATCCAAAATCCAAACTAAATTATAAGCTCGTTAAAACCACCTAAAAACATATAACATATAAACTACCGTTATTGTGTATATAGATACTTATATTTTATCAATATGTTGATAGGGTTTTTTAGATTTTGATTAACATGGAGTATATCTATATCTAAACTTGATTTCATATAAATCAAAGTTTGATTTTTTCATAGTGATGCAGATACATTGCACTTGGGAATTGGAGGTGATGTTTGACTGTTTTCAATGAGTCGAGTGATGATTTCAAAGGAGTGGTGGTGTGCAAATAACGTAGAATGTAAGGTTTCATTATTTGTTAAATGTTGTCACCTCAAAGACAGTGCTCAGTGCCGTGCTGCTATGCTATTGTGTACACACATAAATTTTGAAGTTTGAAGTTTGACAATTATAATCTAAATTTACTAAATTTTATCAAAATTATACTAAAATTTTTATTACTTTTAATTAGAAAAATTAGCCTATTTAAATATAGATATTAAATACTGATACTGTCTAATCTGAACAATGTACATATTGTACTCTGTGACTTGTTAAATGGTTTCACCTCAAAGGCAATGCTGGGCTTGGGCTCATTGTGCAGTAAAGTATTAATATTAGATGATCTTGATCATATATTATATACTATTAGATTGGTCTACATGTGAAAAATTTCAACTTTGATGAAGGACAACCATCTTTATACATCATACTACGATGTAGAATGAGTCTCTCAGCTCAATAATTTTTTATATTTTATTTTTATTTGAGTGAACGTGAGCAAAATTTCAACTTTGATGACGGACAAACACCATTACACATCATATTGAGTTGTAAAATGAGTCTCTCAGTTCTATAAAGCTAAAAAATGAGCCTCTAAACTTAATGAATACTCTCTATTCATAACCTTAATACATACACACGTAGCCTATTTATTTTCCATACTTATGTTTGGATATGGGTTTATCCTACTTTTACAATAATTATGTTTGGATATATCCCGATTTCAGTAAAAGCCTTCTCAATCAAATAGTTCTGGATACTAGAGATCAAATTTGTAAATAAGTTCCAAGGCATGAAAGCATTCCTTTACATTGTAAACATGGTTTGATTACAAATAAGTGGGGTTTTATGTTTTGAAGCAAAGTTTCCACATGTTATTTTTGGTTGAAAGATCAATATGTCATTACAAAACTAAGCAAGACTTTAAAGAGAACTCCACCTATAGCTCTAATTAATATTATTATTTTATAGAATGCTAATATGAATTTATAAAATCATGGCTTTAAGAAACTTCAATTCCCTTTATTTTATAAAAAAATATTCCAAAAACATGAAAAGAAAAGTTTTTTTTTTTTTTTAACTAACACAAATTTTATGGTGTCATTCAACATGACAAAGAAAGTTCTAAAACATAGAAAATTCCAATAATATGTTGTAAAACAAATAGTTGAGTAAAAAAATAATAAAAAGAAAATATTGTGACCCTTAACAATGAGTTGTTTTTTATGTAATTTTTCTTGAAAAATGATTATTTAATTATTTTATGTCTTCAATTATATATATTTTTATTTTTATTGAAAATTTTCTCATTATTATGTGTTTTTAAATGATATTTCAAATTAATTATGATGAATTACATCTTTTGAAAAATCACCTAATATTTTTTTTTAATTTTGTAAATGATTTTTCAAAAATTATTATAATCAATTACAATTTGATTTTTAATTAATTTATTTATATTTTTCATTTTTTTAATTGTGAAAAGTTTTAAACTTGATTTTGCATTAACATTATATAACAAACTATTATGTAAGGGAACACCGTTTTTATGCTGTAAGACGTTCTTCTTTGAAAACAACTCCTCTTTGTGCTTCGTGTCATAACTTAGAGCCATTCGATTATATGTTAGATGATTAAAACATATTCAACCATTGGATGATCAGAGGCAAAGATAGTTGGAAGTATTTCATTTCTAATGCAGTTATAAAAAACGACTTATTGACTAATTGATCATCCTGTTGAGCATGAAAGTCTCCCACTCTCGCTCATAAAATATTGTCAGGGAACTGTTGAGGCCTCGGAATTCCGTTGCCATAGCATGGGGGAAAACCACCCAGTCGGGACCTTAGAGCAAGTCGTTTTTTGTTTGGTGTGGTGGCTCCGACTGGGGATGAAGGGACCAGTTTCCCAATAAGCATGATTTTGGGGTGTGTTTTGGTTATATAACATGCAATGGGAGATGATTTCAATCTATCACATGCATTTATCTAAAACTGATATATTCTACTATACTCCTGGGGTGTTTCTCCCTTTATGCGATCTTAAAAGATATCCTCCAACTATTAGTAATGAAGATTATTTAACAGTTAAAAGAGATGAATTTTTTTTAAAGATGATTCTTTTAACAAAATAGTTTGATTAAAAGAATTATGAAAAGTGTATCGCATTCATATGTGTGATTATATATCCAATAAGAAATCAAAGAAAAATATTAGTACAAAAGTGCTTTTAACATTCATTTATGTTAACAGTTCAAATATATAATGCAAGAAAAATATAATTGTCAATCTAGAAAGCAAAGCTTAATATAAATGAATAGAAGTACCATATATACGAAGTCCTACTCATATAAACTAACAATAGATTTTATGCTCCTGTTCACTTTCAAGCAATTTAAAGAGTACAATAGTGCAACACCAGTTAAACAACTTCAAATGCCAAAAGATAACAGATTATGTTCCATTAATCCATCAAAGCATTTACAAACTTATAGAAGTGCATTCTTTGCAAATGTTTTCGACAAATTTCTGGACCCTTCTCTAGATGCATGAGAAGGTTTTAAATACAAAACTATAATATGTTTAAAAATATATTATTACATAAAAATAGAGGAGGTTTAAATAACCATCTTCGTAAGACAAACTTCAACTAGAATTTAGGAAAATAAAGTAACAATATAACTATGGATGTTGATCTTCTTTTGGATTTGATCCCAAAGTTGGAAAATATCTAGCATAGGTTTAAGTTGAGCTGGATGTGAAATTCTCGATCTGACTTGGCCCTTGAATACTGCATTTTAAAGTGATGGCTACGACCTTTTTGTTGAATTAGTTAATGACTATAGGTTTTAGTACTGATGATAAGGTTTGATCAAAAAATTCCAATAATTTTCTTGATAAAACTCATTTACTTTTTAGTCATTTCTTCCTGCATTTCTGTCTATTGTTTCCATTGTTCTTTTAACAACTTGATTTATGAGAGCACTTCGGATGTGGACTCTTTGATAAGCTCAGCTTTCAAAAGCTGTTCATAAACAGATTCAGTAAATTCCTTTGTTAACTTTGATGCTTTCACTGCTGCTTTGTCTGCTTGTCTTAGATGGGCTTCCCAATATTTAAATAACATTTCCTTATGAAATTTATCTACCCGGGGTAGATGAGATTCCTTTCCTGAGTCTAATGCTCACCATTGAATGTATTCATTGATTTTCTTCTCAATTTTCTCACACTCAAGTTTCTTGATAGCCACTTTCTGGATTAGGATTTCACTTGAATCATGATAAGAGCTAGTAATAGAAGATTTTTGGAAAAATATTTCTTGTTGTTTTTTTAGCTTAGAATTCACTTCCAATGCTTCTTTTATGAATTTCTCTACTCGTGGTTGGCTTTTTATTTTGTTCATTGCTGCTTCTAGTTGAGTTTCCTTTTTTATAAGTTGCACCTGATGCTGTAAAGTTAACATTTCAAAATCCATTTAAAATTGAGACATTTTCAATTCCATTTTCCTGCCGGAGTTAGACTTTTCTTTCTCTAACAGTCTCTCTGAATCTTGTATTTTGTCTTCTCTCTACTTCAGTAACAATTTAACTTCAATGGTCTTATCAATAGTGGTCGTAGCATATTCCCCTGCAAACTGTATTGCTCTAACAATCTCTCTGAATCTTGTATTTTGTCTTCTCTCTACTTCAGCAACAATTGAACTTCAATGGTATTATCAATAGTGGCCACAACATATTCCCCTGCAAACTGTGATAGCTTAGTTAAATGTTCATTAGGATTAGCTAGAGGATCCTTCCATAAAACTTCAACAGATTCATTTGTAAGATTTGAGATTGTATCATCAATTCCTCTCCTTTTTATTCTCTTAACTACAACATTATGATTAGTAATGTAGAAGACATCCAATGAAGGAATTTCCTCAATTTTTAAAACTATCTAATTTGTTGGGTAGGCCGGAATGATCTCTCGATCATGAGTTTCAGGTACCTGTTGTAGCGGAGTTGCAGTTTCCACTAATTTCTGAGAATGCCCTGGCATCTGAAAACTGGTAATTTGATCAGTATTATGATTTGGTTGAGACATTTGCAGTGCCTTAAAAAACTTATCCCATCCATTCTTCAAATCCTTTGGATGAGATTTTTTTGCCTGATCAGGTGTATTTTGACTGTGCTGGATTTCTTGGGAAGACAATTCAGTTCCATTAATTCCTCCTTTCTCTTGCATTTAAATCTCTTTGATTACTTAATCAATTACCTTTTATGGGCTCTCATTTCCGTTTTCAAATTCTTTATCATAATGATTCGAATTCTGAGAATTGTGTTATGATTTCCCTGACTCATTTTTAGACATGTATTTAGCTTCATTATCTGAGCTAACACTCGAAGTTGGTCTATCAACATCTTCAATAATCAATAATTCTAAAGGAATCCTTTCCAATCTATTGTTTCTGTATGCTTGGCAGGCTTTATAGTCATCTTGATTGAGCTAATTGGATGCAATTTTTAGTACATCTGTAAACTTCTCAATGCCTTGGAAGAAATAATCAAATCTATCAACCTATTTCAGAAAAGGCTTCAAATTGAGCTCTGTGGTGAAATTATTAATCACATCATTGGGGTCATATGGCCACTTTGTCATTACAACCAAATTTAATAAATTAACATTTGAAACTTCCTTGAAGTTATGACCAATCAAAAAGTGCAAAAGTACCACACTCCAAAGGGAAATTAGGCCAAATGGCCTTCTTAGCCTCTTTGAGTTGCTTTTAAATACCATTTACCACAAGTTGGTAAGCAATCTCTCTAGCAAGTAGCTTGTCAGGAACATAATAGGGTAGGATGTGGGGAGAAGCATAGCTTCCAAAAACTCTGAAATAGGTGAAACTGTCTTCGGAAAACCATCTGGCAACAGGAAAAATGTCTGCACTAGATTCATTGGAAATCCTAGGGGTTTTCTCGTTAAATATAATATGGTGCCTAGGTATAATGAATCTATGGCAGATTTTGTAAAATTGAAGATGAAAATCTGACTCCCAAAGGGCTCTGTGGTAAATGTGGATTGTATTTGGGTCTTGGGCCATCCACTTCAATCCCATGGTTGGAAAACTCGAGCAAAAGCAAATAGCATCCATGACATAGGAACTCATGTAAAAGGGGGGTATTACCCTAGAGGAAACACTTCTTTACTTCTATAATCCATTATAATTCTGGCCAAATTATCAGACAATATATTTTCCCAATTTAGAATTAAAGAATTGACGATTGCGTAAATTAATGGGACCCAATCTACAGAAAACCTAGTAGTATTAGGCTTTGTAAATAATCTACACAACATACCAGCAGCATATCAATAAGGGGAAGGAATTTGTGCTATCGGGTACATACCTAGTTTGTCCCGTTTCAGCTTGCCTTAGTCATCATTCCATTCCTTTATAACTTTCATTAGGTTTAGATGTTTCTTTGTAAGGCTTTGGA
Organism: Pinus albicaulis; assembly: GCA_034641835.2. Classification (NCBI taxonomy): domain Eukaryota; kingdom Viridiplantae; phylum Streptophyta; class Pinopsida; order Pinales; family Pinaceae; genus Pinus; species Pinus albicaulis. Next base: position 99,370,750 of record CM076574.1, on the reverse strand, counting down.
CAAAATCTTTGTCATAGTTCTACTGCGAGATGGGTAAGTGGTACATTGTCTTCAAATATTCTACCTTGAATGAACCAATATGCTTGTCCTTTGAATTCTTAAATGTTCTATCTGCTATGTTCAAGTGGTTAATTACCCACTTAATCATATTTGTATAGGGCAGGATCTTCGGCCTTGTTGCTACTTTATGAAGGAATGAGCATGCAACGTCAAAATAAGAAGGGTCTGAAGAAACTCATGCTCCTGTTGTAGCAATTTTGGTTATTACGCTTGGTTTTTCACTCTCGAAGAGTTGGTACATTGCCTCCCATGAGGAACTTCCACAATCCTTGTTGCAAGTGGTATCTGAGAATAAGGCAAAAATATCTAGGTCTTTAGTAGACGATGCTTGTGCAATTTCCTTGCCTTTCTTGTTCATCCCTGTTATCCTTACTCCGTTAAGCAGTTTCCTGAATTCAAGTGAACATAGCGAATTTTAGATCTGAGGTAAATGGAGAGAAGGATAGAGTTAAATCGATACAATCACAAATCTGACGTTAAATCATTCAAAACATGCTCGAAGTAGATATAAATCTTTCAAACCTTTACTCTCATTAGATGTCGATAATCACCCATAATTATTGCAATCAAATCTCTTACACACCTTTATGTGAAATGTCTATTCGATAAATTTAAGACGTTAGATCTTATATCTAGTTGATTATATGTGAATCATTTCGCGCATTTGATTAATAACTATCAATATCGCATATTGTAACTCAAAACTATTTCAATTTGTTATGTTTTCCGTTACTGATGAATTTCGTGAAATGTGATCTGCGAAATCATAGATCACAATTTCCATATGGTAATAAAACTTGCATTTGGTTATTTGCTGCGAAATGAAAAGTGCACTATGGAATCATGCCAATGCGCTTTATTGGGCGTTTTGAAGTTTTATGATTGTTGTTTTCTTAATTCGTCGGGTCTGACTAATCACAACTCTTACCGAATTGTTATAAGTCGATCACTTTCAAAAGGTGCGATGCTATTTTCTTTTAAAGCCATGTTTAAAGCTTTTGTAACGAGAGTTTTATATGATTCGAAAAAAGGTTTAGCGCATATCACAACTCATAACACTTAATATGTTTCAAGTTGTTAGGCTTGTAAGCTATGCAATTTGAGATGAATGCTAAGAAATCAAAGCGAAAAGGGAAAGAACTTTATTTCCTAAAGTTTTAAGGCTTAGGCTAAGATACAATCAAACTAATAAATTTCATATTTATTTTTAAAAGGTCTCCATTTAGTGAAAATAAATGGGGGTTTTCGTATAGTACAACAATTGGCAATTCACTTCGGAGAACCAACTATCTATGATTAGTTTTTTGAAATTTCTAAAAACTTTTTTGAAATAAAAATAGTTGCAGGAATGAATTTCAATAAATAATATCTCACTAAGCAACAAAATCTCTCTTAATTATAATTCATAAGAATCCCTCTTTAAAAATAAAAGTATGAGTATCTATATAAGTCTTTACTCAGTTCAAAAATATGAAGTTTGTGGCTCTTTCAAATTAGCTTTATAAATATATGTTCTTTTATCACAAGTAGAGCCTCTGATCCAATAGGAAATTTAAGCTTTTGCTAGCGATACCTTTTACCCAGCAATAATTCATTGTCCCATCCAGTCTTTCTTACAATCTTCAAAAATAAATTCCAACTTTTTATACTTGATCTCTTTTGGAACTTTTTTTTTTTTTTTTTGTAGATATTTTCTATTGTACTTTTATTTACTTAAAAGCCATTGTCTTGGATTAGTAACCAAATATCGACAATGCCATTCACTAGTTCTAATTAAACTGATCAAGCTGGCTCTTGATGAGACCCCTTGTCCTCTTGATATAATCTCAAGTCATTACCCTGTTTTGGTAGGCATTATTGGTAATTCCAGTTCAACTATTTCCCTATGAACATGGTAAACAAGCTCTTGATGAGACTTATTATCTTCTAAGTTTTTTAGCATAAATGTTTCGAATTTATTTCTAAAAATTGATAAGTTTTTCCAAATGGGGTGAATCATTGTTCCTTTTGAGGATTATGGATGATAATTTTTTGAGTTTTAAGATTGATTTTCTGTAAAAGAGTCTTTACTATGTTAAAGATTCTTTTCTTGAGTGATAATAGAATAACCATGCTTTATAAAGATGAGATTTCATCAGAGAATAAATAACTTCAGTGAAATTTCATCTTTCAGTAAAATAGAATCTATTTGATGTTCAAATCTTTATATTATTTCCTTAACATTTGTTATTTGTATAAGCGATAAATCAAAAAAAAATTCTAAGATATTTACTTGAAAAGCCAAATATCAATACTACACAACTTTTATTTTCCTAAGGAAATGAAAAGACAATAATATACAGGGAACATAATAGGTTAGCTCCTATGAAAAGTATTTCTTTAAAATCTTCCCATTAACAGGCAAAGAATCTCTTTTTCCTGATAGATCTTGCAATAATAATTTTGATGTGCCTATTTCCTCAATGATTTGAAATGGACTTAACCACATGATTTGAAGTTTGTTGTGTTTACCTTTTTCCTCATGTGATTTGTCCCATTTCATTACCATATCACCAATTTGAAAGTTTTTTCGAGTGACAGAAGTTGAATCAAATGAAGCTTTTGCTATCTGTTGATGGTGTGCATGAGTAACTTTAGCTTTTTCTCTTTCTTCTTCAAGTTTAAGAATTTGAAATTGTCTTAGTTGCAAGGAAGAAGGAGATTCATCAATAAATTGAATTAAGGCATTAGAAAGAATAAATCCATTGATAGGAAGAACAACTTCTTTTCCATAAACAAGATTGAGTGGAGAAGTGCCAATGGAGGCCTTCCGAGTTATTCGGTCTGCCCAAAGAGCAAATGTTAATGACTTGTGCCAATTTCATTAGTTTTGATCAATAGTTCGTTTGATGATTCTAATAAAGTTTTTATTTGTAGATTCTACTAAACCATTTTCTCGTGGATAATAATTTGCAGAATACTTAATTTTAAAACCTCTTTTGATCGCAAATTCTATCATAGCAGCTCCTGAGAAAAAAGATGCATTATTGAACATTAAAGCAGTAGGGAAACCAAACCTAGTTATGATAAATTGATCAATGAATTCAATAATATTCTTAGAGTTGTCTACCTTTAGCAGAATTGCTTCCACCCATTTAATAAAATAATTTGTAGCTGTGAGAATATATTTATGTTGTTTGGAAGAGTTAGGAATGATCTCACCAATTTTATCTAATCTCCATTTTTCAAATGGTTGTTCTATATTAACTGGCTGTAATGGGAAGGTTGGTTTCTTTTGTCTTCCATATGTACTTTGACAAATTGTTCAATTTTTTTGCATATTCATGAGAATCTTTGAAAAGTGTAGGCCAATAGTAACCCGCATGCAGGATTTTATGTGCTGTTGTATTTCCTCTAGCCGGTCCATCATGGAGTTCATACAAAACTTTCTCTGCTTTAGTTTTCTCTAAGCATATTAATAACACAGAATCAAAGTTTCTTCTAAATAATACATCATTTATTATTTAATATTGCTTAGCCTTTAATCTCAAAGAATGTTTTTTTTTATAACTGGGTTGGGTTGTGGCATATCCATTTTTCAAATAAAACTTGAGATCAGTGTATTGAGATTGAACATCGTCGAGGCTTACCTCTGATATTTGCACATTATAACCTGAATTTGCCTCTAATGATAAATGGGATGCTCCTGTTAGCATTTTGAAAAAACCTTGACCTCTAACAATTTTAGAAGGTCTAATTTATACATCATATTCTTGTAAAGCAATAACCCAATTACCCCTTATCTCTCCTAATTCTCTTTGCATCAATAATTGTCTCACTGTAGAGAATGAAACTATTATTTTGGTGTGAGTTTTAAGGATAAATGGTCTAAAATGCTTTATAGCTTTAAAGACAACAAATGCTTGTTTCTCAACAAATGAATAATTTAGTTCTGTGCCTTGCAAATTGGAACTTGTTGAAGCCCCGAAAATCGGGTCTACAACAAGGGGGATACCCACCCGGTCAGGACCTTGGTTAGCAGCTCCTTTTCCGTTTGGTGTAATGGGTCCGACTGGGGATAATGGGACCAGTTTCCCAATATGTGTGTGTGTGTTGAGAATAGATATTTCCTTTCTAAAAAGGTTCCTAAGTGAAATACTTTTATTCTATTTCTAATCTAATAATATGCAAATTGTATTCTAATTTAAACAGAAATATCTAATTCTAAACTAACCCAGGATGTAATTTTGTTTATGCGATCTAAAATGATTTCGAATAACAATCGATAATAAAGATCATTCAACTGTTATAAGAAAATAATTCAATAAAAATAAACCACTTCATATAAAAAGTTAGCTGAAACAGTTATGAAAAACATATCGCATAATAAGCTATTCATACATTAAGCATAAATAAATAATTATCACCGTACAAAAGTTTCAAATGATAACTTAAGCATTCAAGCATCAATATATAAATAACTGAACATAAATATCACTTTTAACACAGAAGAAGAATAGTTAAGAGATAAAAGTACCATTTATAACTGGTTCTACTCATGAGCTAGAAGTAATAATGACTTATATCTTCTTAATCCAACATCTACTAAGAGTACAGAAATGCAACATCAGTAGCAGATATTAGACACAAATATCAATAAATCTCATTCCATTCATTCATCAAAACCTCCTCTGAGGGTGCAGAAGTGCATGTTCTGAGGACAAGTTTTTGACAAATTTCAGGACCCTTCTCTAAATGCATGAGAAGGGTTTAAATACTACTAAATAAATCTAATTATAGTTTATTACAAAAATTTAGGATTCAGTTTAAATGACCATCCTTTTTCTAGGCAAAAAATAAGTAAAAATAACACTAAATCTAAAACTAAAATTAACAACTAATCTACTTATGAATCTGGTCTTTGAATTTGCAAGCATCTAGCATTGATTTGAGAAGAGGGGGCTGGCCGACTTTAGATTTTAATTGTCCTGAAAAACAGAGTCGACAAGTGGTGGCACCATCTTCTCGGTAGAATTAATAATGCAATTAAGAGCACTGCATTGACTGTGTGGTTTTACCAGACATGTCCAGTAAGAATCCCAATTTAATTTTGTCAATCCTTGAATTGATTTTGCCTTCTCTTCAGCTTTTTGTTTCCACTCTGTTTGTAATTGCTGTGCTTGCGGTAAGTATCCTGGAATAGTTTCTAAAATCAAATTAACCTTGTGCAAATTTTCATTTACACAATCAGTAATGTTGCTTGTTGTTGTAGATTCTTCCTCTGCTTCTTTTTCTGCCTCTCTGATCCGTGTATCCCAATTATTGAAGACCATTTCTTTATGACTGTCATTGATGATTGGTGCTCCTGCTCTTTTTCCTTCCTCTGTCTTTTGCCATGCCAAATAATTAGTAACTCTTTCATTAGTTAAATCATAATCATGTTGTAATTCTACAACATGATTAGTGATTTTATCACTTTCTTGACAAAAAGAGTTCCACTGTGAAATCTTTTGACATAACATATCTTGTTGTTGCAGTAGTTGATTATTCAAGGAAATAGATTATGAGATAAACTCTGTAAGCTTGGGGTCATCTTTATGCATCTCTTGCATAATTTGTATTTGTTTCTCTTTTTTGACCAAGCTTTTCTGATATCTGATTTTCATTTACTGAAACTCTTGTTGTAGCTTTTCAAATTGTATCTGTGCTTCATTGTTAGCATGAGCTTGTTGTAATTGTTGTTGCAGAACTTGTATTTGGTCTTCTTTTTCATTCAATAATAGCCGTACCTCAGATGCTTTGTCAATAGTTGCGGAGGCATAAGCTCCTGTAATCTGAGATAATTTAGTAAGATTTTTAGTTGGATCCGTAGTAGGATCTTTCCATAAAACATCCAATTGTTCTACATCAGTAGAGAGCGCACTATCTAATTTCCTCTTCTTTCTTTGCTTCCTTACTACTGCTTTATGTTGCGGGTTATAAAATATATCCAGATGAGGAATTTCCTCTATTTTAAGTACAAGCTCGACAGAGGGAGTAATGGGTATATGTTCTGTTTCTGTGACATTGCCACTTATTTCTGTAACCAAACCTTTTGCTGTCTATACAGGAGTTTGTATGTTCTATCCTTCAACATTAATCAAATCATTAAATGTTTCCCATTCTTTATCTAACTGAGTGCTGATGGATGGTTGCTGTACATTAAGAGGTGGAAGATTCAACTGTGGAGTAGTTGAAGTCTGTTGTTGTGAGAGCTCTTTTGATTGAGCTGTATCCTTCATTGAGCCTTCACTTTTATCCTGATCAGATTTTTTAGAATGTTCAGAAATTTCTTTGTCAGACTTTGACTTAGACCTTTCTGAATCTGAGCTGCCACTGAGACTGACACTAGGAGTTGGTTCCCTTGCGGGTTCCAATCGCAAATTATCCAAAGGGATAGTGGTTAATCTTCTTTCTCTGTACATTTTAAATTCTTGAAATTCTTCTGGGGAAAACCGTGTTTGAGCTAAATGCAAAATTTCTTTAAATGAACATTTTTCTTGAAACATATCATCAAAAAGATCTTCTTCTCCAGAAAATACTCTTACTTTGACTGCAGTGGTGAAATCCTTGACAACACCATATGGATCAAATAGCCTTCTTGGAAACTTAAACAATTTTAAACATGTAATATTGTTTACTTCCTTAAACGCATGACCAACATCAAATAATGAAAATGCTCCGTAGGACACAGGAAATTGTGGTCAGATGGCCTTCTTTTTATCCTTTAATTCTTTTGTCAAACCTCCCTTTCCACAGGTTTGATATGCAATTTCCCGAGCTATGAGTTTATCCGGAACATACAAGGGTAAAACATGAGGAGAAGCAAAGCTTCCAAAAACCCTCACATAAGTAAAAAATTCTTCTCCAAACCATCTTGCGATAGGGAGAATGTCTACTTCTGCTTCAGGGGATAACCTTGGAGCATCCTTGTTATACAACACTCTATACAGTGGCAACATTATGCCATGGAAAATCTTGTAAAAATGAGGAATGAATTTTGATTCCCACAATTCTTTGTGATAAACATGAATGGGTAGGGGATCCTGAATTGTCCATTGCCAACCCATTAAAGGGAACTTAGAAACAAAGTAGATTGAATCCATAACATAGGCAGATAGATAAAAAGGAGGATAAATCCTCTGAGAGACAGTTCGTTTAGACCGGTAATTGAAAATAGCCGTGGCTAAGTTATCAGACAATATTTTAGCCCAGTCCACAATGGTAGCGTTAACAGCAGCATTCAATAGGGGAAGCCATTCAGGAAAAAACTTATTAATGTCAGGCTTTCCAAAAAGCCTACATAACATAGCAGCAGCAAAACAATATGGAGAAGTGAGTGAACCGGTACTGTACATACCGTGTTTATCTTTCTTCAGTGGTTCATCTCTTCTGGACCATTCTTTAGTGCATTCTGCTAAGTTTGCATTTTCCTTGGCAAATTTCTCCATAAATTGTTTGTTGTAAGTTGCCCAAGGCTCCGGAAAATGATACATAAGCCTCAAATCTTCTGGAGTGAATGACCCGATGAGCTCTTGACCTTGAGTTTTGAACTGTCTGTCCGTAATATCAGTGCTATCCAGCACCCATTTTACCATGTCTATATACGGAAGAATTCTAGGTCTTGCTGCTATCCGGTGCAAAAATGAACAAGCCAGCTCTGTAAGAGATGCTTCAGAGGAATTACTTGAACCCACAGTAGCCACAACATCCATTACTCTTGGGTTATCTTCTTCAAGAAAATTAAACATACCCTCCCAAGTGGTGATGCCAGCGTCTTTGTTGCAAGAAGTGTCTGCGTACAAGGATGCCATCTCTTTATTTTCAGAACTCGGAGTTTTCTCTTTCTTTCCCATAATGCTCTGAATATTGCTTTGTATGGTCTCCTGTTCTTCGTGCCTGCAGTTTTACAAATTAAGTGAGAATAATGATATGAGAAAGGTGACGGGATAGTTTTAAATGCTGAAGGCATATGAAATATATTATTTAATCGTGAAATAACCCTTCGATCAAAACAAAATCCCTTTTCATTAATAATTGACAATCCATTCATTAACTTGACATTAAGGCGCATAACGGGTCTCGATTTACGGAAAGATTTTCTTCGTATAACGAGCTTTCAAGAATCTGCGATAATGCGATCTGCGATTTGCTTTGCAATATCGCAAAATCGCAATATCGCAAATCGCAACTTTCACAAATCGAAATCATAGCAACTTTCGCAAATCGCAATTTACGCAAATCAAAATCATAGCAACTTCGCAGGATCGCAATATCGCAGCATCGCAATATCGCGAAATATAACATATGAAAAATATCCGTTAATATATTTCTGCGATATGCAATTTGCGACAAATATTTTAATGCATAGTTATTGGATCGCGCTTATCGCAATTTAGAAGATTCTGCTTTGCAAAAGATATCTTGTACTTTTTGTTGCGATGGATGCGATATTTTCTTCAAAGAAAGGTTTTATTCTAATCTATCATAAACTTAAGTTTATATAAATATTTTCTAAGGAATTTTCTTAAGTTAATGATAGTAAGTTTTATTTGAAAAAGAAAACAAGCACTAATTTAATTTTTTGGATTTTTTAAACTAAGGGTCTCCACTTGTTTAGTATTAAATACTAAATAAGAAGGGGGGTTGTTGCTAGCCACAACAATTGGCGATTTACTTGGAAGAACCAGTTATCTCTGCTTTTCTTTTAAATTCTCTAAACTTTTCAAAACAGAAAATTTTCCAGAAAATCAAATTTTATTATAAAAAGACAAAGTACATTATTCTTTAATCTATAAATAATATTTCATTTCTTCTATATTCAACTTTGACTATTTAATTCCTCAAGCTAGTCCTTGTATCTACATCAGTCATTACTTGGTTTAAAAAGATAAAAACAAAAGGCTTCTCTGTAAATCAGTTTTTAAATATGCTCTTTTGTCGTAGGTAGAGCCACTGCTGCCAGCAAGCGTCTATAGCCTCGACAGGGTTACCTATTACCCAACAATGATCCTGTGTCCTACTTAGAGAAATATACAATTTTCAAAGAGAAATCCATATTCACACTTATTGCTTTTTATTTTCTTTTTACCCTTAAAGAACAATGTCTTGGTTTGGTAGCCAATTTATGACAGTGCCATTCACTTGATTTATAACTTTACTGAACAAACTGGCTCGTGATGAGACCCCTTGCCTTTTGATTACAATGATCTTGAGTCATTGCCCTGTTGTGGTATGCAGTATTGGCAAAGTCAGCAAGCTATAATATCTATGATCATGATAAGTCGGCTCGTGATGAGACCTCTTACTCTTTAAGTTAAAAGTGTATCATTGGATTATTCCCTGAACTTTGTAATTTTCTAGATGGGGAGGAAGTCATTGTTTCCTTAAGATAGCTCTGGACGACAATGATAGAGTTTTTTGGAAAGAAATTTTCTACAGAGAATCTTCATTTTGTTATTGATACCTTTCATTGGACTGATATAAAACAATCTTTCACCAAAAGTTGTTTTTCATCAAAATTTTCAAAGTTGAAACTAATATCATTTCTAGATTTAAAACTTTTAACTGTATCTTTGAATAATAATGATCAATATTCTAAAAATAATTCTATTTATATAAGCGAATAAATAAAATCTAAAAAGAGAACTTGTATCTTTTTCATGAATTCCAAATGTAACCATTAACAACTGGTTTTATTATGAAAAATAAAGAAAACTAGTATACAAAATAGAAGAATGATTTCCTATGGAAAATATTTTTTGAGAATCTGTCCATTAATAGGTAAAGACTCTCTTTTCCCTATTAAATCCTGTAATATAAAAGTCGATGGACCTATGATCTCTACAATTTGGAAAGGACCAAGCCACATTTGTTGAAATTTCGTATGTTTTCCTTTTTCCTCATGAGCCTTGTCCCATTTTAGAACTAAATCTCCTATCTGAAAATCCTTCCTGGTTATCATGTTTGAATCAAAAGAAGCTTTAACTAATGCTTGATGATGAGCATGAGTTACTTTGGCTTTTTCTCGTTGTTCTTCTAACTTAATTATTTCCATTCGCCTTAATTGTAAAGAAGAAGTTGGTTCTTCATCAATATACTGAACTAAGGCTAGAGAAGGAATCGCTAGATGAGTTGGAAGAACCACTTCTCTCCCATAAACTAAATTAAAGGGAGAAGTGCCAATAGAAGCCTTCTGCGTTATTCGATCTGCCCATAAAGAATATATTAAAGATTTATGCCAATTTTTATGATTTTGATCAATGGTTCGCTTAATGATTCTGATTAAGTTTTTATTTGTGGATTCAGCTAACCCATTTCCCTGTGGATAATAATTGGCAGAATATTTAAGTTTAAAACCTCTCTTGAGTGCAAATTCAGTCATAGCATTACCAGAAAAATACGATGCATTATCAAACATTAAAGCAGAAGGTAAACCAAACCTGGTGATTATGAACTGATCTATGAACTCGATGATATGCTCAGCATTAGCAGTCTTGAGAGGGACTGCTTCTACCCATTTCGTAAAATAATCAGTTGTTGTAATGATGTACCTATGTTGTTTAGAAGAGTGTGGAACGATCTCACCTATTATGTTCAATCCCCATTGATCAAAAGGCTGCTCAATGTTGACTGGTTGTAATGGTAATGATGGTTTCTTTTGTCTTCCAGCCGTAGTTTGAAAAATTTGACATTTTCTTGCGTAGTTATGTGAATCTTTAAATAGTGTGGGCCAGTAATAGCCTACACGAAGGATCTTATGTGTAGTAGCATCTCCAGCATAATGTCCACTTGTTGGCCCATCATGAAGTTCCTGCAAGACTTTTTCAGCTTCAGATTTCTCCAGACATCTCAGAAGAACAGAATCATAATTCATCTTAAAAAGAACATCATTCACAAGCTGATATTGTTTAGCCTTCAACCTTAGAGCTCTTTTCTTGGTGTGATCGAGATTTGGAGGAGCATATCCATTCTTCAGATAAAATATGATATCAGCATATAATGATTCAACATCGTTTAGGCTTACCTCATATGTTTGTATCTCTTCAGATGGTTTTTCAGAAATAAGCGATGCCCCAGCTAGTATTTTGCAAAATCCTTGACCTCTTACAATACTTGCCGGTTTGATTTCTACATCATAATCTTGTAAGGCAGTAACCCAATTGGCTCTTTTCTCACCCACATCTTTTTGAACTAAAATATTTCTTACCGCTGGAAACGGTACTATAATTTTTGTATGGGTTTTAAGTAAAAAGGGTCTGAAATATTTAACTGCTTTGAAAACAACACAAGCTTGTTTCTCCACATATGAATAATTCAATTCAGCTCCCTGTAAATTTGAACTGAAAAAAGAAATTGGAGCTTCTGCTTTGTCTTGATTTTCTTGAGTGAGTATTGCAGCATAAGATTTATCAGAGGCAAATGTGTACAAAATAAAAGGATCGGAAAAATTTGGGGTTGCTAAATATGGAGCATTAATAATTGCTTGTTTGATCAGATTGAATGCCTCATATTCGTCTTTGCCCCATTTGAAGTTTGAATTATTTTTAATCATTGCTTGCAAATGAGATACAATTCTCGAAAAATCTGGCACAAATCTCTTAACAAAATTAATCTGACCAAGAAAAGATTGCATAGCTTTCTTGTTGTTAGGTAAGGATATTTTAGAAATTTCTTTGATTTTAGCAGGATCAATATGAATTCCAGATTTTGATACTATGAATCCAAGAAGTTTTCCTTTATTTAATGCAAAAAAAGATTTTTTCAGATTAAGTGAAATTCCATACCTTTGACAGCGTTGGAAGATTTGCTTCAAATCTCTAAGATGATTGCTTCATTTTTTGGAATATACAGTTATATCATCCAAGTAAATTACAACTGACTTGTTAACTAATCCCTTGAAGGCAATGTCCATAGCTCTCTGAAATGTGGCACCAGCATTGATCAGACCAAAATGCATCTTTTGATATGCGTAAGTGGCCCATTTGGTTCTGAATGTAGTTTTCAATTGATCATCAGGATGGACTAATACTTGATTATAGCCAGAAAAACCATCTAAGAAAGACATTAATTCTGATCCTGCAACTGCCTGTAATATTTGCTCCATGGGAGGCAAAGGAAAATTATCTTTTTGGTAGGCTTTATTAAGATTTCGAAAGTCAATGCAAATTCTAATGTCTCTGTTCTTCTTTCTAACAGGAACCATATTGGAAACCCATTTAGAATGTCGGACGGGAAAAATAATTTTGGCTTTCAATAACTTATTGAGTTCATATTTGATTTGATTTTCTAGATTGGGATGGATCTTTCTCAACTTTTGTTGGACATGTTTTTCATCATTTATCATTGGGATAGTATCTTGGATAATAGAAGTGTCATAAGTTTTGAGTTCATCATAGTTCCAAGCAAAGACACTTTTATATTGTTTCAAAAGACGAACATATGCTAATTTTTCTTCAGGAGCTAGGCCAAGGCCTAGGTTGATATTCTGTGGTTTGGCATCGATTCCTAGATTTACTAATTCATAATTCAAAGTCGAACTTTGCAATTTTGAATTGGTAGATCTTTTAAATCGATATTTCAAATCATAAAGGTCTTCTAACTTGACTACTAACTTTGGCATAGCATTATTGGTGCTATCTTGAAGCAATTATCTGTCATGTTGGTCTTCATCAATTATCTGATTGGTGTAAGATCCTTCAGATGTGAGAAAATTTACAATATCAGGATCATCATTGAAAATCCTCCAATTGGTAACATTATCAGGAATCGAGGGTCTAAAGATTAATTAGATTGAAAATCGATCAGGACTAAAGTCTTCTGTAGGAATGAGCTTGGAAGCTACATTAGCTAGGAGGTCTGAACTAGCATTCTGAATTCTGGGAATTGATGAAATGTTAAACGCTATAAAGTGTTCAGTCAGATCTTGGACTAAAGATTGATAATGCTTTAAATGAACTGATAAACAATGTATAGTATTGCGTACCTGTTTGATTACAATTTCCGAATCTCTAAAAGCTTGTAGATATTTGATGTCTAATCCGATTGCTTTGTATAATCCTTGGACTAAAGCCTCCTATTCTGCGGTGTTATTAGTGTAATCAAACTCGAGTCTGCAAGTTAACATATTTTTTTTTCCCTCTGGACTAACCAATACGCATCCTGCTCTTGCTCCTTCATTAGACTAAGAACCATCAAAAAATAATTTCCAAAATAAAGATTTATTTACAGGAGTATCTACAAAATTAATACATTTAGAACTATCTGTTTGAGAATAATTTTCTATTTGAGATAAAACATAATGTTCTAAATAAGGTGAAGTATGAGCATTGAAATTTCCTAAGAAAGAATCAACTGAATAATTGCCAATGATATTACTGTTGTATGCAACTGGTTCATTCTCTCCTTCCAATTTTGTTACTATGTATTTTTGATGTTTTCCTCGTTCAACCTTTATCTGATTTGGTTTACCATTGTAAGGAAGCCACATATGAGACCAATCAGTTGCAAAATATCCATGAAGTTTTTCTGACCAATCTCTACTAAGAATTAAGCCATAAAATTCTGGAATATCTGCAACTAAAATATCAATAACTTGACACACCTTTGGATTCGATGAGAGTCTTATGGTAACCTGATTTAATTCGCCAATTACTTCAACTTGCGATCGATCTAACTGGACTGTTCGCACAGCAGATTTTTTTGGTTGAATGTTCAACTTTTCACATATCGATTTTGGTAGAATATTAGATGAAGCTCCAGAATCCACTAAACAATTATGCAAATTTTTATTGAAAACTTCATAAGTAAGAAGAAATGGAGGAGTATGAGATCTTTACCTTCCTCCAATTAAAGCGATATTTTCTAGATAAACTTTACTGATCACATTAACTGGAGGTCTTCCCATCTCGTTTGAAGCTTGAGAAATGACAGGATCAGGCAAAGGTTTTTCTGGTACATCATGTAATTCTTTCAAAAGTACCTTTTGTTGGTGTTTTAACTTGCTCAATTCATAAAAAGTGATGTTAGACCTAGTCTTATTCATGTCTTCTATAATATTATACTCCATTTCATCTGGAACAATGAGTGTTCTTTCTAAATCTGTCTGGACTGGGCTGGTTTGAATTACTTTAGATGTCGTTTTATTGGGTGCAACTTTATCCTTAGTCAATGAGCTTGCGCTTTTTGACTTAGGAGTAGGTTGAGGAGGATCAAGTTGATTTCTACTTCGAGTGCTAACTGGGGATGCTTCTTGATCTTCCTCATCTGGGAGGATAAAATCCCACATACCTTGTACTTCTACAACTTCTTCTTCATCAGTAGTTTCCTCTGTAGCAGTTTCTTCTTCTTCTTCTTTTGATTCAGCATTAGTAATAGCATTTGGTGGTTTTGGATCAATTGAAGGGTTTCTTCTAAAAGGCTTGAAAGACTTTTTAGAAGATGTTTCTGCCACTTGTTTCTTAATGTCAACCATTTCGTTAGACATGGTTTTCAAAACTTTCTACAATCTTTCTAAATCAAATGGATCTTTTGATTGTTTTTTCTTGGGGTCTTCCTTAAAAGTAACTTTCTTGGATTTTCGTTCTTCTATCGCATTTTTCTTGTCTAAAGCAATGATCCGTTTCTCTACCGCTATTGCCTCCTTCATGTTTTCTGCTAAAGTTTTTTTGTTAGCCGTATCAACGAAGATTGCTATGTTTGATGGTAGAGCAGAAATGTACCATTCACTTCGTACTTCTTCGCTAGGCTTGGAAGCAGTAGGAATTTTGTTTAACAATTTATTAAAACGTGAATTAAAATCCTTGACAAGTTATTTTGAGTTAGATCTAAGATTAGATATATCATTGATCAATGTTGCTGTAGACCTGTCATCACCAAATTTAGTCAAAAATTGATCTTGAAAGATATCCCAATTAGTGATGGATCCAGATGGTAATGAAAAATACCATGATCCAGCTGCTCCTTGTAGAGTATAAGGGAAAAGTCGGACAACAACATCTTCATTAATAACTCCATTGAGATTTATGGACAACATAAAATTGTTTATATGTTCTTCTGCTAGCATGCCTGCTTCAGGATTAAACTTAGGCAACCATTTTTCAGGGTGGGCTGGTAATTGACTCAAGGGTGCAGGAATTAAGACTGCCCCTGGATTATTCCATGGAATTTGGGCCATCGCTGAACTACTAACAGAGGAAAGCATAGAAGATGATGTCTGTGATTGGGAAGATGAAGATATTACAATTATAGATGATTGAGAAGGTGATGTGGAAGTTTTAGTGGAGTGAGGGACAATGGTATGAAGTGGAGGGGTGGATGGTTGACTTCGTGGTGAAGAGGTTGAGATGGATGATGATGATGAAAGAGTCTCGCTATCAGACCCTTTAGGTGATTTCTTAGCTCTCTTCCTTGTAGGTAGAGGTAACTCAGTTGGCTGAATGCCAAGCTTTTCACTCTGTAATATGGTAAGAGGATGAGCAGGATTATATTGCGAAGTTACACTGCCTTGAGATTTATTAGATCTTTGAGGTGATATTGAAAATCGCTGAAGTTTATGAATCAAAGATTCAACTTCAGGAGGTTCAATAGTAGATTCTTCTGAAAAGTCAGGGTTTGTAGCAGTGTATGTTCTTCTTTCGACTTCTGGCTCTAGATTTAAAATTTCTGAGTGTGATGGAGAAGTCGGGGGAGATGGTGAGGGTGATTTACTCTCAGAATGGTATTTAGATTTAGATTTAATTTCGATTCATAGTTTGTGGCCCTCCTTCTAGCGCCAAATATGTTGAAGCCCCGAAAATCGGGTCTACAACAAGGGGGATACCCACCCGGTCCAGACCTTGGTTAGCAGCTCCTTTTCCGTTTGGTGTAGTGGGTCCGACCAGGGATAATGGGACCAGTTTCCCAATATGTGTGTGTGTGTTGAGAATAGATATTTCCTTTCTAAAAAGGTTCCCAAGTGAAATAATTTTATTCTATTCTTAATCTAATCATATGCAAATTGTATTCTAATTTAAACAAAAATATCTAATTCTAAACTAACCCGGGATGTAATTTTTTTTATGCGATCTAAAATGATTTCGAATAACAATCGATAATAAAGATAATTCTACTGTTATAAGAAAAGAATTCAATAAAAATAAACCACTTCATATAAAAAGTTAGATGAAACAGTTGTGAAAAACATATCGCATAATAAGCTATTCATACATTAAGCATAAATAAATAGCTATCACCGTACAAAAGTGTCAAATGATAACTTAAGCATTCAAGCATCAATATATAAATAACTAAACATAAATATCACTTTTAACACAGAAGCAGAATAGTTAAGAGATAAAAGTACCATTTATAACTGGTTCTACTCATGAGCTAGAAGTAATAATGACTTATATCTTCTTAATCCAACATCTACTAAGAGTACAGAAATGCAACATCAGTAACAGATATTAGACACAGATATCAATAAATCTCGTTCCATTCATTCATCAAAACCTCCTCTGAGGGTGCAGAAGTGCATGTTCTGAGGACAAGTTTTTGACAAATTTCAGGACCTTTCTCTAAATGCATGAGAAGGGTTTAAATACTACTAACTAAATCTAATTATAGTTTATTACAAAAATTTTAGGATTCGGTTTAAATGACCGTCCTTTTTCTAGGAAAAAATAAAGTAAAACTAACACTAAATCTAAAACTACAATTAACAACTAACTACTTATGAATTTGGTCTTTGAATTTGCAAGCATCCAACATTGATTTGAGAAGAGGAGGCTGGCTGACTTCAGATTTTAGTTGTCTCGAAAAAACAGAATCAGCAAGTGTTGGCGCGATCTTCTCAGCAGAGTTAATGATGCAATTAAGAGTACTGCATTGACTGTGTGGTTTTACTAGACACGTCCAGTAAGAATCCCAATTTAACGTTGTCAATCCTTGAATTGATTTTGCCTTCTCTTCAACTTTCTGTTTCCACTCTGTTTGCAATTGCTGTGCTTGTGGTAGGTATCCTGGAATGGTTTCTGAAATTAAATTAACCTTGTGCAAATTTTCATTTACACAATCAGTAATGTTGCTGGCTGCTGTAGCTGCTTCCTCTGCTGTTTTTTCCGCTTCTCTAATCTGTGCATCCCATTTATTGAAGAGCATTTCTTTATGAATTTCATTGATGATTGGTGCTCCTACTCTTTTTCCTTCTTCTATCTTTTGCCATGCCAAATAATTAGTAACTCTTTCATTAGTTAAATAATAATCATGTCGTAATTCTACGACATGATTAGTGATTTTATCACTTTCTTGACAAAAAGAGTTCCACTGTGAGATATTTTGGCATAATATATCTTGTTGTTGCAGTAGTTGATTATTCAAAGAAATAGACTCTGAGATAAACTCTGTAAGCTTGGGGTCATCTTTATGCATTTCTTGGATATTTTGTATTTGTTTCTCTTTTTCGGCCAAGCTTTTCTGATATCCGATCTGCATTTGCTGAAACTCTTGTTGTAGTTTTTCAAATTGTATCTGTGCTTCACTGTTAGCATGAGCTTGTTGTAATTGTTGTTGCAGAACTTGTATTTGGTATTCTTTTTCATTCAATAATAGTCGTACCTCAGATGCTTTATCAATAGTTGCAGAGGCATAAGCTCCTGTAATCTGAGATAATTTAGTAAGATTTTCAGTCGGCTCCGTAGTAGGATATTTCCATAAAACATCCAATTGTTCTGCATCAGTAGAGAGTGCACTTTCTAATTTTCTCTTCTTTCTTTGCTTCCTTACTACTGCTTTATGTTGTGGGCTATAAAATATATCCAGAGGAGGAATTTCCTCTATTTTAGGTACGAGCTTGGCAGAGGGAGTAATGGGTATATGTTCTATTTCTGTGACATTGCCACTTATTTTTGTAACCAAACCTTTTGCTGTCTGTACAGGAGTTTATATGTTCTATCCTTCAACATTAATCAAATCATTAAATGTTTCCCATTCTTTATCTAACTGAGTGCTGATGGATGGTTGCTATACATTAAGAGGTGGAAGATTCAACTGTGGAGTAGTTGAAGTCTGTTATTGTGAGAGCTATTTTGATTGAGCTGTATCCTTCACTGAGCCTTCACTTTTATCCTGATCAGATTTTTTAGAATGTTCAGAAATTTCTTTGTCAGAATTTGACTTAGACCTTTCTGAATCTGAGCTGCGACTGAGACTGACGCTAGGAGTTGGTTCCCTTGCGGGTTCCAAGCGTAAATTATCCACAGGAATAATGGTCAATCTTCTTTCTCTGTATATTTTAAACTCTTGAAATTCTTCTGGGGAGAACCGTGTTTGAGCTAAATGCAAAATTTCTTTAAATGAACATTTTTCTTGAAACATATCATCAAAAAGATCTTCTTCTCCAGAAAATACTCTTACTTTGACTGCAGTGGTGAAATTCTTAGCAACGTCATATGGGTCGAATAGCCTTTTCAGAAACTTAAACAATTGGTAACATGTAATATTGTTTACTTCCTTAAACGCATGACCAACATCAAATAATGAAAATGCTCCGCAGGAAACAGGAAATTGGGGTCAAATGGCCTTATTTTTATCCTTTAATGCTTTTTTCAAACCTCCCTCTCCACAGGTTTGATTTGCAATTTTTCGAGCTATAAGTTTATCCGGAACATACAAGGGTAGAACATGAGGAGAAGCAAAGCTTCCAAAAACCCTCACATTGGTAAACAATTCTTCTCCAAACCATCTTGCGACAGGGAGAATGTCTACTTCTGCTTCAGGGGATAACCTTGGAGCATCCTTATTATACAACACTCTGTACAGAGGCAACATTATGCCATGGAAAATTTTATAAAAATGAGGAATGAACTTTGATTCCCACAGTTCTTTGTGATAAACGTGAATGGGTAGGGGATCCTGAATTTTCCATTGCCAACCCATTAAAGGGAACTTAGAAACAAAACAAATTGAATCCATAACATAGGCAGATATATATAAAGGAGGATAAATCCTCTGAGAGACAGTTCGTTTAGACCGGTAATTGAAAATAGCCGTGGCTAAGTTATCAGACAATATTTTAGCCCAGTCTACAATATTAGCGTTAACAGCAGCATTCAATAAGGGAAGCCATTCAGGCAAAAACTTATTAATGTCAGGCTTTCCAAAAAGCCTACATAACATAGCAGCAACAAAACAATATGGAGAGGTGAGTGAACCAGTACTGTACATACCGTGTTTATCTTTCTTCAGTGGTTTATCTCTTCTGGACCATTCTTTAGTGCATTCCGCTAAGTTTGCATTTTCCTTGGCAAACTTCTCCATAAATTGTTTGTTGTAAGTTTCCTGAGGCTCCGGAAAATGATACATAAGCCTCAAATCTTCTGGAGTAAACGACCTGATGAGCTCTTGACCTTGAGTTCTAAATTGCCTGTCCGTAATATCAGTGCTATCCAGCACCCATTTGACCATGTCTGTATATGGAAGAATTATAGGTCTTGCTGCTATTCGATGCAAAAATGAACAAGCCAAATCTGTAAGAGAGGCTTCAGAAGAATTACTTGAGCCCGCAGTAGCCGCAACATCCATTACTCTTGGGTTTTCTTCTTCAAGCAAATTAAACATACCTTCCCAAGTGGTGATACCAACATCTTTGTTGCAAGCAGTGTCTGCGTATAAGGAAGCCATCTCTTTACTTTCAGAACTCGGAGCCTTCTCTTTCTTTCCAGAACTCGGAGCTTTCTCTTTCTTTCCCATAATTCTCTGAATATCGCTTTGTATAGTCTTCTATTCTTCGCGTCTGCAGTTTTACGAATTAAGTGAGAATAATGATATGAGAAAGGTGACGGGATAGTTTTAAATGCTGAAGGTGTATGAAATATATTATTTAAACATGAAATAACCTTTCAATCAAAAAAAAATCATTTTCATTAATAATTGACAATCCATTCATTAATTTGACATCAAAGCGCATAACGAATATCGATTTATGGAAAGATTTTCTTCGAACAATGAGCTTTTTAAGAATATGCGATAATGCGATCTGCGATTTGCTTTACAATATCGCAAAATCGCAATATCGCAAATCGCAACTTTCGCAAATCGTAATTTACACAAATCGCAATCAGTAATATCGCGAAATCACAATAGCGTAGCATCACAATATCGTACAATCGCAATATCGCAAAATATAACATATGAAAAATATCCGTTAATATATTTTCTGCGATATGCGATTTGCGACAAATATTTTAATGCATTGTTATTGGATCACGCTTATCGCAATTTAGAAGATTCTGCTTTGCAAAAGATATCTTGTACTTTTTTGTTGCGATGGATGCGATATTTTCTTCAAAGAAAGGTTTTATTCTAATCTATCATAAACTTAAGTTTATCTAAAGATTTTCTAAGGAATTTTCTTAAGTTAATGATAGTAAGTTTTATTTGAAAAAAGAAAACAAACACTAATTTAATTTTTTGGATTTTTTAAACTAAGGGTCCCCACTTATTTAGTATTATTACTAATATTAAATAAGAAGGGGGGTTGTTGCTAGCTACAAAAGAACTACAAAATGATATTGGTGCTTCAATTTGTTGGTCGTTAAGTTGTGTTAGAACAATAGCGTAATATGTATATGAGACAATGTATAAAGTAAAATGATTAAGAAAATTGGGGGTAGTCAGAAATGGATCATTGATAATATATTGTTTGATTAAATCAAATGCTTCTCTTTCGTTATGTCTCCATTTAAAGACTGATTTTTTCTTAATCACGGTTTGCAATGGTAAAACTATTTGCGAAAAGTGAGGGACAAATCTTTTTACAAAATTTATCTGTCCAAGAAACCACTGCATAGTTTTCTTGTTATGAGGAAAAATAATTCTTTTAATTTCTTCAATTATTTCAGGATCAATATAGATACCTCTCTTTGAGACAATGAATCCTAAAAGTTTTCCTTCATCTAAAGAAAAATATGACTTCTTTGGGTTTAATGAAATTCCATACTTTTTACATCGCTCAAAGACTCGCTTTAGGTCATTCACATGATTGGTTGCTTGTCTAGAAAAGACTAGAATGTCATCTAGATAAATAACCACTAATTTGTTGTTGAGTCCTCTTCTAAGTTGTGTCCATGGCTCTTTGAAAAGTGGCACCTGCATTAATTAACCCAAATGACATCTTTTGATAGGCGTAGGTTCCCCAATTAGTCCTGAATGTGGTCTTCAATCTATCATCTGGATGTACGAGGATTTGGTTATATCCTGAAAATCCATCTAGAAAAGCCATAAGTTCAGAACCCAGCTATAGTTTGCAGTACTTTTTCCATGGTTGGAAATGGAAAATTGTCCTTTTGACATGCTTTGTTTAAATTCCTAAAATCAATACAAATCCTAATATCATCATTTTTCTTCCCGAAAAGAACCAAATTTGAAACCCATTTAGAATGTCTAACTGGAAAGACGATCTTTGCTTTGAGGAGTTTCTTCATTCTGTTTTGATTTGATTTTCAATATTCGGGGGAATTTTCCTCAACTTTTGTTGTATAGGTTTCTCATCTGAAATCATAGGAACAGTGTGTTGAATAACATAAGTTTCAAATGTTTTAAGATCAGTGTAATCCCAAGAAAAAACACTTTTTTACATCCTTAATAACTTGATAAATGATAATCTTTCATCAGAAGATAGACCAAGAACTAAATTGACATTTTGAGGTTTATCATGAGTTCCAAGATTTACTAACTCAAATCTTAAGGTAGAACTTTGAGTTTTAGAGTTAGCAACTATTTTAAACCTATCTTTTAGATCATAAAGGTCTTCTAATTTGACAACTGACTTAGGAATTAGATTTTCATCTTGTTCATCCTTTATTTGAGTGTCATATTCATTCTCATCTAAAATTTGATTATCATAATATCCTTTACATGCAAGGAAATCTACGATATCTAAATCATTATTAAATACTCTCCAATTGGTAATATTGTCAGGAACAAATGGTATAAAAATCAATTAAATGGAAAATCGATCGGGACTAAATTCTTGAGATGGAATTAATTTCGATGCTACATTAGCCAATAAATCTGCATTAGCATTTTGTATTCTGCACAAAAGAAACATTGATAGCTAAGAAATAAATGGTCAATTCTTGTACTAATGATTGGTAATGCTTTAAATGTATAGAATGACAATGAATGGTATTTCTTACCTATTTAACAATGATTTCCGAATCTCCTAGGACTTTCAGATATTTGATGTCGAGATCAATTGCTTTGTACAAACCTTGGATTAATGCTTCGTATTCTTCTATAATATTTGTGCAATCTAATTTAAGTCTACAGGTTAACATGGTTTTTCCTCCTTCTTGGCTTATTAAAATACAACTAGCTCTTGCACCATCTTCTGATTTAGAGCCGTCAAAATAAATAATCCAAAATAAAGAATTAACTACTGGTTTATCTACAAAAAATTTTACATTTCGAAGTGTCTGCCTGAGAAAAATTCTCGATTTGAGAGATAACTGCATTATCAAAAAAGGGTGATGGTTGAGCGTTAAAATGTCCAAGAAATGATTCTGCCGAGTAGTTTCCAATAATATTATTATTGAAGGCTACTGGCTCGTTTATCCCTTCAAGATCAGTGACTTTATTCTTCATGAACTTCTCTCGGTCTACCCAGATTTGATTTGGATTTCCATTGTGTGGTAGCCACATATGTGACCAGTCTGTTGCAAAATATCCATGAAGTTTTTCAGACCTGTCTCTGCTTAACACTAAACCGTAAAACTCGAGAATATCAGCCACCAATATATCAATTATCTGAGCAAACTTAGGGTTTGATGACAATCTGATAGAGACATAATTTATTTCTCTTACAAAATCTACTTTAGTTCTATCAAGTTGTACTATATGAACAGGGGAACTTTGAGGAGTTATGTTCAACTTAGCACAAACTGATTTTGGCATAATATTAGAGGAAGCCCTTGAGTCTATTAAACATTTATGGAAATTTTTATTATAGATCTCACAGGTTAAAAGAAATGGAGGAGTATGAGAGATGGATCAGTCACCTATCATAATCAAATCTGTAGCATCTATTTTAGTTGAAGGAGAAGGAGGTTTACCCATTTGATTAGCAGCTTGGACTACTACTGGGGCAGGTAAGGCTGAAGCAGGAATTGCATTTAAATCTCTAAGTAAGATTTTCTACTGCTAATTTAATTTAGTAAGTTTGTGAATTGAAATATTAGCCCTGGTATTTTTCATATCCTCAACTACAATATACTCAATAATGTCGGAGACTACCCTTGTCTTTGATGTAGGTGGAACATCTAAAGTAGGAGGGTTTGTTTGTGTAGTCTTAGATGTAGAATTTTTACTTACTATTTTATCATTAGCAGGCATTGAATTCTTCTGTTTTTTATTTGGCTGCATTGCTTCAGTAGTATTTTTTCTCCTTGTAGTCACAGGTAAAGCTTCTTGTTGTTCCTTATTTTATAGGATAAAATCCCAAATTCCATTTAGTTCAACTTCTTCTTCTTCTTCTGTTTTCTCTTCATATGTATCTTGATCAAACTCAACATTAGATATGATATTTTGTGGTTGAGAAATAGAAGACTAATTTTTCTTGAAGGGTTTGAAAGTCTTTTTTGAACTAGAACTTTCAACAACTTGTTTCTTGATATCTGCCATCTCATTTGTCATAACCTTTAAAACTTTCTAAAGACCTTTTACATCAAAATGGTATTTAGATGGCTTTTTTTTTTAATCATCTTTGAAGGATACTTTCTTTGATTTTTTGTCTTCTTGGGAATTCTACTTTTCAAGAGCGATTATGTGTTTCTCTACAGATTAAGATTCCTTTATATTTTATGCTAATGTAGGAAATTTCTCTCTATCAACAAAAATGGCTATATTAGATGGTGTTGGGTGCAGGAAATACACTTAAGTAAAGTCCTCAACACTTAAATTGTTAACCTAGGGGATTCGTAAAATTAGAGACGAAGCACAGGCAATGCCAGAGATGGTATGAATATTTCTAATATCAACTCCTACTTTTTAAAGGAAAAATTGTAGAATCAAACTTTAGAGAAGAAGGCAACTCAAACCATCAAAACAATTAGAGGCTAGAACAAGAAGAAATATACTTGCAAGAGAGATTCAGAAATTAAAAAAAATAAGGCAATTACTCTAGCCGGATATTGATCATCTACTGAGAATGTGTTTTCTTTAGCAAAGACACCTTAGCACTCTTCAACAGATGGTCCCTTTCAAACTTTCTCATTTAAAGATATCCTTCCTGTTATCACTCAGGTTTTCCTAGAAGTTGTGTAAGAGGAAAGTATACCCGAGGTAACCACAAACCAACCTTTTAGATGCAGAATCTAGCCAATCTGCATCCATAGAGGGCTCTCTCTTTATGATTTATCTTTGTTCTTGGAAGGTTTTAGGCTAGTTATAGATTCAAAGTTTGTTTTGGGAAAATGGTGGAATCCACAAACTAAGGGCAAGGTCGAGAGCTTTCAGTCCATTGGGCTATGGAGTCAAAGGATGGCTTTACTGGATTTCTATTCTAAGCACAAGATGGTATTACAGGGCAAGATAGCTAGACAGAGAACAATCCTTAAAATTTAAAGTGGGTGGGATGATCTTGAAGGAATGAAAGGCAACTAAGAATCTTTCACCATGTTCAAAGGAAAGAAGTGAATTGACTACAAACAAAGAGCAATAAAGGATTCTTTATTATAGCAATCAACAGTGCTTAAATTAGCGAAGCAGGAGCATTTAAGAATTCATGCTTATAGCTAATTTAGAAGAAAACATTTAAGAACAATCACATTTGAAAACAGAGTACAATTAAGCAAATTCTGTTTCAATCCTTTATGTAAATTATTCAGAGATGGATAAGATGGTATTATAAACTAATATAAAATTTCAAACAAAGGGTAGAAACACTTATTGAACTGTAGTCCAACACATTGAATCCCTGCAACAAGTCCGATTAGCTTCAAATCGTCATCCAGACAAGCCACAAGTAAAATCTCTCCAAAAGCTTTTATTCCGAAAATCTCAGTGTTACAGCAGAGTAATAGAATCCACCCCAAATGCTTCCAAGAGTGGAGTATTTATACAAATTCTAAACTAAAATATCTTGAAACAAATATCAAAATTGGTTCACAAATCTCTCCAACTATTTACATAAATAGAACTAAAGTAAAGGACACTCAAACTATTTGGAACTATTTTTGATGGATAGGTGATGACAAAGAGGATAATTCGAATTTGATCCAAATCTTAGTTGATGATGAGGCATCCAAGTCACTAACTGCTTCCTTTCTTTGTGCAATCTGCTCCAACAATTCTGCAAACTTAGGGTCCAATGATATCTTCGTATTTCTCAATCCGTAATAGATATGTAAAATGTGAAAGAGGTTATTGTGGATTAATATGTTGGTGAGATAAACCTCTTTCAGTTTCCCAAAATTCCTCTCCAGCTGTGCATAATATTCTCTGTAAAAAATATGCGTAAAACAGAGTTTTACAGAGTCTGAAAAATGGCCTGTAAAGATGTGCATGTATCTCTCATTATAAAACCACTGTGTAAAAACTGAGATAGGTGTTTGTAGATGGGTCTCTTAGGAACAAAAACCTCCTTCATTTTGTGAAATTTATTTCTAATTGGCCACACTATTCTCTGCAAAATGATGACTTGACTGTAATTTTCTGCAAAAAGTGCTTTTCAACATTGTTTAATATTTCCAAAACCATAATAGCTGTTAGGAAAGTGAGAGAGGTTTTTGTAGATGGTACTCTTAAGAACATAAACCTCCTTCATTTTGGCAAAATTCCTCTTGTATTGGTCACAATAGTTTCTGCAAAATAATGACTAAAACATGTAATTTCTGCAAAAATGTTCCTTCTTGTTATGTTTTTTCATCTTTTTACTTTCTTGCTCTTTTGACTGTTTTACTTTCACTTTTAGAAAAAATTCACTATTGGTGAAATTTATTTTCATCTCTTTTTACCATTTTACTGCCTCTGTAATTAATTTTACTGTTTTATCTTTGACTGCTCTGTAACTTCATTTTAACTTGCACTCTGACTTTTACCTGATACACTTTAACCACTGATACTCTTTAACTGTTATGCTTTTCCTATCCCTGTAATTTCTCATTTCACTTTTACCATTCACTGGGAACATTTCATCATTCTAATCCCTCTCTGACTTTGTATACAAACTGTTTGTTGAATGAAGATATTGAATTAAAATCTCAGAATTTTGAGTAAACAATTTTGTCAACTAGTATTGAAATTGTTAGTCCAAATCCATATTCTGATGGTAACCTGCTAAAATCAAACAATATTTTAATGAAATCCAGGTCTCTATGAGGAGCGTTCAATGGGGCAATGTTTAAAGCCACAGGAGCTTCCATTTTGGTTCTTGTGGATTCAAAATGGAAATTTGGCTAATGGTGAGGAATTGAGTAAATTCACGGGAGAAACAGGTCAATTTGCAGGTTCGGGGGGAACAATTTACAGTCGTAAAACTCATGGAATGATCTTAGGACTAAGATTTAAACACTGATTTCAGTGAAAAACAAGGAAAACAGAGTTTCATTTGAAGTTCGGGGCGTAATAGGATAAATACCTGTTCTTGGAGGCAAACTGGTTCTTTAACAGGTAACAGGTGATGGCGGGATTGTTCTTCAACACGGGCGCAGCGGAATCTTGGAGTGAATTGGTCAATTGCAGTGGAAATTTGAAAATCGCAGCGGGAGCTCTGTCGTTTTCAGAATAACGAAATAACAGGAAAAATATGGAAAAAATGGCTTTAAAAAGAGTTTTTTATTTTTCGAGGGATGACGTCATCGACGTACGGGAGTGACGTGTGCAAGGTCGGGTGGGAAGCGGTAAGCGGGAAGTCCCCGCACCGCTTTTGGTCGAGGGTGGTATTGATCGCGGGGGAAGCAATTCCACAAAATGTTTGCCACGTGGATGTCTGACTTTTCAAATACCGCTCGTTCCCCGCTGATTAACATTCTCACAAAGGATGGCTAGCGGGGTTCACGTGGACCATTGATCTGCGGAGGGTTGATCCGATGGCTGAAGCGATGGGGGAATAGGCGGAGGTTTCAGATGTGGGCCCGTCGGGCTTTAAACACTTTTTAACGTTGTTTAATCGCTCCGGGGAATATTTAATAAGCGGATAAAAGGTTATTAATTAGTCCTGATGACTAATTAATCCCGAATGTGTAAGAAATGGGTTGCGGCGGGGTTTGGTTAGGTGGAATGCCAGGTGGAAAATCCACGGTGGCGCAAGACTTTTCCGAAAAAATAAAACTACGGGTCTTATATTTTTGGTTTTAAACATACATATTGTATGTCTAAAGTTTGATTTTTCCATATATATTTTATTTATATGATAAATTAATTAATACAACTAATTCACCATAGGGGCGGGATTAAGGTATAATGCTATATTTTAACCAAAGGGCTTGTAGAAGCGGGTTTTAATGAATATTAGGGAGGTAAATACTTTGGTCAAAACATTATAATAAAGGGGTTTTTGGGGTATATATAAACAAAGGAATTATATACTTAGGATAGGGTATTTCACTAGGGATTTAGTAAATACAGTTAAATGTTAATATGGCAAAGGACAAGGAGACTCAAAATATCTTTGCACATCTAAGAAAGTGATAACTTGTGAAGTAAATTGCAACATTTTATCTCCAACACTTAAACTTAGAATAGCAAGTTATCTTGAGGGATTTTTATGAAATTTTGCATGAGTTTCCTCAGTAAAATGGGATTTTACTTAAGACAAGGTTAAAGATGGATGATTATAATGATGGATTATCTCAAGTACTTAGGTCTTTTTGATCATTAGGCCGAGGGTCCGGTCCCTCCAGAAGTCAAGGAAATGCCTTGAGCCCCTTTGATCTCCAAATACCTTAGTACTTTTGGGGAAATTAGTAAAACTCTTGAGGGGGAAAAATGATGAGGGAGGTTAATGAATTTGACTTTGCTTGCTGTGATTTTCCAGTGTATTTCCTGCTTTATTACTTGTGATGAAAGTAAATGATTAACCAACATGTAGCAGCACCATTCATCAGATAACACTTTGCAGCACCATCTACCTACCCTATCTACTTAACACTACCATTTTCTCTTCTTTATTAGGGTGCATTTAGACTTGCAAACCCTTATCAATATTTTCTTTTTTACAAGGCAAATCTATCTAATTCTACCCTTATTACATCCAAGGGCTCAGATTAAACTGTTGAGCACCTCTTATTAACTCTACCTATCTACTTATCTGCCAAGATTAAACTGTTTGGTCAGATATTTATTCTCTAATCTACAACATGAAATTGAAATATGAGTAAGCCAAGTTTAAACAGTTTGACTTATTCATGAATTGTGGAAAAGGTTTGACAAGCTGCACACAATTGCTTTATTACAAAAATGAAATAGTAGTGGCATTTGGATTTGCACACTTTCCTTGGTCTATTTTTTGCTTGGGGTTCATTTCTTTCACTTTTTTGACCATTTTATTTTTATTACCCTTTGATTTTTCTTTTAGGGTATACCCTCTTTACATTTTTTAAATTTTTTGATTTTTTTGGTTTTCAAGAATATGGAACACCTTTGCTCAAGTAAGAAGGTTTGAACATATTCCATAGTTCAATCAAGACAATCATGAAAAATGACACCTATTGGTATAGGAGTCTAACACTGGCTCCACTTGGGGATGGCTTTTCCTTGTGAAAATTCAAGAACAGCAGGTCAGATGCCTCAAAAATGTCTTCAGTCTGAACATGTAATCTCCTTCTTCTGGTAGCTTTATTGTATATATGATAGTGCAACTTCTTGAAGCTCAGGGCCTTCACTTCGGGCTTCAACTCCAGTAAGTTACTATCCATTCAAAACTTAAAACTTTGTTTCCCAGTTGGAAATCTTCTGCATTGTTCCAATCCCAAACATGCATTTGCTGTGGTTGAAAATCTTGAATTGAATATAGTCCTTTTTCTGCAACCTGAAACCTGATTTGAAACTTAAAACAACACACAAAATTTTTCAAACCAACTTAATGAAAAACTAGCTGAAAATTGAAAACTAAAAAAAATGCTCAAAATTCTGAGCTTATTAGCACTTATCTACTTACTCTAATCTACTAAAAATCTTATTGAATCAGGTAATACAAAAATGCCAATGAAGCCAATCAAGTAGATGTAAAAATAAATGGATAACTTGATTGCTTGTGATCAAAATTGGAAGTATGTTATGATCATGTGCCTTTATAATCAACGATAAGATGTGAAATGGCAATTGATGTATTTGATCCTTATAGAGAAAACATGTTTGCAAATTTGAGCTAAAAATATTCTCCATATAATCTAATATAGGATCAATAAAAGCATGATGTATGTTATTTACTTCTAGGCCTTCAATGACTAATTGTTCAATTGAATTATGAATATTAGACCATGAACTTATTTCTTCAGTCTTGTGTTTGAAAGAATAATCATCTTCAATATGCAAATCAAAAGATAGTACAATTTCCTCTTGCTTTGGAGAAGGAAGATTTTCAAAGAATTCTTTAGGATTTCGGAAATTGTATGACTGAATTTGAGAATGCAAAAGTTTGATTTCATTTTCATAATTTTCAGAAATTATATCAAGAAGCCATTTTTTAACTCGGGGAGAACATTTTCTTGATTTAAAAAGAAGAAAGAAATCTCTTAGAAAATCCTCATCAAACTGAAGTTTTGATAACTCATCCCTGAATTCATTTAAAATTTCATCAAATGAAAGATTTTCCACAAACCCTGTCATCCAGTATCACTATTAATGCTTTGGAATATGGATTATTTGGTTGTGGAATTGCTCTGAAACTTGAAGTTGTAGACCTCTGATCAACAGTGTCTTGATTGGAAAATGATATCAAAAGAGTCAGAAGAATGATGCTCAAATATGCATGGAGATTTTATATTTTTTCAAAAGAGATAAATTAAAAACTACTCTAAGATCTTCTCTAAAATACAATATACATTGGAAAACCATATTAATTTAGAAAGAACATAATGTCTTGGATAACAATCCAAGTTGAAAGCCTGATCTTCCCATATTGTTCTTCCAGGTTCATTCCGCCAGTGGAGTCTTAGTAGTGAAATTGATTTTGGAGTCGCCAGGTGGATGATTTTAACCTTTGTGTGTCTGATCCCTGTCCACCATCATAGATCAGATCTAAACCTGTAAAACAATTCTGAAGAAAAAGTTAGTTCTTCAGGAAACCAAATTTTGAGTATTTTCAAAACAACTTCTACAAACTCTTCAAGAAATTTAAGATTTTTAATTAAAATTTTCTCAAAGATTTATTAAACTAGAGAGTCTGATTGAATGTTTGAAACTAAGGTTCAGAATATAAGCTAAATCAGAGATAGACTGAAGCAGCATTTATTTACTATGCAGTTGCAGAGCAAAAGAATTTCAAAGGCTACCTGGCTGATCTTCAGACTCTGTCTATAGCTTATAAATCAAACAATAGTATCAATAAAATGATCTAGATCCCCAGTGGAGTCGCCACTATGTTATCACTCAGGTTTTCCTAGAAGTTGTGTAAGAGGAAAGTATACCCGAGGTAACCACAAACCAACCTTTTAGATGCAGAATCTAGCCAATCTGCATCCAGAGAGGGCTCTCTCTTTATGATTTATCTTTGTTTTTTGAATGATTTTAGGCTAGTTATAGATTCAAAGTTTGTTTTGGGAAAATGGTGGAATCCACAAACTAAGGGCAAGGCTGAGAGCTTTCAGTCCATTGGGCTATGGAGTCAAAGGATGGCTTTACTGGATTTCTATTCTACGCACCAGATGGTATTACAAGGCAAGATAGCTAGACAGAGAACAATCCTTAAAATTTAAAGTGGGTGGAATGATCTTGAAGGGATGAAAGGCAACTAAGAATCTTTCACCATGTTCAAAGGAAAGAAGTGAATTGATTACAAACAAAGAGCAATAAATGATTCTTTATTATAGCAATCAACAGTGCTTAAATTAGCGAAGCAGGAGCATTTAAGAATTCATGCTTATAGCTAATTTAGAAGAAAACATTTAAGAACAATCACATTTGAAAACAGAGTACAATTAAGCAAATTCTGTTTCAATCCTTTATGTAAATTATTCAGAAATGGATATGATGGTATTATAAACTAATATAAAATTTCAGACAAAGAGTAGAAACACTTATTGAACTGTAGTCCAACACATGAATCCTGCAACAAGTCCAGTGCTTCAAATCGTCATCCAGTAAGCCACAAGTAAATCTCTCCAAAAGTTTTTATTCCGAAAATCTTAGTGTTACAGCAGAGTAATAGAATCCACCCCCAAATGCTTCCAAGAGTGGAGTATTTATACAAATTCTAAACTAAAATATCTTGAAACAAATATCAAAATTGGTTCACAAATCTCTCCAACTATTTACATAAATAGAACTAAAGTAAAGGACACTCAAACTATTTGGCACTATTTTTGAGGGATAGGTGATGACAAAGAGGAGAATTCGAATTTGATCCAAATCTTAGTTGATGATGAGGCATCCAAGTCACTAACTGCTTCCTTTCTTTGTGCAATCTGCTCCAACAATTCTGCAAACTTAGGGTCCAATGATATCTTCGTATTTCTCAATCCGTAATAGATATGTAAAAAGTGAAAGAGGTTATTGTGGATTAATATGTTGGTGAGATAAAATTCTTTCAGTTTCCCAAAATTCCTCTCCAGCTGTGCATAATATTCTCTGTAAAAAATATGCGTAAAACAGAGTTTTACAGAGTCTGAAAAATGGCCTGTAAAGATGCGGATGTATCTCTCATTATAAAACCACTGTGTAAAAACTGAGATAGGTTTTTGTAGATGGATCTCTTAGGAACAAAAACCTCCTTCATTTTTGTGAAATTTATTTCTAATTGGCCACAATATTCTCTGCAAAATGATGACTTGACTGTAATTTTCTGCAAAAAGTGCTTTTCAACATTGTTTAATATTTCCAAAACCATAATAGCTGTTAGGAAAGTGAGAGAGGTTTTTGTAGATGGTACTCTTAAGAACATAAACCTCCTTCAGTTTTGCAAAATTCCTCTTGTATTGGTCACAATATTTTCTGCAAAATAATGACTAAAACATGTAATTTCTGCAAAAATGTTCCTTCTTGTTATGTTTTTTCATCTTTTTACTTTCTTGCTCTTTTGACTGTTTTACTTTCACTTTTAGACAGAATTCACTATTGGTGAAATTTATTCTCATCTCTTTTTACCATTTTACTGCCTCTGTAATTACTTTTACTGTTTTACCTTTGACTGCTCTGTAACTTCATTTTAACTTGCACTCTGACTTTTACCTGATACACTTTAACCACTGATACTCTTTAACTGTTATACTTTTCCTATCCCTGTAATTTCTCATTTCACTTTTACCATTCACTGGGAACATTTCATCATTCTAATCTCTCTCTGACTTTGTATACAAACTGTTTGTTGAATGAAGATATTGAATTAAAATCTGAGAATTTGGAGTAAACAATTTTGTCAACTAGTATTGAAATTGTTGGTCCAAATCCATATTCTGATGGTAACCTGCTAAAATCAAACAATTTGTTAATGAAATCCAGGTCTCTATGAGGAGCGTTCAATGGGGAAACGTTTAAAGCCACAGGAGCTTCCATTTTGGTTCTTGTGGATTCAAAATGGAAATTTGGCTAATGGTGAGGAATTGAGTAAATTCACGGGAGAAACAGGTCAATTTGCAGGTTCGGGGGGAACAATTTACAGTCGTAAAACTCAGGGAATGATCTTAGGACTAAGATTTAAACACTGATTTCAGTGAAAAACAAGGAAAACAGAGTTTACTTGCAGTCAGGGTGGAAAAGGATAAATACCTGTTTTTTGAAGGAGGTTGGTTCTTTAATGGGTAACAGGTGATGGCAGGACTGTACTTGAACACGGGCGCAGCGAAATCTTGGAGTAAATCGGTCAATTATAGTGGAAATTCGAAAATCGCAGCGGGGAGCACTGTCGTTTTCAAACAACGAAAATAACAGAAAAACACGGGAAAATGGCTTATTTACAAGTTAAAAGGGTTTTTTGTTTTTCCGAGGAGTGACGTCATCGACGTACGGGCTGATGTAAGCAAGGTCAGGTGGTAAGCGGTAAGCGGTAAGTGGTGGGCGGTAAACGGTAATCCCCGCACCGCTTTTGGTCGAGGGTGGTATTGATCGCGGGTGGAGCGATTCCACAGAACGTTTGCCACGTGGATGTCTGACTTTTCAAATACCGCTCGTTCCCCGCTGATTAACATTCTCACAAAGGATGGCTAGCGGGGTTCACGTGGACCATTGATCTGCGGAGGGTTGATCCGACGGCTGAAGCGATGGGGGAATAGGCGGAGGTTTCAGATGTGGGCCCGTCGGGCTTTAAACACTTTTTAACGTTGTTTAATCACTCCGGGGAATATTTAATAAGCGGATAAAAGGTTATTAATTAGTCCTGATGACTAATTAATCCCGAATGTGTAAGAAATGGGTTGCGGCGGGGTTTGGTTAGGTGGAATGCCAGGTGGACAATCCACGGTGGCGCAAGACTTCTCCGAATTTTTATTCATATTTTTGTGTTTTAAACATACATATCGCATGTTTAAAGTTTTTTGTATATATATTTTTATTATATGGTAAATTAATTAATACAACTAATTCACCATAGGGGCGGGATTAATGTATAACGCTATATTTTAACCAAAGGGCTTGTAGAAGCGGGTTTTAATGAATATTAGGGAGGTAAATACTTTGGTCAAAACATTATAATAAAGGGGTTTTTGGGGTATATATAAACAAAGGAATTATATACTTAGGATAGGGTATTTCACTAGGGATTTAGTAAATACAGTTAAATGTTAATATGGCAAAGGACAAGGAGACTCAAAATATCTTTGCACATCTAAGAAAGTGATAACTTGTGAAGTAAATTGCAACATTTTATCTCCAACACTTAAACTTAGAACAGCAAGTTATCTTGAGGGATTTTTATGAAATTTTGCATGAGTTTCCTCAGTAAAATGGGATTTTACTTAGGAAAAAATTGAAGGTGAATGATTATGATGATGAATTATCTCAAGTACTTAGGTCTTTTTGATCATTAGGCCGAGGGTCCGGTCCCTCCAGAAGTCAAGGAAATGCCTTGAGCCCTTTTGATCTCCAAATACCTTAGTACTTTTGGGGGAAATTAGTAAAACTCTTGAGGGGGAAAATGATGAGGGAAGTTAATGAATTTGACTTTGCTTGCTGTGATTTTCCAGTGTATTTCCTGCTTTAGTACTTGTGATGAAAGTAAAGGATCAAAAACATGTAGCAGCATCATTCATCAGATAACACTTTGCAGCACCATCTACCTACCCTATCTACTTAACACTACCATTTTCTTTCTTTATTAGGGTGCATTTAGACTTGCAAACCCTTATCAATCTTTTTCTTTTTTACAAGGCAAATCTATCTAATTCTACCCTTATTACATCCAAGGGCTCAGATTAAACTATTGAGCACCTCTTATTAACTCTACCTATCTACTTATCTGCCAAGATTAAACTGTTTGGTCAGATATTTATTCTCTAATCTACAACATGAAATTGAAATATGAGTAAGCCAAGTTTAAACAGTTTGACTTATTCATGAATTGTGGCAAATGTTTGACAAGCTGCACACAATTGCTTTATTACAAAAATGAAATAGTAGTGGCATTTGGATTTGCACACTTTCCTTGGTCTATTTTTTGCTTGGGGTTCATTTCTTTCACTTTTTTGACCATTTTATTTTTATTACCCTTTGATTTTTCTTTTAGGGTATACCCTCTTTACATTTTTTTAAAATTTTTTGATTTTTTGGTTTTTCAAGAATATGGAACACCTTTGCTCAAGAAAAAGGTTTGAACATATTCCATAGTTCAATCAAGACAATCATGAAAAATGACACCTATTGGTATAGGAGTCTAACACTTCCCACAAGAATCGATCTTAAATTCAGATGCAGAAAAGGAAATTTAACTACTTCACACTGTAGATCTCCTTTCACTCAAACATAAATTCAAATTCTGTAAATTAAATCACACTTAGCAGACATAAATTGCAAGAATGGAAAGGAGGGAGAACGTGCTGGGTTGGCTGGGCCCTAGCCAACCAACGCGTTTCCCTTTCAAATGGAAACACTACTCAGTATTGAATCAATTCATCAACTATTTAAGCATGAAGAAATAAAATCCATGAAGGATAATGCAAAGCTCTTCTTATTAAATCCTCAAAGAAAATACATGTGTGATTACATATCCGGCCCAGATTTGGGCGATAACAAAAGACAGGCTTGTTACTGCCTCACTAGTTCTATTCTCCGATCGATTCAATTCTATCAAAACATTGAACATCTTGTCCTATTTACATTTCTCCTTATATAGATCCTTTTGGCCACAGGCCAAATGGATCGTTTAACCATTACATAGCCAATTGCAGAAATCATTACGTTTAACCATTACATAGCCAATTGCAGAAATCATTACAAAAAATTACATAACCGATTGCAGAATAAGCTTTTGGCCTTCAAAATTAAACGTTCTAACAAAACGGGTCATGGCTATCTCCAGCTGTTCGTTCCTCCTAAGTCTGATCTCCGCTACTCCAGATTGACTTCCTGTTATCACTGGGACTCGGTTGCCTTCAGATATGGTGGTACAAAATTAGGCAGCAATCAAAGAGATCCAGATTTGCTGCCAAGATTCGCGGTGCTGGCCCTGGTGCGAGATCTGTTCTGCACTAGAAATCAGCGGTTAAGGTAAGCATTTAAATATTAAATAACATAGGAGGTAACGATGAGTTAAAAAAGTAATTCTAAGTAGAAAATAACATAATAAATAGTTAATAAATGCTAAATTAAGTTAAAATATGTAAAATATGAAGTTAATGCAAAATGTGTCATCGTTCTTGCACTAGTGCAAGATGAGAGCGCATAAGATAGGTAAAACAGGGTAAATGATTACGATTTGGAAAGGGAAAAATGGTCAAAAAGGGCGCAAATTAGAGGACCAACATCCTCCCATCCCTAAACTGTTGTGTGTCCTCACACAACTTTTTACCTCTACAAAAACCAAAATTTTGAATACCCCAACTCAGTCCTGTTCCGGCATGTTGTCCTCAAGCTGCACTGTTTCAGCCTTCTTCCTCTTGATGTGCCTTAAATTCTTTGCTACCTTTCTCAACCGCCTAAAATAGCTCCAACCCGATATTTCCAAACTTTAACCTCACTTTTCTTTTGTTTGAGCTCTACCATCAATTCTTCTCTGCTTTTTTCTTTCTCCTCTTGTGCTTTGGTCATAAACTGCTCCAAGTTTTTCACTTGGAGTTCTAATTCTACTATGTGAGCAGCAGGAGTCACCAATTATTTTCCTCGTTCTGTCTCAGCAGGGGCTGTCACTGGCTCTGGGACTTCTATATCTGCCATGGTCGCGTCAAGGAACTCTTCTACCTGCGGTCCCTCTTTTTCCAAGTCTCCTTCCTTCTGCTCTGGTTCATCTTCATTTGGTTCCTCGTCTTCTGTGGGTTCTTCTGCCTCTTTTTCTTCTTCCGGTTCCTCTTCTTCTCTGGGTTCATCTTGTACTAGTGCTGAATGGGATTCCATACCCTATGGGGGTTGTGGTTTCTTACCTACATCGGCGATTTTACTATTCTTATGGGGTCTTTTGATAAAATGTGCCATCAGAGTATCGTCCCCGACTTGCGCAATATTCGCCGCGTCTACAAGGACCAACAGATTGTCGTGTTTAGAGGCCTGTGCCTGTGTAGAAGGGGTTTCTTTAGCAGGTGCGCCAACTGTTTCCTTAATGGAAGATGGGGTCTTCTCTTCTGTCGATTTTTCTGACCACTTTCTTTTCGCACTAGTGCGAGAAGAACTTCCCTTTTTGCTTCTATTCAGACCCTTACTTGTACTGGTAAGAGTCTTCATCTTCTTTCCCTCGGTTGACTTCCCGTGCAGTTGTTTCAACAACTCTTCCCATGTCATACCTTTGCTCTACAGCTGTTTTAAGACCATGATTTTTATCAGGTCGTGAAGGTATAATCGTGTATCGGCTTGGTCCTCCCTTCCATCCTGTATGCTTCTAGCCATTTTATCCAAGCTTTTGAGAAAAAATTAGGGGAATTTCATCCTCCAACGAATGTGCCGACCTCCTTCAAAATGTTGCAGTAGTCTAAAATGATACACCAGGGTACAGGTGTACCTCCCTTCGCAGGTCACAAATTTTTGCAAAATAAACAGGATATCCTGCCATTGACCCAGCAGGGCTTTACACGGGACTCCGCATTTCCAATTCACCTCCATCTTCTTATCCTTGACAAAATGCTGCTAGCATTGGCTTTCCAACTTCTGGTTCTTGAACCACTCCACTCTCATATTCTCCAAGCCCATTGCTGCTGCTACAAATTTCTTCGTGACTTTGAATTCGAGCGGCCCAATTCTCACTTGGCCGTTCTTAAATCTTCTTGCAAATTGTAGGGTGACCTCCCTATCATACCCATCGAACTTCTGCAAGAACCATAGAAATCTCGACTCTCGCAACAGTGGAAGACTGCAGTTTTCTCAATCTTGCTAAGAGACAGGGGCTCATTTCGGACGGGTAGCATTGCTGATATCGGTTATGAACAATAAGTTCCAAGGTTTTCATGCAATACCGGGGAATCGACTTTCATACGTAAATATCTAACCATATCTCTGATTCATTTGCCATAAATAACCATCATTTCCGGTCAGGCTTAATTGGTACACGCGATGACGGTTTAACAGTTAAGTGCAGTAATAATCACGATGAAGGGACATTTAGGATAAATGTAGGAGTGGGGGGAGTTATGAGTGAAGGAAATTTCAAATCATTGTGGAGCGGGGTAGATTATATGCAAACAACGATTAACACGATTCTTATATTTCTTCATAATTACAAAAAAGGAACTTAGCACTCATAAAAAAGATCATGATTTCTACTTAAAAAACTTTTTATTTTTAAATAATTTCCTCCTAGGTAATATAATAGCGTAAATACTTGTCAATCATATGAAAAAAATCATATAAATTTCCATCATGATCACTTTCTTATGTCATATGATAACTTGTGCTATGCTGCTAATGAGGTGCATGCTTGTATTGATCTTTGCACCGCTTAAATCATATCATTCTGCTGGTATTTTTCTACTCATCTTATCATATATGAAAACATGCTTGCACTAGTTCAAGCATAATATTAAGACAAAGACTTAAAATATAGGCTGGATTTCACATGATTTCCTCAACTTATTCTAAATTTTGCTTCGCCCTTTCTTGATGTTTCAGAGCACATCCTTCTGCTCTTTGTATGAAATATCTTGCAATAAACTCATGAGGGAACAAAGGAGTGGGAAAGGAAAATCTTAGAATGGGAAGGAATTCTGTCACAGGGATTCCAGGAAAGCACCAAAAGAGGGAAAATAGAAGTGGGATAGGGAAAAAAAATTTCAGGGTTAAAGTGGGATTTCTTCGAAGTGGTTAGGGTGAATTTAGAAGAATACGGGAAGGTTAATTATACTAGGGTTCCGAGAAGAAAGCTGAGCAAAAATTACGATATGGGATATGAAGAAAGGCATAAAATTTTCTAGAAGGTCTACCTAAACTGGTGCAAGAAAAATAATTGCAGCGAGAATTAAGCGTTACTTGGGAAAAAATATCCATGCTAATTTCCCCAATTGTATAAAGGTTGGCTCTGATGAACCTGATTTTACTTCGGTGGTTACTAGCATATCTAAAGATCAAGAAACATTCTCTTTTTATTAGAAATTTTTGATATTCCCACCAAGAAGCTGGTTTTTAGGTTGATCCTTCTGCAA
Source organism: Pinus albicaulis (assembly GCA_034641835.2). NCBI lineage: Eukaryota > Viridiplantae > Streptophyta > Pinopsida > Pinales > Pinaceae > Pinus > Pinus albicaulis. Next base: position 99,331,766 of record CM076574.1, on the reverse strand, counting down.
TCATGTCAGTGGACTGATTTTCATAATTACAGGAAATTATTTTTTTCTTTACTTTTTTATTTTTGTTAATTTTATTTATTTATTTATTTCTTTTTTTTATAAGAAGAAGAGGGATTCAAATTTTCAAGAGGTTGGTATTACCATTTACCACTACCGTTCCAAATTGCTACTGAACTTGTTGTGTAAAATCTTTCTTGGCAAGTGGTTGAAGGTATTTCTTTAATCTGTGTCCATTTACCAAGAATATTGTATCCTGTCCATCAATAGTTTTGACTTCTACTGCTCCATTCTCAAATACTCGGATTACTTCATATGGTCCCATCCAACATGTATGAAATTTCCCTTTAAAAATTTTAAATCTAGAATCATAAAGGAGTATCCAATCACCTGGTTGGAACTGCTTTTTCTGAATGGACTTGTCATGCCACCTTTTCCGTTGCTGCTGGATTAATATGTTTTACTGAACAACATCTCTACTAAATTCATCTAACTCATTTAACTAAAGAAGACGTTGTTGTTGTGCCTCAGAGATATTGAGCCCTGACTGAACTGCATTTCTAAAGGTTTTTATCTAGAATTCAATTGGCAACATAACCTGTTTGTCATATACCAGCTCATATGGTGTGTGCCCCGTACTATTTCTCCAAGTGGTTCTGTATGCCCACAAAGCTTCTGGTAATATTTCAGCCCAATCTTTCTGATGCATATTCACTGTCTTTGTAAGAATGGACTCGATCACCTTTTTTGTAGATTCCACCTGGCCATTTTCTTGCGGGTGATACGACGTAGATTTCCAGTGCCGAATCTTGTATTTCTCCATCACTCCCTGTACCATATTAGAAATAAACTGTGGACCATTGCCAGAAACAATTTCTCTAGGCACACTAAATCTAGTAAATATTTCAGAAAAGATAAAATCAACAACAACTTTTTCCATAGCAAAAGAAACAACTTTAGCTTCTACCCATTTTGTAACAAAATCTGTACAAACCAAAATATGCTTCTTACATAGTGATGTTGGATTTATTTTCCATACAAAATCAATAGCCCATTTTTCAAATGGCTCAATCATAACTTGAGGGCGTAAAGGCATTTCATTGGTTTGATTAGGTTGGCCCATTCGTTGACAACTATCACATCGCCTGACATACTGCTTGGCATCCTTAAACAAGGAAGGCCAAAAATAGCCAGAATGTAATATTTTATATGCAGTTCACTTATCAGTGAAGTGGCCTCCACAAGGTTCATCATGAGAAGATTTCAATATGTCAAACACTTCCTCCTCTCTTACACATATGCAGATAATCAAGTCTGGACCAGTGTAAAAGATGTCTCCTTGAATCCAGGAGTATGCAACACTTTTCTGAATAATGTTACGCTTTTCACAGGTAGGAAAGTGAGGTGGTGTTTTTCCAGGAACCAAATAATTAGAGATGTCAGAAAACCACGGAGAATCTGTAGACATAGAAAAAAGATTGTCATCTGGAAAATCATCATTGACAAGAGTTACTTCACCAAGATTATCTAGTCTAGAAAGAAAGTCTGCTACGAAATTAGTTTTTCCTGGTATATCAACAATAGTAATATTGAACACCTACAACAATAGCAACCACCTAGTCACTCTACCGCTAGTCAATGGTTTTTTCATCAAATATTTAATCGCAGAATGATCAATATGAACAAATACATCATATCCTGTGATATAGTGTCTGAACTTATTAGTTGCAAATATTACAGCTAAAAACTCTTTCTCTGTAACTGTATAGTTTAATTCAGGGGAAGAAAAATTCTTACTAATATAATAAATAGCATAGGATTTCTTGTCTTCCTCTTGTCCCAAAGGTGTGCTAACAGCCAGATCTGAAGCATTGGAGGAAATGTGAAAGGGTAGGAACCAGTTTGGACCTCTCAAAACTGGCGCCTGTACCAAATTTTCCTTCAATGTTTCAAAATATTGTTGGCAAGCCATGGACCAAGAAAACTCACTATCCTTAGCTAGAAGTCGAAAAAGAGGAGCAGATATCTTAGAAAATTTTTCAATGAATCTTCTCTAGTAACTAGCATGTCCTAAAAAACCCCTTACTTCCCTTTGAGTTTTGGGTGCAGGAAGATGCAGAATGATTTCGATCTTTGTCGGATCAACTTGGATACCTTTGTTAGAAATCAGATGGCCAAGTACCACTCCTGCTTTACACATTAATCTACATTTCTTGTCACTCAAAGCAAGGTGGGCTTCTTGACAACGAAGAAGTAATTTCTCCAATTTTTCGAGAGCTTCCTGAAAAGAATTACGAAACACAGAAAAGTCATCCATATAAATTTCTACAAATTCAAGATCAACAAAAATAGCTAAGACTGCCCTTTGAAAGGTAGCCGGGGCATTACATAAACCAAAGGGAAGAACTTTGTAAGAGAATTTCCCCCATGGACATGTAAAAGTAGTTTTATCTTGATCTTCGGGTGCAATATATATCTGGTTATAGCCACTGAAACCATCCAAAAAGGAGAAATATTTCTTTCCTGCAAGGGTATCAAGCACGTGGTCAATGAAAGGGAGAGGGAAGTAATATTTGAGAGTGGCTTTGTTTAAATCACGATAATCAATACCAATACGCCATCTTCCATCTTTCTTAGGTACTAGCACTAATGGAGAGACCCACTGACTATCAGAAATAGGATAGATAAAACCAACATCTAAGAGTTTCTGTATTTCTTCCTTCACAACATCTCTTAGAGCTGGATTCATTCGTCTTTGGGGTTGTCGGATAGGTCGGGTTCCTTCCTGAATATAAATATGATGTGTACAAGTTTCAGGAGGGATACCCTTCATGTCTTCATAGCCCCAAGCATATGCACTAAGATGGTTTTGCAACAAATTCACAAGCTGATCTTGCTGAGATGGGTCTAAATATGAACTGATATGCAAGGAATTACCAGGGCTAATCTCAACAAGAGTAGTATCAGGCTCCAGAGTACTCAAGGGAGTGGTCAAAGACAATGGTATAGAAGAATGAGAATCATGGTTTTCTTGGAAATCTAGGCTAAAAATCTGGCTCAAAGGCTCAAAGTTAGGCATAGTGTCTAGATTGTTCAGGAAATCTTGAATCTCATCTTCTTGCGAAGACCTAGTATAATGATGAATAATAGAAATAGTCTCAGTCTCCTCATCACTGCTTTGGTCGAACCATAAAGTATCTCGAAGGTCCTGAATAGATCTGGTAGGGGGGGTATAAGGTAAATTTCTTCCTAGAATCTCCATGTGAAATATACATATCACCGAAACAACATCCAATATATGCATCAGCCGTAGCAAGCCATGGTCGACCCAAGATCAAGGGATGTCCTCCTACCAGGTTCTTTGGCTGAAGCACAATGAAATCAGCAGGATATTCCCAAGAATCTAATGAGATGATCACATCATCCAATACTCCTTCAGGCTTAATTTTAGTTCTATCCGCTAATTCAAGCACAGTGGGAGTAGGGCGAAGATGAGATAACCAAATGAGATAACCGAAGTTGATCCATGGTTTGATTAGTCATTACATTAATGGCTGCTCCCAGGTCTATAAGGACATTAGAGACAAGGAAATTACCAATCTGAACTGTGACAATAGGGTTTCCGAGATCAGTATATTTTTCCACAGGTAGACATCCCGTCATTAACTTTGCTGTCCTACCAACAAATTGAATAGTTTGGGGTTCCAATATCTTCCTCCCGGGTTTCTTGAGACAGAGTTCCCTAATAATCTTGGTACAAATGGGGATCTCCTTAATGGCTTGGAGCAAAGGTATCTTAATGAAAATATTCCGAAGTTCCGATGCCAAACTTGTCTCAGAAATAGGCTCTCTTCTTCTCATTACTAGCCTCTCTGGAAAGGGAGGCTGGTTGGAAGAAGATGGAAAGGAATCAGAGGGTAAGGGCTGCTTAGTGATAGCTTTCGGAGAATGGTTAAGAGTTTCCTCTTCTCCTTTCTCTTCAACAATCACCATAGGTTGTTTATGATTTTCTGGCATTACAGTCCTTCCCAACCTTAATTGAATATCATGAACTCCAACTGGAATAGACTGGTATTCGAATGGTAAAGGTGGGTTTGTTACATGGATCATTTGCACTGCTTTATTATTATTATTAGGATTGGGCGTAGGTTGAGCAGGAAATTGAGGAGGTCGAAAGGGTGGAGGTAAAGGTAATGGGGTGGTCTAAATTGGAAGTTGAGGCATTGGATAAGGTACATGTGTAGATGGATATGGTTGCATGGGTGGCTGGTAGGAATATAGAGAATGAGTTGGGCCTCTCCAACCTTGTTGCCATGGTTGGGATGGTTGCCCATGCTGATATTGATTTCCATACTGCCACTGCTGATGAGAGTTAGGATACGAATATGCATGTGGATTATAACTAAAATAGTGTGGAGGAAATTCAGGAGCCATACCTGCACCTACCTGAGGCCAATTTCTTCTTGCTCCCATAGCATACAATTTTTCAGCTTCAGGCTGCCCCCTTGTAAATACAACTTTAAGTCCAAGTATAGAGGGACATTTTTCTATGATATGGTCTTCTGCACAAATAGCACACTTATTAGTTTCTTTCAAGTTAAGAGGACATTCTTTAGGAGGATGCTTGTCTCTACATTTAGGATAGAAAATACATAATGACTCTTGTTCCTTCATGAGTTTCTGCTGAAATTTTAAGGAGTCTAACTGTTTGGTAACAATGTTCATTATATCAATTTTCATGTTTTCCATTTTATTTTCTAGTCCAATAATCATAGCATCATCAGATTCAGTTTTTCTATTTCGAGTTTGAGTTCCTCTACTGGATCTGTACTGGTTTATTGAAAATTTCTAGCATAATTCATAAATTTGATCAAAAGTTTGTTGAGAAATATCACTTTGTCGTGAAAGATTCAAATTGTTTCTAGCATTATCAGTAAGTCCTCTTAAGAACAAGGTTCTAATAGTGTTGGGATCAAGCTTAAGTTTTGACCTTTATAAAATATACAGAAATATTTCCAAATAATCTTCAAGCATTTCTTCATCATCTTGTATGATTGCAAAAATTTCATCTTGCATGTCCCGAGTTTTGCAATATTCTTGATATTTAGACAAAAATACTCTCTTCATCTGATCCCAAGAAGTTATGGTGTTTCCTCCTAACCCCATAAACCAGCGTAAAGCTAAGTCCTTGAGGGTAACAAGAATAATCTTAACTTCTTAGCCTCCGTTGCATAATCATAACTTCTACAAAAAATATCAAACTCAAATAAAAAAGAATCAGGATCTTCATGAACTTTACCATGGAAATGAGGGAGAGATGATGGTGGAATATTCTTCATCTGTGACACAATATCAGGATCCACAATTGGAAACACAAAAGTAGATTTTCCTTCACTTACCTGGTTGTCACCAGTTCCTTCCAAATGTTCTCCTTGGTCTGCCATTGTTCCCTTATTTCTTGTACCGCTCTCCACAGGCTGATCCACACCTGAGATGTTATTACCAGAATCCAGGTGGATTGTTCCTGCGTGATGGGTTTGAATTGGATTGGGCTTCCTGCTTGTAGAAGGAGACCTAACGTGAGAAATATTATTTTGGCCTTTAATGGGCTTCAAACCCTTACCTTTCCTAGGCATTCATTTCAAAAAAGAAAGAAAAATATCAAAACAATTTCTAGTAAAAATGCTGTCAGAAATCAATCAACACCAGTAAAAGCTCCTTCAAAAATACTTGCAAGAAATAAAGGAAACTTACCTCTATTTTACAATCAGAAAATTCTTACCAAATAAAATCGCCTCCTCGGCAATGGCGCCAAAATGTTGGGAGCAGGAATTACACTTAAGTAAAGTCCTCAACACTTAAATTTTCAACCCGGGGGATTCGTAAACTTAGAGACGAAGCACAGGCAATGCCAGAGATGGTATGAATATTTCTAATATCAACTCCTACTTTTTAAAGGAAAAATTGTAGAATCAAACTTTAGAGAAGAAGGCAACTCAAACCATCAAAAAAATCTGAGGCTAGAACAAGAAGAAATATACTTGCAAGAGAGATTCGACAATAAAAAAAGAAGGCAATTACTCTAGCGGGATATTTCTCATCTACTGAGAATGTGTTTTCTTTATTAAAGACACCTTAGCAGTCTTCCCACAAGAATCGATCTTGCACTAGTGCAGGAACAACGATCTATGCAGAAGGTGTAAACTAATGTCCGTACTAAAAATGATTTTCTTTGTGCAAGGGCCCTGAACTTTCTCAAGTCCACAACACTTAGATCTGGTACCAAGAAACTGGTTCTTGTACCTGATCTGAGATTCTTACACTTTAAATTTTAGTCCTTGAAATCAATGATTAATTACTGCAAGTGTTATGAAACCAAATTGCTTATCAGAAAGATGAATATCTGTAGAGAATAAGGAAAAAATATTTTTAATTAAAATGTAACTAAAAGCAAGAAAGCTTTTAGAAGTAAACTAAAGAGATTTGCTGCATCACACAATCCAGAAATGGTGCAGAAACAGTTCTCCTGCTTGCACCAGGCAGAGAAAATAAACCAAACGTGTAGAAAGTGAATAGCACACCAACATGCACTGGTGTAGGTAATTTCTCATGTTCGAACCAGGTGGAGAAAGCAAATTTAAATTCAGATGCAGAAAAGGAAATTTAACTACTTCACTTTGCAGATCTTCTTTCACTCAAATAGAAATTCAAATGTTGTAAATTAAATCACACTTAGCAGACATAAATTGCAAGAATAGAAAGGAGGGAGAACGTGCTAGGTTGGTTGGGCCCTAGCCAACCAGTGCGTTTCCCTTTCAAATGGAAATGATACTCAGTATTTAATCAATTCATCAACTGTTTAAGCATGAAGAAATAAAATCCATGAAGCATAAGGCAGAGCTCTTCTTATTAAATCCTCAAAGAAAATACATGCGTGATTACATATCCAGCCCAGATTTGGGCGATAACAAAAGACAGGCTTGTTACCGCCTCACTAGTTCTATTCTATGATCTATTCAATTCTATCAAAACATTGAACATCTTGTCCTATTTACATTTCTCCTTATATAGATCCTTTTGGCCACATGCCAAAAGGATCGTTTAACCATTACATAGCCAATTGCAGAAATCGTTACAACAAATTACATAACTGATTGCCGAATAAGCTTTCGGCCTTCAAAATTAAATGTTCTAACAAAATGGGCCATGAATATCTCCAGCTGTTCATTCCTCCAAAGTACGATCTCCACTACTCCAGATTGACTTGCTGTTATCACTGGGACTCGGCTGCCTTCAGATATGGTGGTACAAAATTAGGCAGCAATCAAAGAGATCTGGATTTGCTGCTAAGATTAGCGGTGTTGGCCCTGGTGCGAGACCTGTTCTGCACTAGAAATCAATGGTCAAGGTAAGCATTTAACTATTAAATAGAATAGGAGGTAACGATGAGTTACAAAAGTAATTCTAAGTAGAAAATCACATAATAAATAGTTAATAAATGCTAAGTTAAGTTAAAATATGTAAAATATGAAGTTAATGCAAAATGTGTCATCATTCTCGCACTAGTGCAGGATGAGGGTGCATAAGATAGGTAAAACAGGGTAAATGATTACGATTTGGAAAGGGAAAAATGGTAAAAAACAATGCAAATTAGAGGACCAACAGATGGGAGAGACGAAATATGCCACTCAATTTGAACTTCTGCACCAGGAACTGCTGTAGCAGGAATTTTATTGAGCAATTTATTAAATCTTGGATTAAAATATTTTATTTTCCCCCCTTTTTTTAGTCTTTAGGTTTGACAAATCATTGATGTTTGATGCATTGGTTTTTTCATCTCCAAACTGAGCTAAAAATTGTTCTTTGAACATATTGCAGCTAGTTATAGAGCAGACGGGTAATGAAAAATACCAGGATCCTGTAGATCCTGTGAGAGTATATAGAAATAATCTTACAAAACAATCTTATTCAACTACCTATTTTATATTAATGGCTAACATGTAATTATGAATGTGTTCCTCAGCTAGAAGACCATCATCAGGATTAAATTTAGGTAACCATATTTCAGGGAATTTCGGGAGAGGATGAAGAGGAGCATGCATTTGTACAACCCCTATATTGTTCCATGGTTGTACATTTGGTGGAGGTACTTGGCCTGCCATTGGACCTTGGGTGGATGTGATGGATTGAGTTTGAGTTGAAGAAGAGGCAGATTGAGTGCTAGAACTAGTTGAAGGAATAATAGTCCGAGTAGTGGAACTAGTTAAAGTAACATTGATTGTTGGAATGGAAGTTGTGGAAGTGAGTGGAGGTAACAGAGGTGAAAGGAGTGGATTATTGGATAAGATCTCGCTGGTGATTGAATCTGATTCATTCTTCTTTATTCTCCTTCACGAAGTTTTGATGGGAAATTCAAAAGGAATAATTCCTATCTTTTGAGTTTCTGATCAAGTTAATATTCTTCTAGGTTGTAAAGAAGATGAAATACTAATCTCAGATTATTGAGAATATTCAAGATTTTCAGCAGAAATGGATATACTCTCTAACTTTTTTTATCAAATACTAAACTTCAAGGGAATTTTTATGAAAATCAAGAGATAGTATGGGTTGAGTATCACTAAGAGACTTAGGAGAAGGATGCTAAACTTCAAACCTTAAATATTTAGATCTAGCTAATGTCTGGAAGTTGAAGGGGATTTAGAGGGAGAGAGACTCTTATATTGAATTTTAGATTGATTAGATATTCTTGCCATTCACAATTTCCCTCCTTCTAGTGCCAAAATGTTGAGGCCTCGAAATTATTTTGCCACAATATGGGGGAAAACCACCTAGTCCAGACCTTAGAGCAAGTCCTTTTCCATTTGGTGTGGTGGCTCTGACTGGGGATGAAGGGACCAGTTTCCTAATAAGGATGATTTTGGGGTGTGTTTTGTTTATATAACATGAAATGGGAGATGATTTTAATATATCACGTGCATTTATCTAATACTTATATATTATACTATATACTCGGGGTGTTTATTCCTTTATGCGATCTTAAAAGATATCCTTCAAATATTAGTAATGAATATTATTTAACAGTTGAAAGAGATGAAAATTATGTAAAGGTGATTCTTTTAACAAAATAGTTTGATTAAAAGAATTGTGAAAAGTGTATCGCATTCATATGTGTAATTATATATCCAATAATGAATCATTGACAAATATTAGTACAAAAGTGCATTTAACATTCATTTATGATAAATGTTCAAATATATAATGCAAGAAAAAGATAACTGTCAATCTAGACAGAAAAACTTAATATAAATGAATAGAAGTACCATATATACGAAGTCCTACTCATATAAACTAACAGTAGATTTTATGCTCCTCTTCACTTTCAAGATATTTAAACAACTTCAAATGTCAAAAGATAATAGATTCTGTTCCATTAATCCATCAAAGCATTTACAAACTTATAGAAGTGCATTCTTTGCAAATGTTTTTGACAAATTTTTGGACCCTTCTCTAAATGCATGAGAAGGGTTTAAATACTAAACCATAATATGTTTAAAAATAGATTATTACATAAAAATAAAGGAGGTTTCAAACAACCATCCTCGTAAGACAAACTTCAACTACAATCTAGGAAAATAAAGTAACAATATAACTATGAATGTCCCAAAGTTGGCAAATATCTAGCATAGGTTTAAGCTGAGCTGGATGCGAAATTATCTATATGACCTGGCCCTTGATTACTACATTTGAAGGTGATGGCTGCAACATTTTTTCCGAATCAGTTAATGACTATAGGGTTTGGTACTGATGATAAGGTTTGAATAGAAAATTCCAATAATTTTCTTGATCAAACTCATTTACTTTTTTAATCATTTCTTCCTGCATTTTTGTCTTTTGTTTCCACTGTGCTTCTAATAGCTTGATTTCTGAGAGAAATTTAGATGTGGACTCTTTGATAAGCTCAGCTTTCAAAAGCTGTCCATAAACAAATTTAGTAATTTTTTTTGTTAACTTTGATGGTTTCGTTGCTGCTTTGTCTGCTTGTCTTAGGTGTGGTTCCCAATATTTTAATAAGATTTCCTTGTGAAATTTATCTACCTGGGGTAGATCAGGTAGATAAATTTCCTTTCTTGAGTCTGATACTCGCCATTGGATGTATTCATTGATTTTATTCCCAATTTTCTCACACTCAATTTTCTTGATAGCCACTTGTTGGATCAGGATTTCACTTGAATCATAATAAGAGCTAGTAATAGAAGCCTGTTGGCAAAATAATTCTTGTTGCTGCTTTAGCTTAACATTCAATTCCAATGCTTCTTTTATGAATTTCTCTACCTGTGGTTGGATTTTTATTTTTTTCATTGCTGCTTCCAGTTGAGTTTCCTTTTCTGTAAGTTGCACTTGATGTTGTAAACTTAACCTTTCAAATCCATTTGAAATTGAGAAATTTTCAATTCCATTTGCCTGCAGGAGTTAGGCTTTTCTTGCTCTAATAGTCTCTCTAAATCTTGTATTTTTTCTTCTCTCTACTTCAGTACAAATTGAACTTCATTGGTCTTATCAATAGTGGCAATATTATATGCCCCTGCTAACTGTGATAGCTTAGTTAAATTTTCAGTAGGAACAACTAGAGGATCCTTCCATAAAACGTCAATAAATTCATTTGTAAGATTTGAGACTTTATCATCAATTCTTCTCCTTTTTCTTCTCTTGAATACAACCTTATGATTAGGACTGTAGAAGACATCCATTGAAGGAATTTCCTCAATTTGTAAAACTATCTTCTCTGTTGGGTAGGCTGGAATAATCTCTCGATCATGAGTTTCAGGTACATGTTGTAGTGGAGTTGTAGTTTCCACTAATTTCTAAGAATTCTCTGGCGTCTAAAAACTGGTAGTTTGATCAGTATTAGGATTTGGTTGAGATGTTTGTAGTACCTTAGAAAACTTATCCCATTCATTATTCAAATCTTTTGGCTGAGATTTTTCTGCTTGATCAGGTGTATTTTGACTGTGCTGGATTTCTTGGGAAGACAATTCAGTTCCATTAATTCCTCCTTTCTCTTGCATTTCAATCTCTTTTATTAATTTATCAATTACCTTTTATGGGCTCTCATTTATGTTTTCGGATTCATTATTAGAATGATCTAAATTCTGAGAATTGTATTTTGATTGCCCTGACTCATTTTCAAACATGTCTTTAGCTTCATTATCTGAGCTAATACTCAGAGTTGGTCTGTCAACTTATTCAATAATCAATAAGTCTAAAGGAATCCCTTCCAATATATTGTTTCTGTATGCTTGGAAGGTTTCATTGTCATCTTGATTGAGCTGATTGGATGTGATTTTTAGTACATCTTTAAACTTCTCAATGCCTTGGAAGAAATCATCAAATCTATCAATCTCTTTCAAAAAAGGCTTCAAATTGAGCTTTGTGGTGAAATTCTCAATCACATCATTGGGATCATATGGCCGCTTTGGAATTATAGCCAAATTTAATAAATTAAAATTTGAAACTTCCTTGAAGATATGAACAATATCAAAAAGTGAAAAAGTACAGCACTACAGAGGGAAATTAGACCAAACGGCCTTCTTAGTATCTTTGAGTTGCCTTGAAATACCATTTACCACAAGTTGGTAAGCAATCTCTCTAGAAAGTATCTTGTCAAGAACATAATAGGGTAGGACGTGGGGAGAAGCATAACTTCCAAAAAATCTGACATAGGTGAATCTCTCTTCCGCAAACCATCTGGAAATAGGAAAAATGCCTGCACTAGCTTCTTTGGAAATCCTAGGGGCTTTCTCATTAAATATAATCTGGTGCATAGGCAGAATGAATCTATGGAAAATGTTGTAAAAATGAAGATGAAAATCTGACTCCCAAAGGGCTCTGTGGTAAATGTGGATTGGATTTGGGTCTTGGGCCATCCACTACCATCCCATGGTTGGAAAACTCAAACAAAAGAAAATAGCATCCATGACATAGGAAGTCATGTAAAAGGGCGGTATTACCCTAGAGGAAACACTTCTTTTACTTCTATAATCCATTATACTTCTAGCCAAATTATCAGACAAGATATTTTCCCAATTCAGAATTAAGGAATTGATGATTACGTCAAGTAATGGGACCCAATCTATAAAAAACCTAATAGTATCAGGCTTTGCAAATAATCTACACAACATACCGACAACATAGCAATAAGGGGAAGGAATTTGTGCTATTAGGTACATACCAATTTTGTCCCGTTTCAGCTTTCCTTGGTTATCCTTCCATTCCTTTATAACTTTCATTAGGTTTGGATGTTTCTTTTTAAAGCTTTGTACAAAAGCTTTGTCATTATTTTGCTGCGGGATGGGTAAGTGGTACGTTGTCTTCAAATCTTCTGCCCTGAATGAACCAATATCCTCATCCTTTGAATTCTTAAATTTTCTATCTGCTATGTTCAAGTGGTCAATTACCCACTTAATCATATATGTATAGGGGAGGATCTTCAGGCTTGTTGCTACTTTATGAAGGAATAAGCATGCAACGTCTAAATAAGAAGGGTTTGAAGAAAATGACGCTCCTTCTGTAGCAATTTTGGTTATTACCCTTGGTTTTTCATTCTCGAAGATTTGGTACATTTCCTCCCACGAGGAACTGTCACTATCCTTGTTGCAGGTGGTATATGAGAATAAGATAGACATATCTGAGTCTTCAGTAGATGATGCTTGTGCAATTTCCTTTCGTTTCTTGTTCAACCCTATTATCCTTACTCCGTTAAGTGGTTTCCTAAATTCAAGCGAATAGAGCGAACTTTAGATCTGAGGTAAATGGAGAGAAGGATAAAGTTAAAGCGATATAACCAAAAATTTGACGTTCAATCATTCAAAACATGCTCAAAGTAGATATGAATCTTTCAAACCTTTACTCTCATTAAATATCGTTAATCACCCATAATTCTCCCAATCAAATCTCTTATGCACCTTTACGTGAAATGTCTATTCGATCAATTTAAGACGTTAGATCTTATATCTATTTGATTAGATGTGAATCATTTCGCGCATTTGAGTAATAACTATCAATATCGCATATTGCAACTCAAAACTATTTCTATTAGTTATTTTTACCGTTACTGATGAATTTCGTGAAATGTGATTAGCACAAATCGCAGATTGCAATTTCCATACGGTAATAAAACTTGCATTTGGTTATTTGTTGTGAAATTAAAAGTGCATTATGGAATCACACCGATTTGCTTTATCAGACATTTTGAAGTTTTATTATTGTTGTTTTATTAATTCATCGGGTCCGACTAATCACAACTCTTACCGAATTGTTATAAGTTGGTCTTTTTTAAAAGGTGCGATGCGATTTTCTTTTAAAGCTGTGTTTAAAGATTTTGTAATGGGAGTTTTAAATGATTCAAAAAAAGTTTTAGCACATATAGTAGCTCGCAACACTTAATATGTTTTAAGTTGTTAGGCTTGTAAGCTATGTGATTTGCAATGAGCGCTGAGAAATCAAAGCGAAAAGGGAAAGAACTTTATTTCCTAAATTTTTAAGGCTTAGGCTAAGATAAAATCAAAATAATAAATTTCATATTTATTTTAAAGGATCCCCATTTAGTGAAAAAAATGGGCGTTGTTGTATAGTACAACATGGACCCAATTGGCTTGTACAACAACACTTTCAAGAGCCACCAGGACATGCTCTACCGACACACGCTCTGTCAATGCTACAAAAAATGCAGAATATAGGACATTTACAACTTCATCTTCGGAAACACATCACCCCTATTCCACAAATGTTCCATTATCCCACGCCCCTATCAGTTTACATCAAATTCTAGTTAGATGGATCACATAAAAACGCAAGGATGAATGGATCCTGCTTAGTCAACAGGGTTGGTCTTCCAGCACTGGGCAACGCAGATGGGACCAAAGAATACATGTGGGATTTCAATTCCAATCTGGATGTTCATGGAATGTAGCTCGACAGGCTCTGGAAGATGTACTCAAGAATGATTTTCTTGAATTCTTATTTGGGCACTCAAGCACTGTTATAAAAATGGCTGCAAGGAGCTTCTGCCCGATAACCACCTATAGGCTCTGGCTTGTGAACAAATTGGCATTTTCCTTTTGATCATGTTGTTATTATATTTCAGGTTAGGAGGGGGGTTGATTTTCTGTTGTGTATATGGAGAGAGGGTTGATTTTCTTTGGATGGGAGGCCTAAGGTGGGTTTTACTGTTATGGCAACCTTGTTTAAAATCAATATTATTGTTCAAAGTATTGTAAAGGTCGCTTTCAAAGTTGACATGAGCACATTATTGCAAGGGAGAGTTTTGCATCTTGTAGAATACATTCAATGAACAATGTTTCTTCCACTATCGTCATATTATTTACTGCTCTTCTTTTGTTCACAACTGGCGCAAATTTATGTTTTCAGGCCATCTAAGATCAATCCATCAGCAATGGACAAAATAAAACAAAATCAAGTCGATGTTGGAGGGATCAATTTACATGTTACAGAGATTGGATCAGGTACTGATTCCAATTCTAAACAATGCACTCAAGTAATAGATTCTAGGTTGGAGCTGCGTTAGTGGGTATTATATTTGTTTCAATTTTGAATAGGAACATATTGTTATTTTCAGGGTTTCTGTGGATTTTATATCTATTTCAATATTGAATACGCATAAATTGTTATTTTCGGGGTTTCTGTGGGTTTTATATTTGTTTCAGTTTGAGTAAGTGAATAATCTTAGTGGGTTATATATATGTTTCAATTTGAGTAAGTTAATATTCTTAGTGGGTTATATATCTGTTTTAATTTGAGTAAGTGAATATTCTTAGTGGATTTTATATCTGTTTCAATTTTGAGTAGACACATATTGTTATATTCACCGTTAATATTAATCTCTGTGTTTTATATCTATTTCAAATTTGATTAGGCACAACATGTTTGTTGGTTTTATATCTGTTTCAAGTTTGAATAGGCACACCTTATTATACATGATTATGGTTAAGATAGATCCAAATTTTTCCAATTTTTAATTAGAACACATTGCTATAATTGTGTGCAGGTCTAGAAGTGTTCTTACTCCATGGATTTCCAAATATATGGTATTCGTGGCATTATCAGTTGGCAACATTGGAAAAGGTAGGGTTTCATGTAATTTCTCCTGATCTTCGAGGCTATGGGTTCTCTGACTAGCCCTCCAAACCAGAGAAAATTACATTCTTTGACATTGCTGAAGACTTGGTTGGTCTTCTTGATGCTATGGGTATTGAGAAAGTAAGTTTATGGTTTGGCCTTCTAGTCCCAATCAAAGTTCCTAGAGAGGAAAAGTATAAACTTCCAGGTTACAAACTATTTTTTCACCTCAATGTTATAAGATGCAAAAATATTGAGGGTTTTGCAATTAGAGTGTTCAAGAGTGTTTTAATTCCTCTAATAGATTAATATGGATGTATGGTAGGTAGTCTTGGACTATGATGATTCATATTTATTATCTTGCACATGATAGTGTTGGGGAGGTTCCTAACTATATTTTCTAACTCATATATCTGAAACTACTCTCCATGAAGCAGGGGTATGTTGTGGGGAAGGATTTTGGAGAAAATATTGCATACTCTGTTGATCTATCACCCAGATCGAGTGAAAGAAATTGTAACGTTGGGTGTACCTTATAGAAAGCCAGGTGAATTTGATAAAGCAAACTTGGCTATGAAAGGTTTCTATATTAGACATTAGCAAGTTTTTTTCCCCTCCCTCTCCCTAGTATGCAAAAAAAAATGAATTTTTATTGGGCCGATCCTTATTGAATATAATTTCCCGTTCACATAATTTTGAATTGGTAGGGGCTAGGAAGAGGCTTGGTAGATTTTGGGTGTTTTGATGTAAAAACAGTTATAAGGAATATATATATACACTTTTCTCTAGAAGTGAACTGCCTGTAGTAGAAGACGGCAAGGAGATAATGGATCTCTATGATCCTTGTACACCATTTGCACCTTTGTTTACTGAGGATGACCTTCATATGTACTCAAACATGTATGATAAATCTGGGTTTGTTTTCTCTCTGCAAGTTCCATACATTTGCTGCAAAATGTATATTTTTTCCTAGGTTTTTCATTTTGCATTATTTTCAGTCCAAATCACCATGAGATGCTTATGATATTCAACCTAAATAAATTTGTTCTAAACGTGTGATTTATAGGGATTGGGGGAGGCTGGCCCATTTCAAGCACTACACTGTTCAATCTCCTTGCCTTCTAATAATAGGGAACACAGATTATGTAATGAAATTTCTACGGACAAAGTATTATATCAAGAGTGAAATGATCAGGTCTAATGTGCCCAATCTAGAGATCAAGTATATTTCAGAAGGAAGCCATTTTGTTCAGGAAAAATTTCCAGAAGAAGTGAATAAAATTCTTGTTGGGTCCCTAAATCAACACTTGTGAGCAGTAGATATAGAGAATAGTTGGGGATTATAGAAGGAAGAGAATATTTATGTTATAAAACTTTTTAAAGTTGCAAGTTTTAGAAATATACATATGAAATGTGGTGTGTTATTATCAGTTTGTTCATTCTGTAGCTTTCAATTTTTTAAACAGATATTTTTTTTTGAGTTGAGGGCAAGAAATGGTCCTCACTTATTTTTTTATTGAGGGGCCCTTTTAATTTTGAAAACCTTATATTTTGCTGTCCACTGACCCTTTTAATTTTGGAAACAAAAGTATATGATGTGCCTTGAAATTAGAGAATAATTTGATGAAGGTGAACTAATTTAGTTATAAAAAAACAAATTGAAAAAATTATTCCCAAAGCCCAATCTTGAATAGACACATATTGTTATTTTCAGGCTTTCTGTGGGTTTTATATTTATTTCAGTTTGAGTAAGTGAATATTCTTAGTGGGTTTCAGTTTGAGTAAGTGAATAGTCTTAGAGGGTTTCATATCTATTTCAATTTTGAGTAGACACACAATTCCTCGTTGAAAACAAATCCTCTCTATGCTTCATGTCATAACCTGAGGTTGCTAGATTATATGTTAGATGATTGAAACATATTCATCCATTGGATGATCATAGTCAAAGGTAGTTGGAAGTATTTCGTTTCCAATGCAGTTATAAAAACATCCTATTGATCCGTTGATCATCCCATTGAGCATGAAAGTATATTGCTCTTACCCACAAAATAGTGTTAGGGAACCCAATTTCCTTCTACAACCGTGCTTTCGAGAGCCACCAGGACACGCTCTATAGGCACACACTTTGTTAATGCTACATAAAATGCAAAATATAGGACATTTATGAATTCATCTTTGGAAACACATCGCCCCTATTCCACAAATGTTCCATTCTCCCACACCCATGTTAGTTTAAATCAAAGTATGACGAGATGGATCCCATAAAAACGCAAGGCCAGATGGATCCTGCTTAGTGAACAAGGTTGGTCTTCCAGCACTGAGAAACGTAGTCGGGACCGAAGAATACATGTGGGATTTCGATTCCAATCTAGATGTTCATAGAGCATATCTCGGAAGACTGTGGAGGATGTATTCAATAACGATTTTCTTGAATTCTTATTTCAGCACTCAAGCACTGTTATAAAAATTGTTGCAAGGAGCTTCCACCCAATATCCACCTGAAGGCTTAGGCTTATGAACAAAATGGAATTTTCCTTTTGATCCAGTTGTCAGTATATTTCATGTTAGGAGGGGGACTGATTTTCTGTTGTGTACATGGAGCGTTTCTGGTGATGCTGCTTTGGATGGAAGGCCTAAGGTGGGTTTTACTATTATGCCAACCTTTTTTAAAATAAATATTATTTTTCAAAGTATTGTAAGAGTCACTTTCAAAGTTGACATGGACACAATATTGCAAGGAATACTTTTCAATCTAGCAGACTACATTCAATGAACCATGTTTCTTCCACTCTCGTCACATTATTTACTACTCTTCTTGTGTTCACAACTAGCGCAGATTTAAGTTTTAAGGCCATATAAGATAAATCCATTAGGAATGGACAAATAAAACACAAGAAAGTCAATGTTGGAGGGCTCAATATACATGTTGCAGAGATTGGATAAGGTATTGATTCCCATTCCAAACAATGTACTCAAGTAATAGACTCCAGGTTGGAGCTGCGTTAGTGGGTATCATATCTATTTCAATCTTGAATAAGCACATATTGTTATTTTCAAGGTTTTTGTGGGTTTTATATCTGTTTCAATCTTGAATAAGCACAAATTGTTATTTCCAGGGTTTCTGTGGGTTTTATATCTGTTTCAGTTTGAGTAAGTGAATATTCTTAGTGGGTTATATATTTGTTTCATCTTGAGTAAGTGAATATTCTTACTGGGTTTCAGTTTGAGTAAGTGAATATCATTAGTGGGTTTTAGTTTGAGTAAGTGAATATCCTTAGTGGGTTTTAGTTTGAGTAAGTGAATATTATTAGTGGGTTTCAGTTTGAGTAAGTGAATATTCATAGTGGGTTTTATATCTATTTCAATTTTGAGTAGACACATATTGTTATATTCACTATTAAGATTAATTTTTGTGTTTTATATCTATTTAAAATTTGATTGGGCACAAAGTGTTTGTTGGTTTTATATATGTTTCAAGTTTGAATAGGCACACCTTGTTATACATGATTATGGTTAAGATAAATCCAGATTTTTCCAATTTTGAATTAGAAGACATTGTTATAATTGTGTGTAGGTCCATTAGTGCTCTCACTGCATGGATTTTCAGAGATATGGTGTTTGTGGCATTATCATTTGACAACATTAGAAGAGGCAGGGTTTCATGCAATTTTTCCCGATCTTCAAGGCTATGGGCTCTCTGACCAACCCTCTAAACCAAAGAAAGCTACATTCATTGAAATTGCTTAAGACTTGATTTGTCTTCTTGATGCTCTGGGTATTGAGAAAGTAAGTTTATGGTTTGGCCTTCTAGTCCCAATCAGAGTGCGTAGAGAGGAAAAATATAAACTTCAAGGTTACAGAGTATTTTTTCACCTAAATGTTATAGGATGCAAAAATATTGAGGGCTTTGCAGTTATAGTGTCTAAGGGTGTTTTAATTCCTCTAATAGATCAGCATGGACGTATGGTGGGTAGTCTTGGACTATGTTGATTCATATTTATTATCTTGCAAATGATAGTGTTGGGGAGGTTCCTAACTATATTTTATAACTCATATATCTGAAACTGCTCTCCATGAAGCAGGGATATGTTGTGGGGAAGGATTTTGGAGCAGTTATTTCATACAATTTTGATCTGTCACCTAGATCGAGTGAAAGGAATTGTGATGTTGGGTGTACCTTACAGAAAACCAGGTGAATTTGCTAAAGCAGATTTGGCTCTGAAAGGTTTTTATATTAGACATTGATGGGTTTTATTTTTCTCCTGCCTCTCCCTAATATGCATTAAACAAGGAATCTGTATTGGGAAAACCCTTATTGAATAGAATTATCTGATCACATCATTTTGAATTGGTAGGAGCCAGGAAGAGGCTTGGTAGATTTTGGGAATTTTGATGTAAAAACAATTATAAGGAATATATATACACTTTTCTCCGGAAGTGAACTGCCTGTAGCAGAAGATGGTAAGGAGATAATGGAACTTTATAATCCTTCTACACCATTGCCACCTTGGTTCACTGAGGATGACAATTTTTTTTTTAACAATTCTAAATTTAATATTATGAAGAAGCTTGTCACAATCTTGATTAGGGAAATAAATGGTCCTCACTTCCTTATTTTGTTGTCGAGGGACCCTTTTAATTTTGAAAACCTTATATTTTTTTGTCCACTGACCCTTTTAATTTTGGAAACAAAGGTATATGATGTGCATTGAAATTAGAGAATAATTTGAAGAAGGTGAACTAAGTTAGTTATTAAAAACATAAATTGAAAAACGTATTCCCAAAGTCCAATCTTGAATAGGCACATATTGTTATTTTCTGGGTTTGTGTGGGTTTTATATTTGTGTTAGTTTGAGCAAGTGAATATTCTTAGTGGGTTTCAGTTTGAGTAAATGAATAGTCTTAGTGGGTTTCAGTTTGAGTAAGTGAATATCCTTATTGGGTTTTGTATCTGTTTCAATTTTGAGTAGATTTGTATTTTTATATTTAGTGTCAAGATTAATCTTCAAATTTGATTAGGCACAAACTATTTGTTGGTTTTATATTTGTTTCAATTTTGAATAGGCGCACCTTGTTATACATGATTATGGTTAATAGGGGTACCTTGTTATACATGATTGTGGTTAAGATAAATCTCTACTAGTAAGTTTTTGATTTTTCCAATTTTGAATTAGAACACCTATCCTTTCCATCAATCAACTATAGCTCCCAAATCTCCTCCAGAGCTACGGTTTCCAAGCCCTACCCAAATCTATTACTAAAAATTCCAAGTAGTATAACAAGAGTGAATCCCTACCTGAATCTATCACCAAAATGGTTTCCAAGCCCTACTTGAATCTATTACTAAAAAATGCAAGTACCATAACAAGAGTGAATCCCTACCATTCCAAGTAGTAGAACAAGATTGAAGCCATACTTGAATCAATTACCAAAATATTCATAGTGGAACAAGTGTGGCCCTTCTTATTTCATTACACACATTTTTAAGGAGCCTTTTTATTCATTATGGAAAAGGGATTCTACTCATTTATCTTTGAAATAAAATAATATAGGGATACTACTCATTTCTATTTGAAATCAAATAATATAGGGATAATATATTCACAAGAGATTCCTAGTTTTGAAGCTTTAAAGGACTTTTTCTCAATTGAACTTGAATTTTGACCTTGTGGAAGAAATTATTGTTGTAGTCGTCATGTGGATAAAACAACCAAGATTCCTTTTTTTCATTGATATTTTGTGATGTCAAATTTATGGAAACAATAGGAAAGATGTAAGGTAAATCCATTAAAAATTTTTGAGCAAAATAAGAAATGTTTTAAAATTCTCAAATTCATTTTGAGTTTCACTGTGTGAAAGGATTGCACAAAGCCTAATTACAATTAGGTGATTGGATCCAAGTTCAAAAGTTGGAATATTAATAAATCATTTTAAATGCAATTAGTGTCATGAATATGGCAATTCCACAAAGGATTGCCCCAAAAGAGCACTTTGTAATTTATTTTGGATGAGTTCAAGAAACTTCACAATGTCAAATCAGAATGAGCAGAAAAAAAAAGCACTCCTTAAAACTTAAAACAAATTCATAGTAATTGTAAAATAAAACCAATATATTATAGATAATGGAAAACATGAAACCCTTTAAGAAGAGTCTAAACATGGAGAAAGGGAAATTTTTTTAGGGAAATGAAAAAATCATTTTGTAAAAGTGAAAATGAACTTGAATCCAAAAGAAAATATTAGAGTTTGATGTTTTAGTTTCTTTGTGATGCAACCCACCTAGCTTCCATGTTTTTTCTCTAAGTTCTCTCTGAGATTTGATCCCACGTGGATACATTAAAATCCATAAACATTTATTTGAACCCCTACTATCATTGCTCCCTCAACCTTCATATAGTGTTGTGAATTGTTACAACACTTGGGGTATTTAGTGTATAGGCACCACCTGCCTTCACTTTCCTAACCCGAATACTATTAAAATTTTCAAGATGGAACTAAACTCTGGTCTTTGCGTGTTGAACATGGGTTCATTTAAAACCCATCGATTTCAACCTGTATAGATTTACAAATCCAAATACAAATAAATGGGAGATGGGCTGCCATATAACTTATGAATACTCCAGATTCAAAACAAACTAGATTTTCTTTAAAGAACTATACCAATGTATCCGCTCCAAATTCGTTTGAGAGCCTAATTTTTTTATTTTTTTGTCCGTATTTTATTAGGGACTGTTAGGTCCCTATATTACTAGTATAGTCCCTTATTTTTGTTAGTGTAACCCCCTTATTGTTATTATTGTACCCCTGTAACCCCCATATTGTTATTATTGTGCCCTTAAATTATTATTGTTAGGTCGGCTAGGATTACATTGTGGCCCCATGGACTCCTATATATAGAAAGGAAGTTTTGTAATTTGAATCATCCAAGAATTGTTCATTCATGTAATGTATTAGAGGTTGCCCCCTTGAAGTGGCTTATTTCTAAGGCATTGATATCTCTTTTATTCTCTATTTGGAGCTGGTTTCACAACATTTGGTATCAGAGCTTTGAGATTCTAGGGTTTCGCTGCTCCAAACAGATCATCGTGGAATTTTCACTATAAATTTTTTCTACGAAGGTTAAGAATCTGAAATTTTTAGAGTGTGAAGCCAAAATCCTAAGGAACATCGTCGCAAAATTTCAGAGCTTGGTTCGAAATATTTTCGGAGATATGTTCTATGCAAGTTAGGTCATTTTGCAGGATCCTAAATTTAACCTAAACAAATCATCATGGTATTTGCGTAATAAATTTTGTTATACGAAGGTTCAAAAGCTAAATTTTTTTGAGTGCGAAGCCGCAATCCTAAGGAACATCGTCGCAGAATTTCAGATATTGGTTCGCAATATTTTCGGAGATATGATATGTGGAATTTAGGGATTTTTGAGGCTTCTGAATTTCATCTCAAAGAGGTGGTTGTGGGAAAATCTTCATAGCTCTCTCTCTGAGCATCGGATTGGAATGCTGTAAAAAGTGACCGCAAGTACACAGACTGTAGTTTTCGGTCTATCAATTTCAAAGCCAAAGGTAAGAAAAATGACACATGGCAAGTCATACAAGTTTGTTCTACTGAACTATTCCAAAACTAGGTCATTGTGGGAGATTGGACATAATTTTGTCTTGAAGAATCCAAATTAGAATAGACCTGTGGCATTTGAAAGAAGCTTTAGAGGGCTACTATAGGGCTAAATTTTAGATATTTAGGATCCACAATTATAGAGATATTTCAATTTCAATATCGAGCTCCTCAAAAGCAAGTAAAAGGTGTGTATTTTTTTCCCGAATTTCATAAGTCTTGTTTGAAGAATCAAGTTGAATTGATTCCAAGGGAATATTGTAGAATAGATATCAGTATTGGATTATAAAATGGCCCCTAAAAAGAATTCAACACCCATTAAGCCTTTAGAAAGCTCTACTATGACTCATGAAGACGAATAATGGCAACATGACATATCAAAATTACAAGAGCAAGTGCAACAAATTTCGCTCTCGCAAAGAGCAACAAAAAATGACATGGAAGTTTTGAAGAAAGGCGTGGAATCTAAGATAGATGGCATGGAATCTAAGATTGATGGCATGGAGGCTGGAATGGAATCTAATATGGATGACATGGAAGCTAAGATCGATGAGAAAATGGAAAACATGAAGAATTTTCTAAAAGCAGACATGGAAGGTTTGACAAAGTTGATACAAGAAAGGTTTCCTAATGGTGAAAAAATAGTAGAAGAACCTCATGATGAGAACAAAATAAATGTTAATCGTGATTTCATAAACTCTAATGTTGGCGGGAAGAACCACCATATTCCAAAGATGGATATGAGGAAGTTTGATGGAAAGGATCCTGTAACATGGATACTACAGTTGGAGCAATATTTTGATCTCCATAACGTGCAAAACACACAAAAGGTATGCATTGCAACTTTACATTTAGAACAAAATACATTTGTATGGTATCGATGGCTTTGCTTCCGTAAAAAAATTGTCACTTGGTCAATTTTTACGGAGGAAATGATAGCACATTATGAGGATACAAAGGGCAACACCTTCTTTAGCCAATTGATAAATCTCAAACAAAAGGGTTTAATGGGGGAGCACATTGAGGACTTCCAAAAATTGAATATAAGGGTAACTGATATTCCAGAGGAACACAAGATTGATCTCTTCATATGTACTTTAAAGGATAATATCCAACACGAAGTTCGCGTTTTGGAACCTGATTCATTGGAGAAGGCATTCAGGTTGGCAAGAAAAATTGAATGTAAAATTATGGCGACAAGGAAGCTTACCACTCACTTCTATAAAGAGGGAAGTGTTGCTACTTCTAGATTTCCACA
The DNA here is from genome assembly GCA_034641835.2 of Pinus albicaulis. Lineage (NCBI taxonomy): Eukaryota > Viridiplantae > Streptophyta > Pinopsida > Pinales > Pinaceae > Pinus > Pinus albicaulis. Next base: position 99,307,762 of record CM076574.1, on the reverse strand, counting down.
ACCTACAAGGTTGACACCACAATAATTGGAAGAAAAAAGAGAAAAAGGGCTTTGCTACAGTTGTGATAGAAAATTCACTAAAGGTCGTAAGTGTGATGAGAAGAAATTATTTTACATAGATTGTGAAGAGGAAGAAGAAAATGAACAAGAAGAAGATATACACCAGGAACCAACCCAAGAAGAGGAAGAAATGAGACTGAACATATCGTGTAATGCATTAGCAGGAATTACCACTCCTAAAACTCTCAATATAGAAGGAAATATCAAGAAGAAAAATGTAATAGTGTTTATTGATTCAGGTAGTACCCATAATTTTATTCATTGTAAGGTAGCCAAGGAATTGAATTGTTTCCTATAACCAGCACCAGAATTTCAAGTGATGATTGCAAATGGAGGAACTATAAATTGCTCTGGAAAATTCCATAATATCAAGCTAACCATGGGGGAATATTTATTAAATATTTCAATTCTTTCCATTCCTATGGGAGGTTCTGATGTTGTACTAGGAGTGCAATGGTTACAATCTTTGGGGACGGTAGCTTTTAATTTTCAAGAAATTTTCTTGAAATTATTTTTAGAAGGAAAGGAAGTCGAATTATGGGGTATTGCAGGGAATTTGAGAAAGACAATAAGCTCTAATGTCATGAAAAAGCTTCTAAAGAAATAACAACGAAGCATAATTGCACAATTATGCTCACTAGAAGTTCCAATATCAAAATCATTTATTTCTGTAGATCTCCAAAAAGTCTTGGACAATCATTCCAAGGTTTTTGAAACTCCAAAAGGACTCCCACCTATTCGTGATCATGATCATGCTATTCATTTGATTCCAGGAAGTGTTCCTCCAAACATCAGTCCTTATAGATATCCATATGTCCAAAAGAGTGAAATTGAATGTATGATTCCAAAAATGTTAGAGGCGGGTATAATTCAACCTAGTCAAAGTTCTTTCTTTGCTCCTATAGTATTGGTAAACAAGAAGGATGGATCATGGCACATGTGTCCATATTATAGGGAGCTCAATAAGCTCACCATTAAAGATAAATTTCCCATTCCTGTGATTGATGAATTATTGGATGAATTACATGGAGCAATCTATTTTACCAAATTGGATCTTCGTTCAGGGTATCATCAAATTAGAATGAAGACTGAAGATATTTCGAAAACAACATTTCAAACTCATGAGGGTCATTATAAATTTTTGGTAATGCCTTTTGGCCTTACCAATGCACCTTCTACATTTCAAGGGTTGATGAATTCCATTTTCAAACCCTTCCTTAGAAAATTTGTGCTAGTATTTTTTGATGATATTCTAATCTACAACAGGTCTTGGAAGGATCATGTTGAACATGTTGACAGGGTGCTCAAACTATTGCAGGAGAAACAATTATATGCAAAAACATCCAAATGTTTCTTTGGAGTACAAGAAGTGGAATATCTGGGTCATATTGTATCTCACGAGGGTGTTAAAGTAGACCCTAACAAAATTAAAGCCATTAAGGAATGGAAAGTCCCCAAAACCATAAAGCGGTTGTGAGGATTTCTCAGGTTAACAGGGTATTATCGCAAGTTTGTTAAGAATTATGGGAGAATAGCAGCACCTCTAACAACATTATTGAAGAAAGATGCATTTTCATGGACTCCTGAAGCAACTAAGGCCTTTGAACATCTTAAAGAGGAAATGTGCCTAGCACCGATCTTAGCTATGCCAGACTTCACAAAAACCTTTATTGTGGAATGTGATGCCTCAGGAAATGGAATTGGTGCAGTTTTAATGCAGGAAGGAAGACCCATTGCTTTTGAAAGTCGTCCAATCAAAGGAAAGTATTTACAGAAACCTATTTATGAGAAGGAAATTTTAGCAATACTACATGCATTAAAGAAATGGCGAACTTACCTAATGGGAAGACACTTCAAGGTAAAAACTGATCATGATAGTCTTAAACACTTTTTGGAACAAAGACTATCGTCAGAAGAGCAGCAAAAATGGGTCACAAAAATGTTGGGTTATGACTTTGAAATAATCTACAAAAAAGGAAAGCTTAATGTTGTTGCAGATGCACTCTCAAGAAAGAATGAAAAGGTGTAAGCATTGCTTTGTGCCATCTCTATTATCCAACCAGATTGGATAATTGAAGCAAGAGATGAATGGAAGAAGGACAAAGATGTGTGGACACTCATTCAAAAGTTGCAGCAAGATCCTAGTACATCTGATACATTTAGTTGGAAAAATGATTCCTTATGGTACAAATATCACTTATATCTTTGTAAGAATTCCCAACTAAAACAAAAGATTGTTTTGGAATTGCACACTTCTCCTTTAGGAGGACACTCAGGATTTTTAAAAACTTACCACAGGGTGAAGAAAGAATTTTTTTGGGATGGCCTTAAATCTGATATTCAAAAGTTTGTGGCGAAATGTTTGGTTTTCCAGCAGAATAAAGTGGAGACAATTAAGACCCCGAGACTTCTACAACCTTTATCCATTCCAAGTCAACGTTGGGAGGAGATTTCAATGGATTTTATCACAGGTTTACCTAAGTCCAAAAGAAAAAGTGTCATCATGGTGGTAGTTGATAGACTTACCAAGTATGCACACTTTTGTGCATTATCTCATCCATTTAAAGCAAGTACAGTTGCTACTACATTTATGGACACAATTAAAAAGCTACATGGAAACCCAAGGGTTATTGTGAGTGAAAGAGATCCCATTTTTACTGGAAATTTTTGGACGGAGTTATTTTCTTGTTTGGGTACTCAATTAGCTCATAGCTCATCTTATCATCCTCAATCCGATGGTCAAAATGAGATAGTAAATAAATGTTTGGAAGGATATCTTTGTTGTTTTGTATCTGATAAACAAACACAATGGGTCAAATGGTTACCTCTCGCTGAATGGTGGTATAACACTTCCTTCCATATTGCAGAAAAAATGACCCCATTTATGGCACTTTATGGATATCATCCACCATCCATCACATCATATTTAAGATAAAATTTGAAGGTTCAAGCAGTGGAAGATCACATCGAGCATCAAAAAGAAGTTCTCCAACTCTTAAAGGACAACCTAAATTTGGCACAAAATCGAACGAAACAAGAGGCAGATCAATATCACAGCGAGAGAAGTTTTGATGTAGGAGACTGGGTATTTTTACGGCTACAACCATACAAAAAAATGTCCCTCAAGCAAGTTAAGAAGGATAATAAATTATCGCCAAAGTATTATGGTCCTTACAAGGTGTTGCAAAATATTGGTACTATGGCATACAAATTGGAGCTTCCTGCTTCTTCACGAGTGCATCCAATTTTCCGTGTTTCATGCTTAAAGAAGGTTATAGGTGAAAATCTTCCAGTTCAAACAATATTGCCAAAACTTGATGAGGAAGGAAAAATAATATTTTAACCTGAAGCAGTCACGGAAACAAGAACTTGACAGCTACAGAATCGATCAATTTCAGAGTATCTCATCAAGTGGAAGAACTTACCCACTGAAGATTCTACATGGGAGGATGAGAATTTTATACAGAAGCACCCAAAGCTACTCAAGTGTTGAGGACAACACTTTTTTGAAGGAGAGGGGCATGTTAGGTCCCTATATTACTAGTATAGTCCCTTATTGTTGTTAGTGTAACCCCCTTATTGTTATTGTTGTACCCTTGTAACCCCCATATTGTTATTATTGTGCCCTTAAATTATTATTTTTAGGTCGGCTAGTATTACATTGTGGCCCCACTAGGATTACATTGTGGCCCCATGGACTCCTATATATAGAAAAGAGGTTTTGTAATTTGAATCAACCAAGAATTTTTCATTCATGTAATGTATTGGAGGTTGCCCCCTTGAAGTGGCTTATTTCTAAGGCGTTGATATCTCTTTTCTTCTGTTTTTGGAGCTAGTTTCACAACAGGGACTGGATATCATTCGCTACACATAACAAAGTATTTACAAAGAATTACATGGGCTCTCAACCATATCTCTCTCACCCTGATTTTGTTTCTCACTCTGTTTGTGAAACTCTAAGTCCCTAAGAGCTCCCCTTCTAACTTTGACTATACACATACCTATATTTTCCTATTGGCTAAGAAAATATTCTAACCGAACCCAGGTTCTTTGAACATATGTCACAACACCTAAGACTATCCAAAACCACATCTTTAATTTTTTCAATTTTAATAAAGGTCCATTTTTCCATTAGACCAAATCACCAAAACAAATCCAAATTCTTTTTCGAATCTGGAGATTTGTAACTACATCAATTTGCATAATATCACAAATTACATCTTAGGGAAAGTAAAATTATCTTTGGAAATTTCATGACCCCTTGGGTCCTAAACAAAAGTGAGTTGCCTAGGGTTGATGCTCCTACACTATTTTGGAAAGAAAAGTTCGAGCTTATGATATAAAGTTTGGGCAAGAGACTTGCCATGACTGGTGACCAAGTCCATCTCTTTTAACTCCTCCATTTACAATGCAAAACCATGAAAAAGGGTAGCAATAAAAGCTCAAAAAGAAACATGAGAAGAAGAAGCATCAGGAAATATGACTTTGGGATGTAGGGTGTACCCTCAACTAGAATTTTTTATTGAAAAGTGAAGTTTGAGCCTATTCCGTTGTGATGATTTTATCTTGAAATTGTATAAAATTAGGTAGCTTGGAGTATATAATTTATTTGAAATTTTTTAATAAGCATTGAAAAACTTGTAATGTCATTTCTTCAGGAAATAAATCTTAGCTTTGCATGCTTTGCAACTTTTGAAATACATTTATGATATATGCTGTTTCGGTTGCAAAAGAATTGTGGATCATTGAGGGTTGGATATCTTATGGGACTTGAAACTATGTCAATTTCAACAAAAATCTATTTCAATCGACTATATAATGATTCCATGTTCAATCATTCAAAGGGATGTTTTAGAACACTAGTGTATATACTTCATTAAGCAATGATTTTCGACAAAGAGAAGAGCTAGACTTCCTTATTGGAGTCTTCTTCGACCACATCAAATAAAGTTTTGGTGGGTGTTTAGTATTATTATGATCAATAAAGTGGAAAAATACATATTAACTTTCAAAAACTATTGAGTTTTCCCAAATTTCATTGCCAAAAGTTTGCATAAATGGGTTTACATAGATTTCTAAATTAGGATAGCCTCTTAAACAAAAGCCTATTTACCTCTTATGTTATTATTACAAATCCCAAATCTAATGAGATGCCTTTATGTTAGAGGTCATTTTATCTATGTGGATATTGGTGGTCAATCGCCTTTTCCACTTATACCCCCACCATTGTTTCTTTCAATTTTTCAGTTTCCTTAATTGTAGCACATTTTACTATTTTTAGCAGTTTTTCAGGTCATGAACTTTTGGAGCCATTTTAAGGCCCTAAACAACATTTTTTGGGCATGAGAGGTCTAGAAAATTGAATTAAAAGACTTGATGTTAATTATTAGTAATTGTATTCCTCCGATAGATCTTTCTAATGACGTATCATGTGCGTCAAACATAGATAGTCTGCCAAAGTTACGACCCCGGGAAATTGATGTACGTATTTACCCTGATGGGGCCCATAGTCTGGCGTTTCATCTCATAGGGTTAGGTTTTTAAATGTTTAGGGTTTTCCATTGTTTATAAATAATAAATAGGCCTTAGAGCCTCATTGTAACACACTTCAGAGACCTGTAACCACCACATCTCTTCTCAGAGATAAGCTACCAACACCCTAGTTAGTTTATTTCTATTCTATCTGTAAACAAATTTCAGTTCTTTGATATTAATGAAATGAAGTGTTATTACCGCTGCATCTTTGTATTTATAGTTATATGTGTATTATGTTTCATTCCTTCATAAATTTGGATCAGTGGTATCATAGTGGTCTGCTCTTTCTTTGTTTTTCTTTGCATGTCCCCAATGAGGTCAAGGTATAAGGAGTTAGGGCTTGATCTGGTTGAACCCTTGCAAGATTAGCCTCGCAAACCTTGACGACCTCCCATGGAGGAAGAAAATAAAGATGAGGGAGTAGGATATCCTATCAAAATATTGCTCGAGGAGGCCCTCAAGAAACAACAGAACGCGATTATGGATAAATTTTCCCAAATCCTTCAATGGCTGCCCACCTACGACACATCTGCATCCAACAACCACTCTGGAGGCACCACTCCCTTCAAAGTACATGTAAACTCTTACATTCCTATATTGGAAGGCCATATAGATGCAGATGTCATAGATATATGGTTGAATTTGTTGGAAGGGTATTTCTCGGTCCATGATTTCTCCGACTGAGAAAGGGTTACTTTTGCACTCCTCAAAGCCCTCCCCCATGTCAAAGACTGGTGGGAAACATAATGTGAGAAATAGGATCGGAGGGAACCCTCTCTGTCCTCAGCTGCATCCACTTGGAATTCATTCCGGGATGGAATCAATGAACAATATTACCCCATGGGGAGATATGAGGAAAAGTACATCCAATGGACCATGCTGCGGCAGTAATGGGATCAAGTTGTGCACGAGATGACGAATTTTTTCCATATCCTGCACACAAAGTTGGGTATTAAAGATTCATAGAGACATTTGCTGCTCAATTACCATATCTATTTTCACAGATACATTTAGGAGGAAATGTAGTTCCTTGACATTACCTCGCTTGGCGCGACATATCGATGTGCCTCAAAGATCGAGCATAAATTTAAGCATAAGAAGTGAGACTTTGGATATACGTATCTGAAGCCAGGGAAAGGCACCCCAAAAATACAGAAGAAGGGGCAAAGATAAAGCGGGGCGACTTAGAATGACCCCACAAAGCCAAAGAAGGATACGGGGAAGTGGTGTGAATTTCATAACAACCACACTCACAACACAAGCGAGTGCCAGACCAAACAATTTCTAGTGGCGAAACTGAAGGCATTTGAATCAGATGCATGTTCTGATTCTGAGTCAGAACTAGACAAGGGGAATGACAAAGGGAAGAAAATAATTGATGTAGAACCCAACGCCATCGTCTCCACCACCAATATCCAAAAGGAGGAACTCGAAGATCCATAGGAGGGGGAGCGCCTCTTCCATTCCCAAATGTGGGTGAAGGGTTCTCCACTATAATTCCTTGTCGATAGTGGAAGCCAAAAGAACCTCATTTCAACAAAGGTCATGAAGCAACTCTGCCTACCAACCACAACACACCCACAACCGTATATCATTGGGTGGCTTCACCAAGGAAGAGATCTCCGCGTCCGCTAGAAGTGTTGCCTTTCGTACAACATCAAGCCATTCACATATGAGGTATTGTGTGAAGTTTCTCCTCTTGACGTGTCTGATGTATTATTAAGACAACCATACTTGTGGAAGCGACATGCTGTTTGGGAAATAAGTTGTACAACATACCATAGGAAGTACCGCCTCCCGTCATCTCTTTGATTACTTCAAAGCAATGCAGTAAGATTATCTCCCAAACAAGGAAATTCATTATCATTACAATTCACCCACGGGGAAAGAAGAATATTGCGGCCACAACCTCTAAACGCGGTTCCCCTACACGACAACAAAAAATTGACAAATTCGTAGAGGAATACAAAGACATTTTCTCCTCACCCACAAAGGTTCCTCTACACTGTCAGGTCAAGCACTACATTGATCCACCCCCAAGCGCGCCACTATCTGATGTTGTCATGCCTCATGAGACCACACAAACATAATCCACACATGTAATGTCTAAGGATGATAAAGAAACTTGTTTTATTGAATGCATCCAACAGGTCCACGACATCTTGGAGAAATCCAATGCCAAGTACAAACGACGACATAATCAATATTGGTTGACATACAAGTTCCAGGTGGGCGATTAAGTTTGGTTGCATTTGTAGAAAGAACGCCTAACCAGAGCTCATCAGAAGCTCAAACCACTTTGATATGGGCCTTACATCATTATCAAGGTTGTGGAGAAAATTCATTTAAGCTCAGAATTTCCCCATTCCTTGGCCGACAACCAATGTTTAATGTGGATCACCTTCGTCCATACTTTCCACCATTACTAGACACATCCAACATTGCAAATCTCATGGAGGAACTCAACACAATGGGGACCATTGATTCCTGAGAGGGGAGGAATTATCCAGGTGTATATTGGTGGTCATTTTCCTATTCCACTTGGACCCCCACCATTGTTTCTTTCAGTTTTTCAGTTTCCTTAATTGTAGCACAATTTACTATTTTTAGCAGTTTTTCGAGTCCTGAACTTCCGGAGCAGTTTTGAGGCCCTAAATGACGTTTTTTGGGCATGAAAAGTATTACAAAATGGAGTTGGAGACTTGATATCTTTTGTCAAAATTTTTATTCCTCAGATAGATCTTTCTAATGACATATCATGTGCGTCAAACATAGATAGTATGCCAAAGTTATGACCCTGAGAAATTGATGTACCAATTTACCCCGACTGGGCCCATAGTCTGGAGTTTCATCTCCTAGGGTTAGGTTTTTGGATGTTTAGGGTTTTACATTGTTTCTAAATAATAAATAGTTCTTCAAGCCTCATTGTAGCATAATGCAAAGGTTTGTAGCCACCACATCTCTTCTCAGAGATAAGTTACTAATGCCCTAGCTAGTTTATTTCTATTATGTATGTAAACAAAATTCAGTTCTTTGATATTAATGAAATGAAGTGTTATTTCCTCCGCATATTTTTATTTATGGTTATATGTGTATTCTGTTGCATTCTTTCATAAATCTGGATTAGTGGTATCAAAGCGGCCTGCTCTTTCTCTGTTTTTCTTTGCATGTCCCCAACGAGGTCAGGGTATAAGGAATTAGGGCTCAATCTGGTTGAACCCTTATAAGATCAACCTCACAAACCCTAAAGACATCCCATGGAGGAAGAAAAGAAAGACGAGGGAGAAGGAGATCCTATCAAAACATTTCTTGAGGAGAACCTCAAGAAACAAAGGAACACGATGATGGATAACTTTGCCCAGATCCTTCAATGACTGCCCACCTACGACGCATCTACATTGAGCTGGAGGTGCCACTCCCTTCATGGTAAATGTAAAATTTTAAATCCCTACATTTGAAGGCTAGATAGATGCAAACATCGTAGATAGATGGTTTAATTTTCTGGGAGGGTATTTCTCGGACCATGATTTCTCTGACCGAGAAAAGATTACTTTTGCACTCCTCAAAGTCGTCTCCCATGTCAAATATTGGCGGGAAACCTACTATGAGAAAAAGAATGGGAGTGAACCCTCTCTGTTCTCGGCCATACCCACTTGGATTTCATTCCGAGATGGTGTCAAGGAAAAATATTATCCTGTGGGGAGATATGAGGACAAGTACATCCAATGGACCATGTTGCGGCAACAAAGGGATCAAGATGTGCATGAGCTGACGAATTTGTTCCACACCCTACGCACAAACTTGGGTATTAAAGATTCAAAGATACATTTGGTGCTCAAGTACCACAGCTGTTTGCACAGATACATTCAGGAGGAAATGGAGTTCCTTGACATTAACTTTCTTGGCGCAACATTTCGATATGCCTCCAAGATCAGGCATAAATTTAAGCATAAGAAGAGAGACTTTGGATCTATGAATATGAAGCCAGGAAAAGGCACCCCCGAACCGTAGAACAAGGGGCAAAGCCAAAGCGGGGCGACTCAGAATGAAACCACAAAGCCAAAGAAGGATGCGGGGAAGTGGTGTGAATTTCATAACAACCCCACTCACAACACAAGTGAGTGTCAGACCAAATAGTCGTTGTTGGTGAACTGAAGGCATTTTAATCAGATGCATGTTCTGGTTTAGAGTAAAAAACGAACAAGGGGATTGACAAAGGGAAGTAAATCATTGATGCAGAACCCAACGCCACCGTTGCCACCACCAAGATCCAGAAGGAGGAAACTGAAAATCCAGAGGAGGGGGAGCATCTCTTCCATTCCCAAATGTGGGTGAAGGGTTCTCCACTACAATTCCTTATCGATAGCGGAAGCCGAAAGAACCTCATTTCAGCAGAGGTATTGAAGTGGCTCGTCCTACCAACCACATCACACCCGTAGCTATATACTATTGGGTGGCTTCACCAAGGAAGATATCTCTGCGTCCGCCAGTAGTGCCACCTTCCGTACAACATCAAGCCATTCACGAATGAGGTATTGTGTGATGTTGCTCCTCTTGACGTGTTTGATGTATTATTACGACAACCATACTTATGGAAGCGACATACTGTGTATGAGTCTAGGCCTTGTGATATTATTATCACTTTGGGAAATAAACTGTATAGGATACCAGAGTAGTACCACCTCCCTCCATCTCTTTGATTACTGCAAGGCAATGCAGTAAGATTATTTCCCAAACCAGGAAGTTCATTTTCATTACAATTCGCCCATAGGGCAAGAAGAATATTGTGGAAAAAGCCTCCAAACATGGTTCCCCTACACGACAAAAATATATTGACAAAGTCATGGAGGAATACAAGGAAATTTTATCCTCACCCCAGAGGTTCCTCTACACTATCAAGTCAAGCACTACATCGATCTGCCCCTAGGTGCGTCGCTGCTTGATGTTGCCATATCTCATGCAACCACATAGAAAAAATCCACACATGTACTGTTTGAGGCTCATACAAATTTTTTTTTTATTGAATGCATCCAAAAGGTCCATGACATATTGGAGAAATCCAATGCTAAGTATAAGTAGCAACATGATCAACATCGGGTGGCATACAAGTTCCAAGTGGGTGAACAAGTTTGGTTTCATTTGAAGAAAGAACGCCTAACAGGAGATCATTAGAAGCTCAGACCACTCCGTTATGGGCCTTACATCATTATAAAGGCTATGGGAGGAAATTTATTTAAGCTCAACATTCCCCCATTCTTTGGCCGACAAACAGTGTTCAATGTGCATCACCTTCAGCCATACTTTCCACCATTACTGGACACAATTGAAATTGCAGATCTCGTGGAGGAACTTAACGTAATGGCGACCATTTCTTCCTAAGGGGGGAGGAATTATCCTTGTGGATATCGGTGGTCACTTGCCTATTCCACTTGAACCCCCACCAATTTTTCTTTCAGTTTCCTTAATTGTAGCACAATTTACTATTTTTAGCAGTTTTTCGGGTCCTGAACTTCCGGAAACGTTTTGAGGTTCTAAACGACATTTTTTGGGCATGAAAGGTGTGGTGTAGTAGAGTCAAAAACTTGATATTAAATATTATTATTTTTAGTCCCCAGATATATCTTTCTAACGATGTATTATGTGCATCAAACTGAGATAGTATGCCAAAATTACGACCCTGAGAAATTGATGTACCAATTTACCCTGACGAGGCCCATAGGCTGGCGTTTCATCTCCTAGGGTTAGGTTTTTGGATGTTTAGGGTTTTCAATTGTTTCTAAAAAATAAATAGGCCTCCGAGCCTCATTGTAACATAGTTCAGAGGCCTGTAGCCACCACATCTCTTCTCAGAGATAAGATACCAGCACCTTGGCTAGTTTATTTCTATTCTGTCTGTAAACAAATTTCAGTTCTTTGATATTAATGAAATGAAGTATTATTTCCACTACATATTTGTATTTATGGTTATATGTGTATTATATTTCACTCCTACATAAATCCAAATCAGTGGTATCAGAGCAGTCTGATCTTTCTTTGTTTGTCTTTTCATGTCCCCAATGAGGTCAGGGTATAAGGAGTTAGGGCTTGATCTGGTTGAACCCTTGCAAGATCAGCCTCACAAACATCGACGACCTCCCATGGAGGAAGAAAAGAAATAGGAGGGAGCAGTATATCCTATCAAAATGTTGCTCGAGGAGGCCCTCGAGAAACAAAGGAATGTGATGATGGATAACTTTGCCCAGATCCTTCAACGACCACCCACCTACGATGAATCTGCATCCAGCAGCCACTCTGGAGGCACCACTCCCTTCAAGGTACAGGTAAAATTTGACATTCCTATATTTGAAGGCCAGATAGATGCAGATGCCGTAGATAGATGGTTGAATTTTCTGGAAGGGTATTTCTCAGTCCATGATTTCTCTGACCGAGAAAATATTACTTTTGCACTCCTCAAAGCCACCCCCCATGTCAAAGATTGGTGGGAAACCTACTGTGAGAAAAAATATGGGAGGGAACCCTCTCTTTTCTTGGTAGCACCCACTTGGTATTCATTTCAAGATGGCATCAAGGAACAATAATACCCTGTGGGGAGCTATGTGGACAAGTACATCTAATGGACCATGTTGTGGCAGCAAAGGGATCAAGATGTGCATGAGTTGATGAATGTTTTCCATACCCTGCAGAAAAAGTTGGGTATTAAAGATTCAGAGAGACATTTGGTGCTCAAGTATTGCATATGTTTTCACAGATACATTTAGGAGGAAATGGATTTCTTTTACATTACCTCACTTGGCATGTCATATTGATATGCCTCCAAGATCGAGCAGAAATTTAAGTAGAAGAAGCGAGACTTTGGATCTACAAATTCGAAGCCAAGGAAAGGTGCCCCTGAACTGCAGAACAAGGGGAAAATACAAAGCGGGGCGACTCATAATGACACCACAAAGCCAAATAAGGACATAGGGAAGTGGTGTGAATTTCATAATAGCCCCACTCACAACCTTAGTGTCAGACCAAATAGTTAAAGGTGGCTGAATTGAAGGCATATGGATCAGATCCATGTTCCGATTCTGTGTCAGAACTGGACAAGGGGAATGAAAAAGGGAGTAAAAGAATTGATGTGGAACCCAGTGCCACCATTTCCACCACCAAGATCTAGAAGGAGGAACCTGAAGATCCAGAGGAGGGGGAGCACCTCTTTCATTCCCAAATGTGGGTGAAGGGTTCTTCACTACAATTCCTTGTGGATAGCGGAAGCCAAAAGAACCTCATTTTAGTAGAGGTCGTGAAGCGGCTCGGACTACCGACCAAAACAGACCCGCAACCATATATGATTGAGTGGTTTCACCAAGGAATATATCTCTGTGTCCACTAGCAGTGCTACCTTCCATACAACATCAAGCCATTCCTAGAAGAGGTATTGTGTGATGTTACTCCTCTTGACGTGTTTGATGTATTATTAGGCCAACCATACTTGTGGAAGTGAATTGTTGTGTATGAGTCTAGGCCTCGTGATGTTATTATGACTTTGGGAAATAAGTTGTACATGATATTAGAGGTGGTGCCGCCTCCCGCCATCTCTTTGATTACTACAAAGAAACATAGTGATATTATTTTCCAAACCAAGAAATTAATTCTCATTAAAATTTGCCCATAGTGCAAGAAGAAGATTGTGGCCACAACCTCCAAATAAGGCTCCCCTACATGAAAACAACATATTGAAAAAGTTGTGGAGGAATACAAGGAAATTTTCTTCTCACCCCCAGAGGTTCCTCTACACTGTCAGGTTAAGCACTACATTGATCTTCCCCCAGGTGTGCTGCTTCCTAATGTTTCCATACCTCATGCGACCACACATACATAATTCACACATGTACTGTCTGAGGTTGATAAAGGAACTAGTTTTATTGAACGCATCCAGCAGGTCCATGACATCTTGGAGAAATTCAATGCTAGGTACAAGCAATGACATGATCAACATCGGGTGCCATACAAGTTCCAGGTGGGTGACCATGTTTGGTTGCATTTGCAGAAAGAATGCCTAACCGGAGCTCATTGAAAGCTCAAACCACTCCAATACGGGCCTTACATCATTATCAAGGATGTGGGAGTCAATGCATTTAAGCTCAATATTCCACCATTCCTTGGTCGACAACCAGTGTTCAATGTGGATCGCCTTCGACCATACTTTCCACCATTATTAGACACATCCGACTTTGCAGATCTCATGGAGGAACTCAATGCAATGGGTACCATTGCTTCCTAAAGGGGGAGGAATGATCTAGATGGATATTTTTGGTCACTCGCCTATTCCACTTGGACCCCCACCATTGTTTCTTTCAATTTTTTAGTTTCCTTAATCGTAGCACAATTTACTATTTTTAGCAGTTTTTTGGGTCCTGAACTTCCGAAGTCGTTTTAAGGCCCTAAATGATGTTTTTTGGGTATTAAAGGTCTATTAAATATGAGTTAGAGACTCAATATTGGCTATCAGTAGTTTTAGTCTTCGGATATATCTTTCTAACGGCATATCATATGCATCAAACAAAGATAGTATGCCAAAGTTACGACCTCGGGAAATTGATGTACCAATTTACCCCAACGGGGCCCATATTCTGGTGTTTCATCTCCTAGGGTTAGTTTTTTGGATGTGTATGGTTTTCCATTATTTCTCAATAATAAATAGGCCTTCGAGCCTCAATGTAACACAGTTCTGAGGTTTGTAGCCACCACATCTCTTCTCAAAGATAAGCTACCAATGCCCTAGCTAGTTTATTTCTATTATGTCTTTAAACAAATTCCAGTTATTTGATATTAATGAAATGAAGTGTTATTTCCACTAAATCTTTGGATGTATGGTTATATGTGTATTCTTTTGCATTCCTGCATAAATCCGGATCATCACTTCTTTGAAGTATTTTGGTCTAATCTAGTATGAGTATCAAGGGTTTAATATTTTCTCTTTGTTTTCTTAGGACACTTTCCTCTTGATGTATGATTATATTATAAATAAAATTACTTTCTAAAACCAAAACATGAACCAAGAATACTGGATGAGCATCATTTTTCATAAGATGTTACCGAGGCCAGGTCTTGAGCACTTGTGTGTGTTGGAGGTTTGAGGCCACACTAGAGGTGACCTTTTTTATGTGCCATCAAGCACATCTCAGAAAAAAGTCCCTAGTGGTTTATGAATCGATCACATCTTTTTATGCATGGATCCCAAACCATTGAATTCTATGTTGATTGTGTATTGCACGTGTCATGTTTATGTTGTTTCCTCTTCTGACGAACATGAATCCATCTTGATCAAGTTTTCCACCTTCTCCAACACGTACTTTGTTCCTTAGCTGACCACAACCATCTCAATCAATGACCACAACTTCTATTTAAGTTACAAATTTATAGTCACTACAAAATCAAAGATACTTGTAGCGACCTATTAGAGAACATATTTTAATGAAAATTGCTAATATATAAAGATAAAGAATGTATAAAAACTAGCAATTTACCTTATAATTAACTCTAACATATGATTATGAGATAATGGGTTGTTTTTGACAAAATAAGCGATCAGCATGTGGTAAAATCATATGAAAATAGGAATCTGTAAGAAAAATTTGGGGATTATTGGCGATAAAAGAGATGGAATTTTGGAGTCCAATGCCTCCTCCAAACATAGGGTATTACATGTCCCTTATGTAACAAATTCTTTTTCAAAATTTTATGTTCCATTAAAGGCTCCAACTTAAAGGAAGCACCAACTACTTGTGGTTTACAGGCTTCGGCCCGAAGCAAGCACAAACTCCTTGATTTTTTACAGGATCCAACGCAAAGGAATCACCAAATCCCTGATGTTTTACAAGCTCCAAACTATTTTAACCAGTCGATCCTTCTTTCATAAAATTTTCAAACTCAAATCCATAGGTATTCTGTATACAACTACCTTGGTCTACGAGTAAATTCCTTCTCCAAGTCCTTTGGTTGATTTTGTAGACATTCTCTAACAACTTTAAGCAATTACACGTCTTCAACAAACTTCATTTCAATCCTTTTATTCATTCTTTCACTCCAAAAATACCACAAACACTCATTTTCACAAAATTCACAGATTATCAAAGATTACATTGTCACAAAAACCACCAATATCTTTCTCTTATTTATATTCTATTGAATCAATTGAAAATGGTAGATCCAACAAGAAAACAAACAAAGTATATTATTTTTTGTTTTTATTTGTTGGAAATAAGGTATTGATAACCCATATATAACTTGAATTGATGACTCCTTGGATCCTTGGGGATTTGTCACATCGCTTGATTAGATTCAGAATTGGGTTAAAAAAAATTATTACCCCCATATTTCTTGAAACTTCAGACATATTTGAAACCAACTTCTTTACCACGCTATTATGAATTTTCCCATCAAATGTCTTTGATTTTCCCATCCTAGTCCCCAAGTCCCTGTGATAATTTATTTAACCGCATATTGTCAAACCATACGAGGCCATGACCCTAGGGATTAAGAATAATCCATAATTATTTTATTTTAAACCTTGATAAACCAAATCATTGGGTAATTTATTAGCGCTGTCGTGAATTCTTCCATGTCACTGCCACACCACATCTTATGTGACATCAACCTTCTTATGTCATATCTTATTGATGTCATATTGTCATGATGGTGATGACATCCTACCATGTCGCATCCTATGGTGGTACCATATGTTACCAAAAATTACGTCACTTAACCACCTAAAAGGGTTGATTCTGTCTGCCTATTCATCTACGCTATTTATCCATACTCTATTTCCTTACGATGTTCCTTTGTAATACTTGGTGCAATTTCTAGTTGTAATCAATTTTTTTTTGAATTGTGAAAAGTTTTGAACTTTACTTTACATTAACATTATACATCACACTACTTTATGAGGGAAGATCATTTTTGTAATGTACCAAACCACCCCTTTACATTGTTAAAACAATGTGGTATTTCAAAATTCCCCTCATTCATATTAAAAATCTTGTTATGTTACCTTTTAATAATTTTCCCTGACATATTACTAAACTAAATTCCACATTTTAAGCTCTAATACCATAATTCATCCTCAACATGTTAGGAAATGTCTTATGCATGCAAACTAGGAAGCACAACACACATAATTAACTCATGCAAGATTTCATATGCATATTTATCCATCTAATATAACAACATTCAAATTCATAAAATACATTTTATTCAATTAATAACATTGCATAATTAAATTCAACATAAAAATGAGTTAACCATGAAATTTGTCTTTATGGAAATAAGACAAAAATTAGTTATAGACATCGATTGTTCCACCCAAGCATAGCGATCTTCTACTTGGTATTTCTGCAATGAGCCACCCCTAAGCTAGAGCTACAATTCCATAAGGATAATTTCACCTATGGCTAGTATAAACATCTCACACTAACCAATTACTAAAATTTACACTATCTTCACTCTTACAACAACCCCAAATCATCATATCTCTTTCCTTTTCAAACAACACAACTCAAATAATGGGATCTCCTTGATTGCCAGAAAATCCCTTGGGCTATACCACTTCCTTCCTAGGCTTCAACACATATTAGCTAATAAATATCATCACTGGGAACCCAAGGGATTACCAACTATGGTTAATTTTACTTAATTGCAATATTTTTCATCCGCACAGACATAATTCCTCACAAGGGTTTCATTTTCCATAATTCCATTACACACATTGAATTATTTATTTTCCTCAATTGCAATAGTTTTCCATGCACACATACATAATTCCTCACAAGGGTTTCCTTTTCCATAATTCCATTACAACCATGGCATAGTATCTTAGCTCAAACTAAATTTACCCATCAATAAGGGATAATCTCTTGCATAACCAATAACCATGGGTCATATTTACATGTGCATAACTAATCATGTGGCTCTCTAAGAAGCCCATGTAACTACCTTGACAACTCATAACATGGTTGACATGACTTAGGATATCATAAGGCCAATGACTTAGGATTAGGATACAAAAATTATAATTGGAATTGGTCCCTTTCAAGCCCCCAAGTTACTTGGCTTCCCTATCTTGTGGAATCATAGTCCCCATGATTTTCCCTTCTCTGTCTGTAACAAATGATATATTTTTATTATTATTAATTTATTTACAACATTTACATTTTACCTCTCATGCATAAATATACATTTATAATATAGCAGTCAAAATTGGGTTATTGCAATCTATAAAGTCAATCTATTGTATGAGAGAGGGGAACCCAAAAATTTAAACCTTTAGCCTCGCCATGAGGGAAGATAACCTACAAATTTAAACCACCAGATGATGGAGGAGACCCTATAATTTTAAACTATTATAAGAGGGAGGATAACCTAGAAATTTAAATTGGTCTCACCATTTTACATAAGAAATACCTTTATCGATTAATATTGGGATATTCATGGAAATTGTTTTAATCTATTTAATAAATTTTAGTCTAATAAATATGTTTATTTAACATTTAGAATTGAAGCTATGAAATACTGTTTTTTTCATAGCTAATGTTGGTTATATCATTTAAGGAGGTAGGTGTTAGGGGATTTATATTCGTCTCAAATGATATTAAGAATTATAGTATGTTCGGGGACTATGAGACTATGATTAGCTTCCAACAATTATATAGAAATGTTATTAATATATCAAAGTTTGGTATTGATTAAGGAGAGGGGAATAAATTGTTTGTCCATGAAAGGGGATTCAACTATTATGGTACATTACTTACATTGCAATACAACTTTGCATGATGAACATCTAGTAATACTCATTTTAAAATCAAATCATTGGTAGAAGAGTTTCTTTTTTGGCCCAATTCCTACAAAAATACAACTCAATTGTAGGTTCAAAAGCCAATTTGACAGTTGAACTAGGAGAATGAGTGATGAAACTAAATGAGGGAGGAACAGTTTTTTTAGTCTCTCCCATGATAATTCAACAACTAATCCATGACATTTCATTGCAATTACGAATATCAATCCAATATTATTATCAAGGCGTGGGAGTTAAAACCCCTATACATGTGCATTCTTTGTTATATTCCCAAAATACATTAGGGATGATTAAGATATTTAGAAAGAGGAATATTCTTGTGTTTGGTACTGATACTACTATGTAATGTTGGGTTGGTGGCTTTGGTAGCTTCTCTACCACCAACACTCTTAGTTGTGAAATAAACTAAGTAATCTAGTTGTAAATATACCCACTTAAAGTCTTTACTGGTGATAAACCTCATTTATCATGGGCTCTTTAGGTGAAAATTTATTTATTTCTTGGCATATTTGATGTTTAAGATAATCATGGGAAATCACCACTTATTAGGTCATTGCAATATGCGTGATTTGGTAGATGTAAAGAGAGGTAAAAGAGAGTGTGATCACTTGATTTTAGAGGTACAACATGGTTTGTTACATCATCTAGAAGGTGGTTGAGGTGGTTGGGATATCGGGAGCACAAGTTTTCAATGGAGAACTGGGTCCAAGAGCAACAAGAAATTGAAATGACTATTCATCTATCAATCCTTGAAGAGAAGGAATGTGAACTCATTGATTTCATGCAATGATAATCACCATGGGGTTTATGAAGAAGTAGTAGAAAATTTAACTACATGCATTCACTAGTATTTGGCATTGTAACTCATCTTCAACTACCAATTTTACCCATGCATTAATGATACTTATATTACATAAAACTGGAAGTGTCTAAAAATGAATACCCATTCAAGGTGACTTGGAATTATATGAAAGGAGAGAATAATGTATCATCATTAGAAAATATTGACATGCGACCAACAAATTGAATCATGGACAACCTTGCTGGCCTTAAATATGTATCCCCCTGAGGGCCAAACATAATGTAACTTTCTATGTTTTTCATGTTTCATCGAGTAGTTATTTCTTATAGATACCTTATCACCTTTACAATCACGGAGACCAAGACCATGATAGTGATGTTCAAGGGGGAGCTTAGCCCAAAAAATTATTGATTAATCTATAATAGGCATTTCAATCCAACTAATTTGATTTAAGTAGCAAAATGGTTTCTTTGGAGGGGACCAAGGATGCCCACTATATTTTTAGTGGTATGCCTACAATATCTTCTATTTTAATACAATTATGTAGCAATAGAGACCATGTTATCACCTTTAAGAGTCTATATGGAAGCACCCATGCACTCTTAACACATTTTCTCCCAATGGCTTGTGGGATTTCAACACTTTTATTGATATAAATAGTCTCCATAATGTGAAAAATGTCATAACACCATTTACCAAGGTCTTGCATTTTGAGTCCATTTCAAGCCCAAGTCCATCTCTATCAAGGATTTTTTCAATAGGTAATTTGGGTATATAAAGGCCTAAAAAGAAGGTCTTGAATTAATATTTAAGCAATTAATTTTTTCACACTCAAGAATTAGATTCTTAATTTTTTATTTTTTATTTTCTTGTAAGTCCCATAATCAAGAAATTGCTAAAGTGGTGGTGGGTTTTTAAAAATATTTTGCAATTTTTTTTTTTCATTTCAATAGAAATGTTTTCATAGTATTTTTGGTCTCTCTAAGATAAAATTCATAATTATAATTTATACCCATGAAGAGATTAATACTACTATACATATATAATTTTACAAAAATGGAAATTATATATTTATATTTATATTATATAAATATTTTTTCAAAGAAAAAAACTTATATATTTATGGGAAGGAAAGGAAATGTATGCATATTCCAAATTTATATTGACATTCTCAGTCTTTGTTATTCATAAAAAAAATGATTATCCCCACCCATCTCAAAAAAGACCATTGAAACTCGAGGGTCTATACCCCTACATCCACAAACTTATTTTCAAATAAGATACCAAAAAATGTACAAAAAATAACTGGAAGGAGAGATTTTTCTCCATAGACTCACTCTCAAATCCATCTAAAAACTCATGAAAACCAAGAGAGCCAATTGGGAGAGAAAGAGCTTCTTTGGACAAATGATCTGCTTCCATATTGAGTTCACAAAGGATGTGATAGAAAGATATGAGCTTAAAAGAGCCAAAAACAACATGGATACTAGAAAGAAGAGTGTCTGGTCCAAGTATTATAACATTGACCTTATGGTTTTCCCAATGATGAAAAGTTTGGAGTCACCTATCAGTTGAAGACACGATAACCCTTTTTTCCTAGCCAACTCCAACGGAAAACACAGGGTTGTGAGCTTTGTATTGTTGTTATTCCCCATGCTTGGAACATACCTATAATATAAGTAGTGTGTATGACTGAAATACAGGATGCCCACAATGCAAAAGAATGGAGGATAGACCTAGCTGGCCCCATCAAAACAACCCCATGGAAAACCAAAATCAAGTTTAAGCATAATCATATTCCTTGACTTGGGTTGTTTTGGATCCACAATATTTTACTAAGCCAAGGCAACCACCTTAGCTGCACAAACGTCTAAGGGAATAAAATTATACTAGAAAATAGTGAGGTTATGAGAATTCCAAACATAAGAAATTAACATGCATGAAAATAAATTTATAATAAGAAACATCTTTATCCAACCACCAAACCTTGAAAGGATTTGAGAGTGACACTCCCATCCATCGACATTTAAGTCTCTCCATAATAATTCAAAAAACTATGACATGTAACTGAATCACAAGAAAAAAGTGTTCATGATACTTTTATTGTTCTTTATAAAGCGTGATTTGAACCTTGCCAAACACACCTACTAAGCATGTCCCAAGTGAGAAGTTTGCAATTGAGAGCTAACCAATCAGTGAGTTTGAAATTCAAGGGGGAATTAAAACTCCATAAGGAATTCCACCACCAAACTTTTTTCTTAGAAAAACGATCTTCAAACCAAGCATTGTACCCAAGTTTTGCAGTGAAAGCTGCAATATGTGGATTTTTTGACCAACAAAGAATATTTGGAGAATTATCTATGAGAAACACATTATTTTCAATAAGAAGGTAAATATACCTTTCTCATTATTTCACTATATTTGTTTTCATATTCATATCCATACCATACTTCCAACCAACCCGACATATACTTAAGGCTGGCGAGCTTTTCCATATTCTAACATGAAGGTATTCTCCCATTCAAGTTCAAGTAAGAGAGGATCAGAGACTCTATATTCATTCAAAATGTTGAACTAATGGTTACGACCAATACTAATTTAAATACCATCCCCCACACACCAAGCTATCCACCTTCCAACCTAAGGGAAATCCTTAACCAATGCTTTCTACACTATCAAACATTTATAAGACTTATTGCGAACTTTGAACAATTCCACAAGGGACATACCGGGAAAATATTTTGATTGCATGAATTTGAACTAGAGAGAAGATTCCCATAATGGCCTCCAAATATTTTCTATAGTGATAAATTTTTCAAATAAATGAATCTCTTTTAGACCCCACCACCAAATATCCTTTGGAGAAGCAAAATTGTCCCATTTTACCAATGTGAACCCTTTTTGATTACTTGCACCTGACCAAAAAATTTGGAAGCTCACCTTCATTAGGGGAATTTTGAGGTCTAAAATTGTCCTCCTAAGGAAATTATAAAATAATAGTGGAAATAATAAAATAATATTAGATTACATCATCAACGTTTCGAAGCAAAAAATGAAAAACTACTTTTTCAACTCGCATTTTCAACTTATCTCCCTATAGGTTTACTGAAATTTCAAGTAGAAACACTTATTGGATGCAGAATTTGATTCCTCATCCAAGGAGTACCCATGTTGCACACTTTCGATGGACCCTACTAGATGAAAATTAGAAATACATGAAAAACGTTATTGCAATCATGTTTTTTCATGTATTTCTCATTTTTCGTGTAGCAGGGTCCATCTAAAGTATGCAAAATGGGTACTCTTTGATTGAGGAATTAAATTTTGAATCCAATGAGTACTACAACTCGAAATTTGAGTAAAGCCTTAGGGAGATAAGTTGAAAATATTAGTTGAAAAGGTAGTTTTATTATTTTATTATTTTTTAATATTTTTGTTTTTTTACTCCAAAAATGGTGAATCACCCCCCATGGTTGACATCATCATCTAAAATCATATTGGATCTTATAAGTTTTATTTTGGTTGTACATTTTTCTTACGAGGCCCAATTTAGACCACATAATTCCCCTAATGCTTGATCAAATTAAGGACTCCCTTTGGAACCACAACAATGGAATTATATTGCATAGGAATTATTTCTAGTACATGATTTAATAACATGACACATCCTCCTCTAAAGAGAAATCACTTGGATCAAATATGGATACAAGCCTTCACGTTTCTAAACACTCACATCCATTCTGCAATGTAATAGTTGTTTGGATTTATGTAAAAGGCTAAGTATTTTAAGCCATCATCCAATCTCTTCACAAGAAAAGGAAAGAGTTCCCTCATCCAATCAACTGACTCTGTAGAAATACCACTGAAAATGATACAGGATTTGAGGCCATTTATCTCAATACTTATGACCCTACAAAGAGGTCTAGAGAGACTGAGTCTCGTTTGTCACCCATAGTATAGGCCAACAAATATTCAACAAATAAAGATGAGAAACCACCACTGAATATGAAATTTTGACTCCAGGAAGTAGGCACCTAGACCTATGCTCATCAATCATTATACTAAATGTATCATGCTGCAATGTAGAAAGGGAGAGGCAATAAGGGGCAGCCTTGACAAAGTCCTCTTGAGGCTCGAAAAAAAACGAGAAAGGGATCCATTAATCATTATAGTGAAATAAGTAGTTTGGGTACACCCCATAATCCAATTGAAAATTTGAATAAATAAATCATTTTGGATATGAAATAGATGAAGGAACATCCAATCCACCATGTTATAAGCCTTCAAAATATCCAATTCCAGAATTGCAACTTTTAGATTTATACTTCTCACAGAGTGAAACACCTTTGAGCAACCATCACAACATCATGTATATTTCTATGATGAATAAAGTTGAATTGTTACTCAAAGATAAATAAGTTAAGAATTGGATTTATTCTCCTAGATATGATTTTTGTATTCAATTTATAAATAAGATTGCAACATGCAACAAGCCTATAATCAATGAATGAAGCTCCTTCTCGAGTCTTTGGAATAAGACATAGGAAAGTCAAATTGAAAGAAACCAACAGCTTATTTAATGATTTGGATTCTCTAATAGTATTTAGCATGTAATCTTTAATTAGCTCGTAGAACCCCATATAAATTCCACTGGAAAACCATCAAGGTTGTGATTCTTGGACTTTTGCATAGAGGATAAAGCTTTCAAAACTTCATATTTTAAAACTTCCTTCAAGAGGTATTCGTTAACCTCATCAATAATAAAATTATGAATTTTTGTGACTACATGCAAAATATCCTAGATAGGACATCCATGTGAGACCTTGAGAAAAGCCTGGAATTATCTAATCCATTTTGTTTCTATGAATTAAAAAAAGTGAGGAGAGGATCCATTGGGGTTAGAGACACTCCAAATTGTAGTTACCTACTTTCTCTTGTTTGCATAATGATGAAATAACCTTGTATTGTTGTCACCTGAGGTTAGCAAGATGGCCCTACTTTTCAATGAACAACACTCTTCCTCTTTTAGAAGCAAAAATTTCCTTTTCTCCTCAAGAAATTTTAAGAAGTCTAATTGCTCATATGATATTGAGTTATCATCCATGAGAGAGTAGTCTTCAACAATATTCTCTTCCACTTCCACTAACCTTGCCTTTTTTTAAGCATAATGTTCCTTGGGCCATTTCCTTGAGGAATGCTTTAAAATACCAAATTGTTCACAAATTATTCCATATAGGATGAATATGCAAAAGAGCTCAAGTGTCACTACTCGCTTGCCACCAAGGAACAATATTCCTCCTCTTCGAGCCAAGGAGAAATGAACCAAAAAGGAATTTCCTTTTGACCTTCTTAAGGAGAAAACTATAATAAAATTGGTCAATCATAAAAAACCCCACGAGTCACCACCACAGATTTGACGGAAAACCTAAAGGCCCATAAGAGACTCAAATATTAAGAATCTATCCAACTGTTTGGATACTTCACTTCCTCATGAACGACCATTCATCTAGGTTGGTGAGATCTTAACTAGATCAAGATCCATAAGGTTATTATTAATAAGAAAATCAAAAAAATATTGATGAAGAGAGTACAAATGAGGAATAGGCCCACAAAAATCACAAAAAACTAGATTAAATTAAGATCTCCACCAATAATGATGTGTTGATCTACAAAGGCACCTACAAAAACTAACCCTTCCCAATATGATTCTCGACCAACATAAGGGTTGTATACATTTAGTAGGAAACTAAAAACACATGATCTTTAACAGAAAACTTAACTATAATTGTAGAAGGGAAAAGAGAAGAAGAGAGAACCTTGAAATATTGACTCCACGTAGTGATCAAATCCCCCAAGAAACCATAAAAATATGCATGGTTGAAAGATCTATTTTTTAACAATCCTTTGAAAATATTTTGGTATTTTTGGTCAGAGAACATAGTCTCCTAAATCATAATTATGTTAGGTTTAAGGAATTTCACCAATATTTTATAGGCGCCCTAATTCCCCTCAGATTTAAAGACAAAAAATAACAGGGACCCATTTGATAGGGTCATGTTTTCTCTAAGGACCATAGTTATAGATACTTTCTTTCCTTTCTTAATCTCTAACTTAGATTTATCTTAGAATCTATGTAGGTTTGATTTCATATCAACTGAATTAACCAAGGGATCATATAGGGAAAGCCCTCTCTAGGAAGGAGAGTTCCCTTTGATATTATTCCTAGAACGTAGAGCATAACTATTTTCCTCTCCCTTAAAGTAGGGTGGGGAATAAGAGGGGGAGGGTCTTAGGGAGGGTAGCGAGGGGAACAAAACCAAAGGGATCGAAAGAGACCGAGATTGAACCAATAATGGGAGAGGAAGCCACAATAGGAGACAAAAGCGAGTGCTTAGGCAACGAAAGGAGGGATAATTGCAAGGGAGAGCGAAAACAACCACCAGAAGAGGGGGGAGGGGATGAAGAATTACCAAATAGATAAGCTCCATTTGAATGCATGACATGGGAAGGAACATGAGCTTCCCAGATATAATGTAGAAACACTAGATATACAATAAGAGAGTCTTTGACAAAAGTATCCTTTCAATTCCTAGAGGGATTGAGAGCTAGCCCAAGGGGGGCCCAACTAGGGCAATTTTTTGGAAGGCGCCCTACCTCATGACATTGATGGTACTTGAAAGGAATTTTCCAATAGTCTAACTTCTACACCCATACCACACCATCCATAGAGAACTACACTTCAACTACTAATCCACTCCTGAGGTTAACATTAACCTATAACCATGCCGCTGAACGATCCTCCTTTTCTCTGGAACCTTCCTCTGCATTAACAAAGGAGTCGATCTTATTTACTATACCTGAAAAGATATCTTGACTCCAGAAGCCTTGACAATATTTCCCAAACACTTTGCTCATTTAATGACTCCCTGACTCGATCAAAGGTAATGGATTAGGGTTTAAGGAGTAATCCATCTTTTCCCTAACTCCAACTAAGAGAAGAGATGCACATACAATTAGCCTCTGGCTGGAACACGAAATTTGACCATCCCCTCACTAGAGAATGACACACATGAACATATCCTAAGAAGGAATCCATGAGGAGGAGGCCTAATGCTTCAGAGACGCGCCTGTATAAGGTTTTACACCTAAGTTGTTGACTAGGTTTTTACCCTCAAAATCAATCACCCCACCAAGCTCTATGTTATTTCCCATTGTAAGACAGAATGCCTCACTACGTTTTTGGACACACTTTCCCCTCCTACACAATGGCATAGAGAATTTTAGGGGGGGTGGGGGCATTAGCATATGGGGAGGTATACCCACAATGGGAGGAAAAGGAGGTAGAAGGAGGAGCAAATGAGGGAGAAGGCACAAAGCTAGTAATAGAGAAACCTGAAGTGTTGACATGAAAATCACCGCTTGTCGTGGGCTGAGAAAACTTTGAAAGTTTTGGAGGGACAACAACAGTAGAGACCAATGGAAAAGTGTAAGGAAGGAGATAGTTAATCTGTTGTTGGAATATTTTACCTCATGTTGGATTGAGCTCGTAATCCATGAGCTTGTCTAATCCACAATCCATTTGCCAAAGAAGCTAGAAAAAAAAACCTTTTTTCACAAAGAGCTGGGCCAGGGCTGGAGCGTAGATCCAAGCGATAAGATGAAGGGGTGTACAATCCTATGAGACAATGACAATACTCATGTGCAATAAGGAGCGGATCGTTGATCTAACAACGATGATGAGTCAACACAAATGAATTTCTCTTTATGGTCAAAACAATGAAGAATACTAGAAACCATTCTTGTCGCCTTTCCTCCCTTTTCAAAATAATTATGTGAAATTATATCTTTTCATTATTATATAATTGTATTTCAAAGTAACTATGAGAAATATACATTATGTGAAATTATATCTTTTCATTATTATATAATTGTATTTCAAAGTAATTATGAGAAATATACCTCTTATTTTTTATCATTTTAATTTTACTTTTGATATCTTTTTTAACTCAGCATTGTTAACACAATACACTTACAAATTACACACTCAAAAGAAAAAAAGACAAAATTGAAAATGATAAATCTTTTTATTGAACCAACCTAGATGGATCTTAACTATGAATCTACCAAATGCCAAGAAAAATAAAATCTTATGTCCCAATATACTAAGTGTGAAAAAAAATTAAATATTATATAACTTTACCAAATTAAAATATTTTATTAATAATTAAAATTATTAAAATTTTAATTTAATTCTTATCTTTATATAATTTAATTAAATTAAAGTATTAAACATAATATTACACTACATCATTTATCCTATTAAACTGGAATCATCTCCGAGATGCCTCTCACCCCAATAACCATATAATAGTAAGAGTCTTTTCTCCGATCTAATATAATGAAAACATAAAATTCAAAAATAATGACAAGATTTGTAATGTCGAATTTACATATAGATATGTGTTTTTGAGAAGGACGAGCATAGTAATGCTCATGCTCATAGAAATAAGTGTCTGCACGTTAGTTCCGCATGCAATTACTTTATCAACTATGCACGTATATTTCAATGAATGATATTATTGATGGTGCCAAATGTTCCACGACAAAATTAAATGTTTAAATTGGTGGCTCCACTAGGATCGTGAAGGAACACCGTGACATGTACAACCAGGAACACCCGTGACATGTACCTTTTCCCAATATTTCTTCTTTTCTTAGTGTTCAAAATCATCTCGATTAAGTCCACAATTTAATAAAGAAATATCATGAGACAAAATAAATTCAAAATTTATGGATAATGATCGAGAGTTTTGTATTTACCACACAACCATGTTGAGATTTAATTTTAAAAATCGTGAGTGCGAATTTTCTCACTTTCTCCATGAAAAATATAAATATTTGGATATGTTCTTTTAGAAAGTGAATGTATAAATTACAACAATTTATGTAATATAGATATAAATTACATTAAAAAAATCAATTTAAAGGACATTTCACTTCTAAGAAATGAATATTTAATTGGGTTTATAGCTTGTGTTTATAGTGAGGAGAAATATATTATAATTATTTATACATATTACTCATTTACAAATAAACAATAAAGATTAACACAGTGGCAAATAATATTCTAACAAGGGCAATCGTGTAGCGGTAGTCTTTGTCGATTTTAATGTGGCTAATTTCAATGCAACCATAATGCTAATGTGGATGCAACCACTAACTGGTCGGTGGGTCGGTTGGGTAAGCGGTTACCCGCTCCACATTAGCATTATGGTTGCATGAAAGCTTTTGAAGAATACAAAAGAAGTACAATGAAAGCTTCTTCTACTCATAATAACATTTGAAAACACTTAGATTCTGCAATTGTTTCTTCTTCCACATTCAGCATAGTGACATATGGCAATGACAAATGTTTTGGATCTGCATCTTCTCATTATTTGAGAATACTTTGTTTTTGCAATCATTTTTGCACACCACACACAAAATTCAAGTCTATGCATATTTGTTGCGCCGAGAGGCGCATTCTACAACCCAATATGACCCCGATGTAAGCCAAAAGAAATAAAGAAAATTAAAAAAATAAAATCTAAATATTATCTGATTAAACAATAATTTACGTAACCATATAAATGAATAATTAAAAATTCATTAAAAACAAATTGAAACTATATAAATTTAAAATATGAAGAGGTTTACCAACACTCAAAAAGGAGATATGGTAAATAAGTAAAAATGTAAATAAACCAGAGATATGGTAAATAAATAAAACCTCTTTTTATACTTACTCCCATGGTAAATAAATATAAATAAAAATAAACTAGAGGTATGGTAGATAAATAAAACCGCTTTTCATATTTACTTCATAAACATTTTTATATTTACAAAAACTCAAAAAGATCTTTTCATCCTACAAGCTAGTATGACCTGGATGTGTAAGTATGTGGAAAGCCAAAATAAAAAAAATAAAAATAAAAACTAAAGAAAATTAATATAGATTTAAAATATGAAGAGGTTTACGAACACTCAAAAAGGAGATATGGTAAATAAATAAAAATGCAAATAAACTAGAGGTATGGTAAATAAGAAAAACCTCTTTTTATACTTACTCCGGAGGTATGGTAAATAAATAAAAATCTAAATAAACTAGAGATATGGTAATTACATAAAACAAATTTTCATATTTACTCCATAAACATCTTTATATTTACAAAAACTCAAAAAGTTGTTTTATTTAGGTGAAATCTATGGGCCAAATACCATGGGACAATTTATTATTAATACCATGGGACAAATACCATGGACGATACCATATTTATAAAAGAGATAAATAAATATAAAAGAGGTATAAATAGGTAAGGTAAATAAAAAAAATATATCAAATAGGATTAGAAATCAACATCTAATTATATATGAAGTCTATGGGCCAAATACCATGGACCAAATATGGAGGAATGAAGAGAGAGAGAGGTAGAAGAGTGAGAGAGTTAGAGAAGGGTAAGAGAGGGAGAGGTAGACATAAATATGGAGGTGGGAAAGAGAGAAGGAGAGAGGATTCGGGGGTAGAGAGAGAGAGAGAGAGAGAGAGAGAGAGAAGGGGGAAGGGAGAGAGAGGTAGGAGAGAAAAGGGGAGAGAGGAAGGATGAGAGAGGGAGGGAGAGAGAGATGGAGTTGGATGCAGAGAGAGGGGAGGAAGAAGAAATAAAAAGAGAGTGAGAAGTGGAGAGAGAGGGAGTGACAAGGGATAGATGGAGAGAGAGTGTGTACCTTTAGGGGTGAGATAAAAAGACATAGAAGGAGTGACGGAGAGAAGGAGAGAGAAGGGGAGAGAAGGAGAAAGGGAGGGATATAGTAACATAGTTGGAGAGAGAGATAGAGTGATGGGTGAAGAGGGAGGGATAGAGTGATGGGTGAAGAGGGAGGGATAGAGTGAGGAGATAGAGAGAGAGATGATTGGAGGGCAGAGAGAGAGAGAGAGAGAAATAGAGAGAGGCGGGGAAAATAGGAGGAGACGAGAGATAAAGGGAGAGAGAGGAAGGATGAGTGAGAGGAAGAGAGTGATGGGGGAACATAGAGGATTGTAGGGGAGAGATATAGAGAGAGGGAGAGAGAGGGTGGGAAGAGAAAGGGAGGTAGGAGAGGAAGGGAGAGAGAGGAAGGAAAAGGGAGGGGACTTGAAAGAGTTGAGGAGAGAGGGATGGATAGAGAGATAGAGTTGGAGGGGAAGAGGGGGAGGGATAGAAATATGGAGCTGGATGGGGAGAGAGGGAGGGAAGAAGAAATACATAGAGAGTGAGTAGTGGATAGATAGGGGCAGTGACAAGGGAGAGATGGAGAGAGTGTGTGTATATTTGGGGGTGAGATAAAGAGACAAACAATGAGATATGGAGAGAAGGGGGGAGAGAAGGAGAGAGAGAGAGGTATATAGTAACAAAGTTGGAAGGTGAAGATAGAGAGAGAGAGAGGTGGGAGAGAAAGGAAGAGAGAGAGAGAGAGAAGAGAGGTAGGGAAAGAGAGATGGAGATGGAGGTAATAATAAAGAAATAGAGAGTGAAAGGTGGAGAGAGAGAGGGGGAGTGATAAGGAATATGGAGAGAGAGGGAGAAAGGATAGTAGGAGGGAACATAGATAGAAGTGGGGGAGAGGGAGGAAAGGGGAAGAGAGAGAGAAAGAGGAAGAGGAGGAGGGAGTGATAGATAAATAGATTGGAGAAATATAGTGTATGTTTTGGGTTTGATATAGAGAGACAGAGGGAGATATAGATATATATGGAAGGTGAAGAGAAAGAAGAGATAGATAGAGACAAGGAGGGAGGGATAAAGAAATTGATAGATATGGAGTGAGAGAGTGTGTGTGTTTGGTAGGGTGAGATAAATATATAAAGAAGGAGAGATGGAGGGAGATATAGATATAGATGGAGGGGGGAGAGAGTGAAGAATATTTCTTGCAGTAGATGCATTGATTTTAGTGTAGATGTTGATTTCTAATGATATTTGATTACTTGCACTAGACACATTGATTTCAATGTAGATTATTTCTAATCCTATTTGATTGTTTGCACTAAATGCATTGATTTCAATGTAGATGGTGATTTCTAATCCTATTTCATTGCTTGCTCTTGGAGCATTAATTTAAATGCAGATGTTGATTTCTCATTATATTTGATTGCTTTCACTAGATGAATTGATTTCAATACACATGATTTATAATCCTATTTGATTGCTTGCACTAAATGAATTAATTTCAATGTAGATGGCGATTTCTAATCCTATTTGATTACTTGCACTAAATGTATTTATTTCAGTGTATATGGTGATTTCTAATCTTATTTGATTGTTTCCACTAGATTCATTAATTTCAATGTAGACGTTGATTTCTAATTATATTTTATTTCTTGCACTAGATGCATTGATTTAAATGTAGATGATTTATAATCCTATTTGATTGCTTGTACTAAATGCATTTATTTCAGTGTAGTTGGCGATTTATAATCCTATTTGATTGCTTTCATTAGATGCATGTATTTCAATATATATGTTGGTTTTTAATCCTATTTGCCTACTTGCACTAGACACATTTATTTTAGTGTAGATGTTGATTTCTAATCCTATTTGATTATTTGCATTAGATGCATTAATTTCAGTGTAGATGTTGTTTTCTAATCTTATTTGATTTCTTGCATTAGATAGATTGATTTCAGTGTATATGTTGATTTCTGATTTGGTGTAATTGGATGTATGATGGTACATTAATTTTAAAGTCATTGGATTAATAGTGTGCAATGATTTCAGTTTAAAAACAAAAAATTATTGACAATGTACATTGATTTTTGTGTTATAGTAATTAAACCTATTAATATTGGAGAGAAAGAGAGACAAGGTATGTCGTTGCTAAATATTTAAATGCTTTACAATTCCAATTGTCCTTTTCATATAATCAATATGAAAATATGACAAAACTAATAAGGGTGAAAATAAGTATAGTAGAAGAAAATTGTTTGAGATTGATCACAATCAAGATTATTTGTAATTGACTACGTTCTTATTATTCACAATTTCTATCATTAAATATTATTGCATTGTCATCAAAATTTTTATTTCATCATTTTTCATTATTAAAGTTATTTTACAATATTTATCCTCTCAACAAACTAAGGTAACTAAGAAAATTTAAAATTAAAATGACTCAATAAATCTTAGAGATATTTAGCATATTTACAATTTCTATCATTAAATATTATTGCATTGTCATCAAAATTTTTATTTCATCATTTTTCATTATTAAAGTTATTTTACAATATTTATCCTCTCAACAAACTAAGGTAACTAAGAAAATTTAAAATTAAAATGACTCAATAAATCTTAGAGATATTTAGCATATTTAAAATGGTTATATTAATATTAGATGTATTTACATATTATTGATAAAATTAATCATATGTTCTCATAATGCACATGATTGAAACCAACTTAGATCCATCTTAACTCCAGATCTATGAAGCATCGAGAGGGATCAAATCTCTCGAGGTGCAAACCTTTCCTCAAGTTTTGCACTTAAAAAAGAGGTTTGCACCTCGAGAGATTTGATCCCTCTCAACGCTATTTTAGATCCGGAGTTAAGATGGATCTAGGCTAGTTGTTTTGCCCCTTCCACATATTAAAATAACACAAATTCCACGCAAAATAAGAACCATCATGAGTTCTGGCAGCCATTGTAGCGAGTGAAGTTGAGAAACCAAAATGGTTGCATTGTGGATTTTCCAAGAAATCTCTTGAAAAACAATATAATGAGTCCTAGAATTACAAATTGGTAGGTGGAATTTATGTTATTTTTTATCATTTTCATTTTATTTTGATTGAGCATTTCTTGCAGTTTTATTTGTTTTCTTTAGGAGGAAGAAGAGTTGGTAAAGGGAAATCACACACATAGATCTTAATGATGTTGTTTGCGTAAAGGTGAAGATCTAGGGAGTGGCTGCGTGGGTTTAAGAATAAGATAAAGCATTGCATTATAATGGTCCCACGATAACAAAAATGTTTTACACGAAGGTGCAAAGCTTAACTCCGCGAATTCATTTGTGCACAGCTCTATATAACCAGAAAACCTTCTTGCCTTCGTCATGGGTTGTTACGTCATTCAGTGGAATTTTAGTTTAATGGCAGATACATGGATAATGCTTTGGACACTTGGAGAAACAATGGTTCATCTAAGGTAGACACACATTTTGAAAAACAAAAACAAAAACATGTAATGCATGAATTCTCAATTTTTAATATTTTATATATTGAACCATGGTAATGTGGTCAAAATAAAAAAGCTATTCCAAATTTTTAACCCTACTGTCAGCAAATTAAACAGATATAAGTTGCTTCGAATAAAGCTTTCATTGTAAGTTCTCTATAATGAAAATTTCTTACAATGAAACGAGTTTTTACAATTATGGTTCTCACTTTGCACCACAAGCTTATAATCACAAAAACAATGTGTATTCTCCACCTACACTTCCACAATTTAAATATATAAGTATTAAATACATGTTTAAAAATTTGATAACATTTTATATATGTGCTTAGGGAATATGTATATACAGAATCTAGCATGAGCATGAGTTCTTTAAATTCCTATTTGCTTTAAGAAAAGATAATGTATATGTATACAACTAAATTAATTACAAAGACTAATTTAGCATTAAATATTACAAAAAGATATATGGAGTTTTTTCACAATATGAGATACCCCTTTCAACTTAAGCAAAATAATTTATTGTATCATAATTCCCTGTTGTTTTTAGAAATTGTTAAACTTTATTAATAAATAAATTTGATTTGGTCATAAAGTTAAATTTGATTTGGTCATAGTGAATGTTTTATTGTGCAGAGCTTTTACAGTGCAGAGGAGGAAACTTCCTCTACACAATGAAAGCTCTACACAATGAAAAATTGATCCATGCACCATGCATGCATTCATTAAATGATATGAATAGAAAGGACTCAATTGGATAGATGTCAGGATTGTCTTTATATTTAGATTTCTTTTGGCATGGTTTGTCAAATTCCTCCTCCTCTATTACAAACACATGTTTCTTCATAATTGTATGTAAATACATGATCCATGTCAATTCAATAAGCTTCTCCAAATGTTTTTATGTAATTATTTGTAACTACTGATTTGTATTTGTTAGTTCCTTCTAATGTTTTTATCTAATTATATGTAAATACATGGTGTTATCACCCTAGTAATTCTCAGGTTGTGGGATGAGGATTTTTGTAGTTAAGAAAACCAGGGGTAACCAAGAACCTCTTTTAGAATTCAGGATCTAGCCTTCCTGAGTTCCGGAGAGGGATCTCTCCAAAAGATTTAACTTTATTTTATAATTGGATTTTAGGCTAGATATGAGTGGACAGTGGGACTTGTTTTGAAAATGTGGTGGGAATAAAAAGTGTTTCAAGGTAAACCACAGATTGATCTACCAGACCATTGGGCTATGGAGTCAAATTTCTAGGCAATCAGAGCTAGGAAATAAGAATTAAAGATGCAAATGTACTAAGGGCAGGGTAGATGACCTTCAAAGGCTTTGAATGGGATTTTTTGATGGAATGGGTGAAATCTGAACAAAAGTGAAATTAAGAATCCTTAAGTTATAGAAATGAAGATTGAAGGAGGGGATCAAACAGGGAATTAAGAGCAGTTAAGAATTCTATGGAGTCAACTTTCTAGGCAATCAGAGCTAGGAAATAAGAATTAAAGATGCAAATGTACTAAGGGCAGGGTAGATGACCTTCAAAGGCTTTGAATGGGATTTTTTGATGGAATGGGTGAAATTCGAACAAAAGGGAAATTAAGAATCCTTAAGTTATAGAAATGAAGATTGAAGGAGGGGATCAAACAGGGAATTAAGAGCAGTTAAGAATTCTATAGTCCGGTTATCAAGAAGAAAACATAATCATGAGCAACTAGTAAAAAACAGGGAGCTTTTTATCACTAATCTTGTTTAAACATTCCTAGTTAATCATTTAAGACATAAACACATTAAAATGAATGTATGGAAACTTTTGAAAGATAACACAATGAAAATAGGAAAAAAAACTAGAATTATCTGGTCAGCACAAGAATCCTGAGTTATGATATCTTTAATCTCAATTCCAGTCTGATGCTTTACTGACTGACTCACACCAACTTCAATATATCCACCAAAATGACTATAGTAGTCTTGATAAATTTTATTCCACATTGAATACTTCGAAAGATGAAGTATTTATACAAATAAATTGCTTACAAAATATCTCAAAGTTTGAGATAATGTTTCAAGAAAAAATAGAAATTATAACATAAGAAGAGGGACAACAACAAAACAATTTGCAAGCTCTCCTATTTTACAAGGAAAAATAGAACTGTTTATCCTAATCAAACTGATTTTCAGATTAGCTGGAAGTGTTGCTGGCACTTGGGGTATTATCTCGTGGAAGATGACTTGTAGAATACTCTTCCTTCTCACTTTCTGTTCTGATACTCTTTATCTCTGCTTTTCACTGTTTTACTATTGTAATTGAAAAATAACAGGCAGTAACAATTTTCTTTTACTGATACTCTTTGACCCTGATACACTTTTACCCTGATACTCTTTGACCACTGATTTTTCATATTGATATACTTTTACTGCAAATTTTTCATAGTAAATCAGTGAATTCTTGCCATTGCTCTGCGCTGGGAATTTTCATGCTCTTTAGCTTCCTGAAACTCTCATCTGCTTCTGTATATTTTGCAAAATTGGGCTTAACCACAAAAATATGCTTGATCTCGTTTTGTAAAAAGAACAAGTTTTCAAAATATTCCAGAATGACTTTACCAGTAGGGGACCCTTGAGGTAAAGGTTTATTGATTTGCTCTTTGGCATATGCCCTGATTTTGTTGTCATAATCCTTTTGTGGCATTAACTTCTCATTCAATGCATGAATATCTGGTAAACCTACTTGTGACAGTACTGTGTATTTGGCCTCAAGCCCGTTGATAGCCAAGTTCATATATTTGCACCTGTCCTCCAAATTATTCATCATGTTTCTTTTATTCAGGACCTTTTTGATTTGGAGTATACTTTCAGTTTTGTCCTAAATTTTTAACTCTTCAAGTTCTTCTTTGTGTTTACTATTCAAAAATGTGATAAGCCTTAAGGCTTGAGTAGGCTTATTAGCCAGTTCTTCTTTGGTCTTCTGTATTTCTATTTGTGCTCCTTTAAGTAGCTCTTTTTGTTCATAAATTATATGGATTGAGGGCCATTGCAAATGTATGCCCTGAATGATGTTATTCCATAGATAATTCTTAATGTAGGATACTTGCTAAATGAGATTTACTTGCTGTTGAAGAATTTTAACGTGTTCCTGTAATCTGTTAGCCCTCTGTTCATGTCCTTTTGAGGTGATTAAGGCATCTCTATTGGATGTTTCCAGATTTTTGATGGTGCCTTTTAAACTGATTATCTCTTTATCTTTTATGGACATATCTTCCATAGCTTTAACTATGGTAGCTGTTTCCCTTGTTATATCTACCTGTGATGTTGATGAAGAAGTGGCAGAGATATCTTTAGAAGTAATTGAAACTGCAATTGCCAATACTCCTTTCGGTGCCAAATGTTCTGCCAATGTTGAGGGAATAGCTGTATTTACAGTTGGAATAACTGTAGGAATGGAAACTTGCTGATTTTTCTTCAAATTTTCAATTTCTTGCATAAGAGCTTCTATCTGAGTTTCCATATTTTTTATCTGGGCTATCATTTTCAAAACAAGTTGCATATTTTCTTCTTTCTCTGTCTTTTCCTGAAGAACTTCTTTTGTTTGAGGGTGCTCACTTTGTGGTAATTTGAGTTGCTTTCTTAAGGCTGTAATATCATCATTCTTCTGTCTTATTAACTTCTTAGCAGTTTCAGTATTAGAAGGGTTTGCTCCAGACTCAATTACCAAATCTTCTAAGGATTTTATTCTCAAATCCTTGGCATGTAAAGATGATTTATCCAAATTCATTTGAGTTTTCAAGTTGGATACTGTCTTTTGGAGCATGTTGGCACTCATTGTTTTGCTTACTACTTTTGAATATAACATTTCTGATGCACTCCTGTGAAATTCTATCTGATGTAGCTCATGAATAGTATCAACATTTACTATAAATTCTGTCTTTTTGTAATCTAAAGCTGATTTTGGATGTGCTACCACTAGTTGGAGAAAAGACATGATAATTTGGTTGGTTGAGTAATAAAATTCAGTTACTAATACGTCCTTATCTCCTAGTTTTTCCTTGAGAAGTTTAGAATAAACTTCATTTTTTATTTCTTCATTTTTCTCTCTGATTATCTTGAACCTCTTATGAATATGAGAATCAGTTTCTTCAGTTTTTTTAGAAGAAGAAGAGGGAGCTTATGTATCCACTTCCATTTCAACCATCTCTTTACCTTTACCCTGTGTTTGTACCTGTTCACTTTGAATCTCTCTGAGTGTCTCATTCACAATGATGGTGGCTTCATCATCTGTCTGCTACTAATTAGTGTCATCAAAATCTATGATTCCTTCTATTTCTAATGTAGTAATTTTGGCCTTTTTGCTGTATACTGATTTGAACTTGTTTTCAATGATTGTTTCGACAAAATATCCTTCTTCCTTCCTTGGTCTTTTGTTTGATACTTCTGCTGGCTGGTCAACTGTAACCACACGTGTACTGTTTAAATTGTCTTCCTGCTTATTCTGATCATAATCAATTAAGGTATTGGCCACCCATTCCACCTGATTGGCATATTTTTCAATTATTGGATTTGATTCATGGAGAAATGGGGGAAATTTTCTTTTAATTCTGGGACTACTTATAATACCCTGAGGGTCATAGTTCCAATGAAAAATCTCCTGAAACTTGAATACTGATAGCTTGCTGGATACTTCCTTTAAGGCATCTCTGTTGTTTACAATGAAAGAGCCAATTTGGCTTCTTAATTTAAATTGTGCCTTCATTTTGGATGCTATGAAATTTACTGCATCAACATTCAAAATCTACCTTATGTACTCTAGAGCAAAGATCCTGGTGGTCAAAAACTTTGGCAATTTGTATGGGGCTAAGATTGCACCATATATTCTAATCTCAGTGTGATTTTTGTATAAATACCAATCACATAATTTACAGTTTTCAGACAATTGTAAAATTCTTTTTATATCTTCATTTATTCTTGGTGGTTCTGCTTTATCCAACAAACTGATAGCAGGTTTGATAAATAGGTCATTGAAATCACTATAACTGTACTCACTACTATTCTTTCTGAGAAGAGAGGTCCAACATATTACTGAAAATGGTTTGCCCTCCATATCCATATTCTGTACTGCAAAGGGAAAATTATCTGCTTGAAAGAACAAGAAGAGATGTAACATATATGAAGTATATCTGAACACTCCTTCATCAGACAATTTTATAACTAATAATGAATATTGTCAGCAATAAATTTGGCAAAATAAAAAATCAAGTCTGGTTGCTGTCGAGGAGACAAAGTGGAGATGAAGCCTAAGACAAATGCATCTATGAATTCATCATTAACATAACCCAAAACAAATGAAAGCATGGAAATGACCTATTTGGAGCCTTCTAGAAAATCAAAGGTATCATAAGGAGGATTCACCTTAGGAAGATCGACATGATTGGGCATGAATTTCTAGAGAATTTGGAACTTCCTAGGAAAATCTAGGTCTAAATACATCTGGGTCGAGTCTTCAATTGATAATGACACTGCTTGTGGATTATGGATTAACTGGAGCATGTCATTGATTGATTCAACAATTATAAAAAATAAGACCTCACTATCTTTGTTAGCCATGCACCTTTGATCAGGAATATAATGCATTTGACACAACCTTATAAAATCCTGAGCAGGATGGGTAATAGGAACTACATACTTGGGCAAATTGGACTCCCATACAGGTATGTCATTGGCCTCTTTCTTTTCAAATTTCTCTTGACACCAATTATGTACTTCTAGAAGATCAAATTCAAGGGTGGCATCTGCAATTCTGTAATCTAAGTCAATCAAAGGATTTTTTTCTTCAGTGGTAACAGGAGGTTGCAGAGGTCTAACTACTTCAGTAGACTCAGCAATAAGTGCACGGGTGGGCTTATCAAGTTTAGAAGGCTCAGGCTGAGGTATCTTAGTTGAGGCCTTCTTCTGAGATTTTGGGCCTCCTGATTTGGGAGTTACTTGTTTCTTAGTCATTTTTAGCTGAACAAAGCAAGTTTAAACTGTTTGCTAAGTTCTCTTTTAGAATCAAGGGGTATTCGAAGGGTTTTTCTGGCAAAATGGACTCTGAGTAGGGTTCTGAATGATAAAAAAGGGTTTTTAACGCACAGAATATGGCTTTGATCAAGTTCAGCAGTGAAAATGATCAGGGAGTGGCTAAAACCTGCTAAAATGGAGAGGAAGGATTCTGGAGAAAAATTGACAGGGTTTCCCCTGTATTTTGGATGTTTTTGAATTTTCTTGTATGGATAATTCAACTGAATTAAAGGAAATGGCTAATAAAATGATGATTTCTCTTTTGAAATTGACGTATTTTGGATAGGATTGGAAAATTAGGCTGTCAGAGGTTATGGAATTCTTTGTGAGTGAATTTCAGAGAAAAATGGTCGTTCAAATGGCAACTGGTTCAGAAAACAACTTCACAAATAGTCAAGGGAGGCTCTACAAAGGTTTTCACAAGTTAGATGGCACAAATAGGTGAAATGTAATGGAAAACCATAAGTTTTAATGTATTAAACAATAATTCAAATCACAGTTTATTTGCATTTATTGCAGATATGGCGGGAGGGTTTTGTGCGCTTACGGAGAAACCAGAAATGGTTTTCGCATTATGTTTGAGCAGTAAGTGGTTTTTCCCTTTTGAAATGCGATCAAATGAAAGGAGGACATGTAGCATGGGGCAGTTTATTAAAACAAATTTTTTCGCAAACTTTTTGGCAACTTCATTTGATTATTTTAAAACTGTGAAATGGAATCTGCATCATCGGATCTGTCGGAGCGGGGCGAACGGTCAAGATTTGATGTGAATTTGTGGGGTAATGAAGTGAAGCTGGGGCTTTGATCTGTACCATCGATTTAACAAGGGGAGATCAACGGATGAAATTCGATCCGATAGGAAATGATGGGGATGAGGAAAAGGGCTTATCGAGTTTATTTCTAACCGTTGGATTTAAAGGAGAAGGATGATCAGATGGTTAGGATGGAGTCCGATGGTGCTGAGGGATTTATGATGATATATGTATAAATGAATTTTATACATGGGTTAAGTTGATCGGGAAGGGTATCAAAGGGTTTTACCCAAGGTTATATTTGCAGTAATGGGATATATTTGCAGTAAGGTTATAATTTTAACCTTGGGTAAAGGGAGTCGGGAAATAAACAAAGGGATGGGTTTTTCTTTGAAGTTTAGTTTAAACGAAACTTCGGGATTTTTTGTGTTTAAACACATAGTTAAACATGTTTAAAGATTTTTTTTATATATTTTTATTATATGGTTAATTAAATCAAAATGATTTAACTACCATAGGGGCGGGATATTTATATAACGATATATTTAGCCAAAGGGGGTATAAGGTCGTTTTTTTATTTAAACATATGGGAATAAATAACTTTGGCTAAAGTTATGATAAAAGGGTTTTTGGAATATTTAATAAAAGGGAATTATATAATATAGGAAAAGGTTATTCTATAGGGAATTATTAAATAGGTTAGGTGTTAATATGACAAGGGGACAATGTATACTCAAAATACATTAACATAACCAAGAAAAGTGAAGTTTAAGGCAAATTTGCATCATACTAAACTCATCACTTTAACTTATGATAAAATGTAATTTTGAGGGTTTTGTGCTTTCATGTGATGTGGGAAGTTAATCAAATGGGAATTAGAGTGTCTTTAAGTAAAAATGAGGTTTTTACTTAGGATTATTCAAGGAAATGAATGCCCTACCATTCACTGGTCCTTCTTGAAGTTCAGTTCCATCCAAATTTCTGATGAAAAAGGAATTATTACCTCTGTAACCATATATCACATAGGTTCCTTGCCATAGAAAGTCAAAATTTCCATGTTTACCTTTATCCTCTCTTTGTGAATCCCATCTCAAAACTTGATCTCCTATGAAAAAATAATCTTCTTTAACCCTTTTATCAAAAATCTTTTTGATTTTGTCATGTAAAACTTGTTATCTTTCAAAAAAATCTTCTCTGGTTTGTTGGAGATGTATGGTTTCATTGATTCTTCATTGAATATCATTCGTTTCCACCTGTGATTCCTGGATAATCTTTATGACTGGGACACCCAAGGAAGAAGGGAAAACAACATCTATACCATAAACAATTTGATAAGGTGAAGTTCCAATAGAATTTTTTGTGGTAAGTCTATCAGCCCAAAGGGCATAGACCAGCTTTTTGTTCCATGTCTTTTTGTTTTCTTGGAGTAGTTTTTTGATGATATTAATTAAACTTTTGTTTAATTAACCTTGGGGATAATATGTTGTGGAATGACCTAAGGTAATATGGTATTTATGACAGAAAGAAATCATTTTCTTGGATTTGAATGTTCCTGCATTGTCAGTAATGATCTTATGTGGGCATCCAAATCTTGATAAAATGTTACTTTCTATAAATGAGATTATAACTAAATCGGTGGCTTGCCTAGTGAGAATGGCTTCTATCCACTTGGTAAAGTAATATGTAGCAGTTAAAATACATTTATGTTGACCTGAATATGGAGGATGGATTTCACCTATGAAGTCTAACCCCCATAGTTGAAATGGCTTTTCAGTGGATATTGGTTTGAGAGGTAAAGGTAAAAGTTTCTTTTTCCCTTCGAAAATTTTTCATTTGTGGCAAGATGTGACAAATTTTTTAACAACAAAGAATAAAGTTGGCCAGTAAAAACCAGCTCTTAGTATTTTGTCTGCTGTACTCTTCTTGTATAGGTGGCCTCCATAGTCACCTGCATGAAATTCCTCAAGAATTTTGTCAGCCCCAAATTTTAATAGACAATTTAGTAAAATCCCAGTATTTTCTTTCCAGTAAAGTGCATTATTTAAGATACAAAACCTCATTGCTTTCTGTTTGATGAATCTTGCCTTGGTTTTAGTTAGCCCAGGAGGAGCTTGTAAATGTGTTAGTACAAAGATAATATCAGAGTACCATGGTGACTCTAGATAGACCTCACTGATCAATGGAGTCGCCATCTCCTCCTGGTCATCTATTTGTGCAATGAAATTAATATCTAAAGCAATTTGATTCAACCATCAACTTGGCTAAACCCTGTCCTTTAATGAGTTTAGTTGGTTTGATTTCTAGATCGTACTCAAGGATTGTGGCTATCCACTTTCCTCTCCTACCATCAGGTCCATCTTATGTCAAAATATCTTTAATTACTGCATTAGGGACATATGCAATGATGTGTGAATGAAGTATATACACTCTGAAATCCTTGATGGCTTTAACTAGGGCCAAAGCTTGTTTTTTCATTATATTGTATTTCAGTGGTGCATCTCTGAGGGCTTTACTAAAGAATGCAATTGGTTGTTCAAAACCTTGATTGTTTTTCTGCAGAAGAACTGCAGCTATGGTGTGTTCGGATGCAAAGGAAAAGATTATGAAATATTTTGTATAATCTAGGCTGATGAGGATTGGTGCTTTTGTTAAGGCCTGT
Source organism: Pinus albicaulis (assembly GCA_034641835.2). Taxonomy (NCBI): domain Eukaryota; kingdom Viridiplantae; phylum Streptophyta; class Pinopsida; order Pinales; family Pinaceae; genus Pinus; species Pinus albicaulis. The sequence continues at coordinate 99,264,829 of CM076574.1, read as the reverse complement.
TTAATAGATTCAAAAGATTGTTTGGCCTTCATTGTCCATTTTATTGAAGAGTCCTTTTTAAGCATATTATTGAGATATTTTATGATTTTAGCCAGATTAGAGATGAATCTTCTTAAAAATTTGATTTTACCTAGGAATGCTTGGAGTTCTTTTATGTTCCTTGGTGGTTGAATGTTTAAAATGGCTTCAATTCTTGCAGGGTCTATTCTAATTCCTTCTTTGGAGATTATGTGACCTAACAGTTTTCCTTCTTCTAGTTCGAAAAGAGTCTTTTTAGGATTCAAAGATATACCATATTTTCTGCATTTGATAAAAAATTGTCTCAGGTGATCTAAGTGTTCATCATTTGTTTTTGAAAAGACAGTAATATCATCAAGATAAATAACTAAAAATTCATGGATTTCCTTGGCAAATGCAATATCCATGACCCTTTGAAATGTAGCTCCTGCATTTTTTAACCCAAAAGGCATTTTCACATACATGAAAGTGCCCCATGGAGTAGTAAATGCAGTTTTAGTTTGATCATCTTTATGAACTAGAATTTGATTGTAACCAAAGAAACCATCTAGTAAAGAAATTCTTGAAGAACCTGCCACCCTCTGCAAAATATGATACATTTTAGGCAAGGGGTAGTTGTTTTTCAAAGAAGTTTTATTAAGATTTCTAAAATCTATGCACAGTCTGATTTCTCCTGTTTTCTTTCTGGTAGGCACTAGATTAGATACCCAGTCAAAATACCTGACTGGTGTGATTATTTGTGCATCAAACATTCTTTTAACTTCTTTTTCGATTAAAGGCAACAATATTGGATTAATCCTTCTTAGTTTTTGTTGAAAAGGTTTTTGATTTTCTTTCAAAGGAATTTTATGTTGAATTATGTCTTTATTGTAAGATTTCAGATCTTCGTAACTCCATGCAAAGACATCCTGATATTCTTTTAAAATTTATATGTATTTAATCTTTTCTTTTGATGATAAGGATTTTGATAGTTTAATCATTTTTGGTTTTTCATCTGTCCCTAAGTTATACTCTTCTATATCAGACTTGACTAGTTCCATTTTTGGCCTTTTGGGCACATCATTGGAATCGAACAAGTCTTCTAGGGGAGTTAAACCTCTAGGTAAAATGTTATTTTTTTAAATCAATCAAATCTAGTTCATCTACCATCATTTCTTCTATATCTACTTTTTCCAATTCATCTATGTCACTCTGAGTAAATATAGTAGGTCTATCAAAATTATGTACATCTAAATTATCTAAATCATCTATTTGACAAAAAATTGAATTTATATCACAAGGTGAATCTATATTACAATCACTATCGATTTGACAATTCTAAAACTCTTTCTCATTGTTCAAAAAATGATAGATTTGCTCATCCTCTGAGAAAATTTGCCAATATTTCACATTATCTGGAACAATAGGTCTGTGTTTGATTTAGAGAAGTGTATTTTTGTAATGGTGAAAATGGAAATTTAAAACTGCTGGCGAAGGTTGCTAAACAATGGGCTTGTATATTCTGTTTTCTAGGGATGATAGCAAACTTTGATTCTAACAAATCATCAAGCAAGTCCAATACTATTTCTCTATATCTTGCAAGTCTGGGATTGTGAACAGAGTATTCTGCATTTATTTGCTTGATAACTAATTTAGAATCTCCCATGACCATTATTCTTTTCCCTCCCATTTTTCTAATAATTTGCAAACCTAAGATTAAAGCTTCGTATTCAGCCATGTTATTGGTGCATTTGAAATTTAATCTAAAGGCATGTCCTTCAGAATGGTTTGTTTCAATATTGGTAATCCATACACCTGCCCTAGCTCCAAATTTATTTACAGATCCATCAAAATCTAAATACCATAAAGCCTCATGACCAATGTAATCATCCATTATTTTAAGTTTCTTATCAGTGAGTTCAGTTTGATTTTCATTTTGATCAGAGTTACTAAGAATAAAGGAATCAAGATTAGTAGGAGTTGAATAGATTGGTTGGCCTGTCAACAATACTGATCATGAGCTTCATTAATGTTTCTCTGTAAAGCTTTTTGGGCTATCCAAATACCGAGATAATGGCATAGCTCATGTCAAGTTGTAGAGATCCCTGCAACTTTGCTCCCCATGAGCAAGAAAGAAGCATGCCATACTTTGGTGGGATGTCAGCTACCACAACATCCATGATCATGATTTTACTAGGATATTGGACTAAGTTTACACATAGATCTTTAATCAAACCTATACATTGCACTTTGGATGAATCAAATGAAAATAAATTCTTATATGGTCGGGTTATGTATAGATTCAGGGTTTCCATTATAGCTCTGGGCATTAGGTTATGGGAAGCTCGAGTATCTAGCATAGCATTGTGTAATATATGATCATGTACAGTAAGACTTAAATAAAATGGAGGTACTGACCCATCTGAATGCTTACCATCTACATTGGGACCAGAGATTAATTCAGGCCTATCTTCACTCATATTAATTGTATCCTCATTTTCATTTACATTCAATGCTTCAGAAATCATAGATCTATACAAGTCATTTTTAGCTAATTCAACTAAGGGAACAACTATCTTTAACTTGGATATTTCAGATTGCATGTTAAATGTTGACTGAGATTTGATGGCTTGAATTACTTCGTCTTTTGGAACTATGGTTTGTGATGATTTTTCTTGTGTTTCAACGGTTTTACCTTTGGTTTGAGCTTTTATTTTGTCTTCTGTTTGAGTTTCTTGGTTTCTTCTATCTTTAATTGTTTTTCAGGAACAGTTTGAGGGTTAGCAGATGGTTTATTAGATTTGGGATTCTCAATAGAAGATTTAGGATTTGGTGATTTTGGGTCAACTGGATTCTTTTTTGGCTCATTGACTGTTATTGAATTGGTGGTCTTTGTAGCATTAGCCTTTTGGGCATATTTGGAGGATTGAGCCACCTCATCAGTAATATCTACAATCTTTGGAATTTGCTGTTTTTCGTTTTAGGAGCCTCAGTTTTCTTTTTGTTTTGGTTTTGTTGGGTTGGAGCATTGTTTTTTATGGTAGGCTCATTAGTTTTCTTGCTCCTAAGGTTATATTGGCTGTGGATTTCATTGATTGAAAAATCATAACCTTGTTTTTAATCGAAGGATTCACCAGATTCAACTGTGAACTGTTGAAGTTCAAAGAGTTCCTGGTCCTCCTGAGTGAGGAAAATTGTATTGTTTTCATCTATCCCCATAATTATGTTGATGTCTTCCTTATCCTCCTCAACATTGTTTTGTGAACTTAAGTTTTCTTGGAATGGGGATCTTATATTATGATCTGGAGAAGGTTCTTTACCTTTCGCAAGATTGTTGTTTTTCCTGTAGTTGGGATTCCTGATCTGGGATTGATTCTCCCATTGTGGTTTCCTTTCGATGTGATCTAGTCTCTCAACTACTTTTTCTAATGTTTTGGTAATAAAATCAAATTTACCATCTAAGTGTGAAGCTTCTTCTTTGATTGTAACCCTCCTCTCATTTCTCATTCTGGATTTTTTGGCAAGGATGTTGATTTCTACACCTACAACATTTTGTTGCATTTGTTCTAAGGTGTTTGCATCCCTTTCTCTAAGTTGATAAGCCATGTCTACATCAAAACAATCAGGGAATTTGAGTAGCATGGAATACGGAGTGGGTTTAAGGTCTGTAGGAATAGCATTGTAAACACTGTTGTATCTGGTGCAAAAAACTTGGACAGACTCATTGGGGGCTCTCTTAACAGCATCAAACTCAGATAGTATTTGCATAGGATTCTTCTTCTTTTCCCATTTATTTAGGAAAGCACTATGGAATGCAGCTAGGTTTTCTATGCTACCAGCACCTAAAATTTTAAACCAGGTTTTTACTTCTCCAATTAAACTTTGTGAAAACAACCTCATTTGGACATCAGATTCATCTATCTCATAAACTTCCCAAAAATCATTCATTCTAGTGATATGTTGTTCTGCAGTAATTTGTGAAAGATTATCAAACAATGGGATATATTTTTGATAATTTTGGGGCATGTCATGGAGATTTTGAGGTAAGACCAAGGGAGCATATCTGGCTGCCATGGCTTGGATTTTTGCTGAACTGGGAGGTACATTAGTAGTGGAAGGGATAGTGTTGGTTACTACAATGGATGTGCTTGAAGAGCTTGGTAAAGGGGATGAAAAAGAAGTAGTTTGGCTAGTGCTTATGGTGGTAGTGGATGTAGTGGACCGAGTAAATGATGGATATACTACTTTGGGCTGCAAGGGCAGCTCAGGGATGAATGGATCTGTTGATGAACTAGTGGTGGATTGTGGATATGATGAATATATGATCCTATGGTGCAGAGGCAACTCAGGGCTTATAGGCTCTTGAGGTGAACTGACAGTAGAATCTGTAAATGAAGTGGCAGCATACAGAGTAGAATCTAATGTTGGAAAGACTGTAGTGTATAGTTGGGAAACTGGGGGTTTGAATTGAGACAAAAAATTAGCTAAATTAATAGCTTCTTAAATGTCTTTAAGTTTTGTAACATTTACCCTTTTTACTGGACTTTGACTTTCAGTTTTGTTTGATTTAGTAGGAACTGAAATAATTTTATGTTTCTCACTCACATAAGAGGTAAAAACAAGATCTAAAACAACTTCCTTTAAATCAGATTCAGATTTGGTTCTAAATAGTAATTTTTCAAACTTCAAATCAAATTCAATGTCTGATAAGCTTACTAATTCTTTGGGTAAAGAATCAACTCTTTTCAGGGGTACTTCAGTTTCTGAACTAACAATTTGTTTTTTCTTTTTTCCTATCTGGTCCGGATTGTCTACTGTATCTGGAGGATTGGGATCAGGGTTGGATCTAGTGTAATAGACTTTCTTGGGAGCCAGAATGTTTATTGGGTAATTACCCACAACCTTTAAACTTAATCTTAAAGTAGAAAAGATATATATTTAAAATCTTCCTCCAAGATTAAACTTAAAACTGGAGAGTGGTTAGTTCCCCAGTATGGTCGCCAGTATGTTATCACCCTAGTAATTCTCAGGTTGTGGGATGAGGATTTTTATAGTTAAGAAAACCAGGGGTAGCCAAGAACCTGTTTTAGAATTCAGGATCTAGCCTTCCTGAGTTCCGGAGAGGGATCTCTCCAAAAGATTTAACTTTGTTTTATAATTGGATTTTAGGCTAGCTATGAGTGGACAGTGGGACTTGTTTTGAAAATGTGGTGGGAATAAAAAGTGTTTCAAGGTAAACCACAGATTTTTCTACTAGACCATTGGGCTATGGAGTCAACTTTCTAGGCAATCAGATCCAGGAAATAAGACTTAAAGATGCAAATGTACTAAGGGCAGGGTAGATGACCTTCAAAGGATTTGAATAGGATTTTTTGATGGAATGGGTGAAATATGAACAAAAGGGCGATTAATAATCCTTAAGTTACAGAAATGAAGATTGAAGGAGGGGATCAAATAGGGACTTAAGAGCGGTTAAGAATTCTATAGTCTAGTTATTAAGCAGAAAACATAATCATGAGCAACTAGTAAAAAACATGGAGCTTTATATCACTAATCCTGTTTAAACATTCCTAGTTAATCATTTAAGACAGAAACACATTAAAATTAATGTATGGAAAATTTCGAAAGATAACACAATGAAAACAGGAAAAAAAACTTGACTTATCTGGTTAGCATAAGAATCCTGAGTTATGATGTCTTTAATCTCAATTCCAGTCTGATGCTTTACTGATTGACTCACACCAACTTCAATATATCCAACAAAATGACTATAGTAGTCTTGATAAATTTTATTCCACACAATACTTCGAAAGATGAAGTATTTATACAAATAAATTGCTTACAAAATATCTCAAAGTTTGATATAATGTTTCAAGAAAAAATAGGAATTATAACATAAGAAGAGCGACAACAGCAAAACAATTTGCAAGCTGTCCTCTTTTACAAGGAAAAATAGAACTGTTTATCCTAATCAAACTGATTTTTAGATTAGCTGGAAGCGTTGCTGGCACATGGGGTATTATCTCATGGAAGATGACTTGTAGAATACTCTTCCTTCTCACTTTCTGTTCTGATACTCTTTATTTCTGCTTTTCACTGTTTTACTGTTGTAATTGAAAAATAACAGGCATTAACAATTTGCTTTTACTAATACTTTTTGACCCTAATACACTTTGACCCTGACACTCTTTGACCACTGATTTTTCATCTTGATATACTTTTATTGCAAATTTTTCATAGTAAATCAGTGAATTCTTGCCATTGCTCTGCGTTGGGAATTTTCATTCTTTTTAGCTTCCTGAAACTCTCATCTGCTTCTGTATATTTTGCAAAATTGGGCTTAACCACAAAAATATGTTCGATCTCATTTTGTAAAAAGAACAAGTTTTCAAAATATTCCAAAATGACTTTACCCGTAGGGGACCTTTCAGGTAAAGGTTTATTGATCTGCTCTTTGGCAAATGCCTTGATTTGTTGTCATAATCCTTTTGTGGCATTAACTTCTCATTCAATGCATGAATATTTGGTAAACCTGCTTGTGACAGTACTGTGTATTTGGCCTCAAACCTGGTGATAGCGAAGTTCATATCTTTGCACCTATCCTCCAAATTATTCATCAAGTTACTTTTATTCATGACCTTTTTGATTTGGAGTACACTTTCAGTTCTGTCCTAAATTTTTAACTCTTCAAGTTCTTCTCTGTGTTTACTATTCAAAAATGTGATAAGCCTTAAGGCTTGAGTAGGCTTATCAACCAGTTCTTCTTTGGTCTTCTGTATTTCTATCTGTGCTCCTTTAAGTAACTCTTTTTTTTCATAAATTATCTGGATTGAGGGCCATTGAAAATGTATGCCCTGAATGATGTTATTCCACAGATAATTCTTAATGTAGGATACTTTCTTAGTGAGATTTACCTGTTGTTGAAGAATTTTAACCTGTTCCTGTAATCTGTTAGCCCTCTGTTCATGTCCTTTTGAGGTGATTAAGGCATCTCTGTTGGATGTTTCCAGATTTTTGATGGTGCCTTTTAAACTGATTATCTCTTTATCTTTTATGGACATATCTTCCATAGCTTTAACTATGGTAGTTGTTTCCCTTGTTGGATCTACCTGTGATGTTGATGAAGAAGTGGCAAAGATATATTTAGAAGTAATTGACAATACAGTTGCCAATACTCCTTTCGGTGCCAAATTTTCTGCCAATGTTGAGGGAATAGCTATATTTATAGTTGGAATAACTGTAGGAATGGAAACTTGCCGAGTTTTCTTCAAATTTTCAATTTCTTGCATAAGAGCTTCTATCTAAGTTTCCATATTTTTTATTTGGGCTATCATTTTCAAAACAAGTTGCATATTTTCTTCTTTCTCTATCTTTTCCTGAAGAAATTCTTTTGTTTGAGGGTGCTCACTCTGTGGTAATTTGAGTTGCTTTCTTAAGGCTGTAATATCATCATTCTTCTGTCTTATTAACTTCTTAGCAGCTTCAGTATTAGAAAGGTCTGCTCCAGACTCAATTACCAAATCTTATAAGGATTTTATTCTCAAATCCTTGGCATGTAAAGATGCTTTATCCAACTTCATTTGAGTTTGCAAGTTGGATATTGTATTTTGGAGCATGTCAGCACTCATTGTTTTGCTTACTACTTTTGAATATAACATTTCTGATGCACTCCTGTGAAATTCTATCTGATCTAGCTCATGAATAGTATCAACATTTACTGTAAATTCTGTTTTTTTGTAATCTAAAGCTGATTTTGGATGTGCTACCACTGGTTGGATAAAATACATGATCATTTGGTTGGTTGAGTAATAAAATGCAGTTACTAAAATATCCTTATCTCCTGGTTTTTCCTTGAGAAGTTTAGAATATACTTCATTTTTTATTTCTTCATTTTTCTCTTTGATTATCTTGAACCTCTTCTAAATATCAAAATCAGTTTCTTCAGTTTTTTTTAGAAGAAGAAGAGGGAGCTTCTGTATCCACTTCCATTTCAATCATCTCTTTACCTTTACCCTGTGTTTGTACCTGTTCACTTTGAATCTCTATGAGTGTCTCATTCACAATGATGGTGGCTTCATCATCTGTCTATTGCTGATTAGGGTCATCAAAATCTATGATTCCTTCTATTTCTAATGTAGTAATTTTGGCCTTTTTGCTGTATACAGATTTGAACTTGTTTTCAATGATTGTTTTGGCCAAATATCCTTCTTCCTTCCTTGGTCTTTTGTTTGATACTTCTACTGGCTGGTCAACTGTAACCACTTGTGTACTGTTTAAATTTTCTACCTGCTTATTTTGATCATCATCAATTAAGGTATTGGCCACCCATTCCAACTGATTGGAATATTTTTCAATTATTGGATTTTATTCATGGAGAAATGGGGGCAATTTGCTTTTAATTCTGAGACTTCTTATAATACCTTGAGGGTCATATTTCCAATGAAAACTCTCCTGAAACTTAAATACTGATAGTTTGTTGGATACTTCCTTTAAGGCATCTCTGTTGTTTACAATGAAAGAGCCAATTTGACTTCTTAATTTAAATTGTGCCTTCTTTTTGGATGTTATGAAATTTACTGCAACAGCATTCAAAATCTGCCTTATGTACTCTAGAGCAAAGATACTGGTGGTCAAAAACTTTGGCAATTTGTATGGGGCTAAGATTGCACCATATATTCTAATCTCAGTGTGATTTTTGTATAAATACCAATCACCTACTTTACAGTTTTCAGACAACTGTAAAATTATTTTTATATCTTCATTTATTCTTGGTGTTTCTGCTTTATCCAACAAACTGATAGCAGGTCTAATAAATAGGTCATTGAAATCACTATAACTGTACTCACTGCTATTCTTTCTGAGAAGAGAGGTCCAAAATATTACTGACAGTTGTTTGCCCTCCATATCCATCTTCTGTACTGCAAAGGGAAAATTATCTGCTTGAAAGAACAAGAAGAGATGTAACATATATGAATTATATCTGGACACTCCTTCATCAGGCAATTTATAAGCTGATAATGAATATTGTCAGCAATAAATTTGGCAAAGTCAAAAATCAAGTCTGGTTGCTGTCCAGGAGACAAAGTGGAGAGGAAGCCTAAGACAGAGGCATCTGTGAATTCATCATTAACATAACCCAAAACAAATGAAAGAATGGAAATGACCTATCTGGAGCCTTCTAGAAAATCAAAGGTATCATAAGGAGGATTCACCTTAGGAAGAGCGACATGATTGGGCATGAAGTTCTGGAGAATTTGGAAATTCCTAGGGAAATCTAGTTCTAAATACATCTGGGTCAAGTCTTCAATTGACAATGACACTGCTTGTGGATTATGGCTTAACTGGAGCATGTCATTGATTGATTCAGTAGTTATAAAAAATAAGACCTCACTATCTTTGTTAGCCATGCACCTTTGATCAGGAATATAATGCATTTGACACAACCTTATAAAATCCTGAGCAGGATGGGTAATAGGAACTACATGCTTGGGAAAATTGGACTCCCATATAGGTATGTCACTGGCCTCCTTCTTTTCAAATTTCTCTTGACACCAATTATGTACTTCTAGAAGATCAAATTCAAGGGTGGCATCTTCAATTCTGTAATCTATGTCAATCAAAGGATTGTTTTCTTCAGTGGTAACAGGAGGTTTTAGAGGTCTAACTACTTCAGTAGACTCAACAGTAAGTGCTGGGGTGGGCTTATCAAGTTTAGAAGGCTCAGGCTGAGGTATCTTAGTTGAGGCTTTCTTATGAGATTTTGGGCCTCCTGATTTGGGAGTTACTTGTTTCTTAGTCATTTTTAGCTGAACAAAGCAAGTTTAAACTGTTTTCTAAGTTGTCTTTTGGAAACAAGGGGTATTCAAAGGGTTTTTCTGGAAAAATGGACTCTGTGCAGGGTTCTGAATGATAAAAATGGGTTTTTAACACACAGAAGATGGCTTTGATCAAGTTCAGTAGTGAAAATGATTAGGGAGTGGCTAAAACCTGCTAAAATGGAGAGGAAGGATTCTGGAGAAATTTTGACAGGGTTTCCCCTGTATTTTGGATGTTTTTGAATTTTCTTGTATGGATAATTCAATTGAATTAAAGGAAATGGCTGATAAAATGATGATTTCTCTTTTGAAATTGAAGTATTTTGGATAGGATTGACAAAAAAAATACCTTTAAAAGGTATAATTGCGGTCGAAGGAGTTGTAGTTGCGCTCACAATCTTCAACTCTGGAAAATTAGGCTGTCAGAGGTTATGGAATTCTTTATGAGTGAATTTCAGAGAAAAATGGTCATTCAAATGGCAACTGGTTCAGAAAACAGCTTTGCAAATAGTCAAGGGAGGCTCTACAAATGTTTTCACAGGTTAAATGGCGCAAATAGGTGAAATGTAATGGAAAACCATAAGTTTTAATGTATTAAACAATAAGTCGAATCACAGTTTAATTGCATTTATTGCAGATATGGCGGGAGCGGTTTGTGCGCTTATAGAGAAACCATAAATGGTTTTCACATTGTGTTTGAGTAGTAAGTGGTTTTTCCCTTTTGGAATGCGATCAAATGAAAGGAGGACAAGTAGCATGGGGCAGTTTATCAAAACAAATTTTTTCGCAAAACTTTTTCGCAACTTCATTTGATTATTTTAAAACTGTGAAATGGAATCTGCATTGTCGGATCTGTGAGAGTGGAGCGAATTGTCAAGATTTGATGTGAAGTTGTGGAGTAAATGCAGTGAGGTTGGGGCTTTGATCTATACCATCGATTTAACAAGGGTAGATCAACAAATGAAATTCGATCTGATAGGAAATGGTGGGGACGGGGAAAAGGGCTTATCGGGTTTATTTCTAACTGTTGGATTTAAAGGAGAAGGATGATCGGCCGGTTAGGATGGAGTCTGATGGTGCTGAGGGATTTATGATGTTATATGTATAAATGAATGTTATACATGGGTTAAGGTGATTGGGAATGGTATCAAAGGGTTTTACCCAAGGTTATATTTGCAGTAATGGGATATATTTCTGGGGAAAAGGGTTAGGTTATAATTTTAACCTTGGGTAAAGGGAGTCGAGAAATAAACAAAGGGATGAGTTTTTCTTTGGAGTTTATTTTAAATGAAACTTTGAGATCTTTTGTGTTTAAACACATAGTTAAACATGTTTAAAGATTTTTTATATATTTTTATTATGTAGTTAATTAAATCAAAATGATTTAACTACCATAGGGGCGAGATATTTATATAACGATATATTTAGCCAAAGGGGGTATAAGGTGGTTTTTTTATTTAAACATATGGAAATAAATAACTTTGGCTAAAGTTATAATAAATGGGTTTTTGGAATATTTAATAAAAGGGAATTATATAATATAGGAAAAGATTATTCTATAGGGAATTATTAAATAGGTTAGGTGTTAATATGACAAGGGGACAAGGTATACTCAAAATACATTAACATAACCAAGAAAAGTGAAGTTTAAAGGCAAATTTGCATCATACTAACCTCATCACTTTAACTTATGATAAAATGTAATTTTGAGGGTTTTGTGCTTTCATGTGATGTGGGAAGTTAATCAAATGGGAATTAGAGTGTCTTTAAGTAAAAATGAGGTTTTTACTTAGGATTATTCAAGGAAATGAATGCATGAATGGAATGATGATGCGATTTTAGTGATTAATATAGACATTTTACACTTTCAACTGATTAGTCATAGAGCCTTGGGTCCGGTCCCAACAGAAGTCAAGGAATTGCCTTGAGCCTTTTTGACTGATAGTTTAGAATGTTTAATGGCTATGGAGAGGGGAAGTTAGTTATTTGCAGCCCTGGTGAATAATATTTACATTGATGCTTCTCACCTTCTTCTACCTACCCAATTTTACTGCTAACATTTTCTCTTCCATTTAGGTGCATTTGTGCTAGCAACCTTTACAACATTTATTTTTCATGAAAACAAGTAAACTATCTAATTCTACACTTATTTCATTCAGGAATCTAGATTAAACTGTTGAATTCACTTTATTTCTCTACCTAACTACTGAATTGTCATGATTAAACTGTATGACAATTCTTTATTCTCTATCTACAACATTTGAAATTGAAAAGTGACAAGTCAAGATTAAATTGTTCAACTCATCACAAATTATGGCATTGATTGACACTCTGCCATAATCAATTGCAAAAGGTAAAAGTAGTGGCATTTATTCTTGCACACTTTCATGTTTTATTGATCTTTTTCTTTTGGGGTCTTTTATTTTTTCTAAGTCCTTTGATTCTTCTTTTAGGACTTTTTACACTCTTTTTGATTTTTTGATTTTTTACAAAATATGTGAATACAACTTGCAGAAGGCAAAGTATGTAAAAATTTACAAAATTACCATCATTCAAGTCAAAATTATGAATCCTATATTTATAGGTCACTAACACATGGCAAATATTAATTCAATTGACTTGTCATAATTCTGTCTATTGCACAACATTATTCTCTATACCATCTTTGTTAGAATTGCAACTATTCAATATTTTTTTTAATTAGTTTCTTAATCATATCAATAAATATAATGCATGAATAATTGTTGAACATTTAATTTGTTCAAAGTTTACAAATCAAATTTGTATTCTCATAAATTCTTATAAAATTTTGAATAAATTTTAAAAAATAAACACAGAAGAAACATCCAAAACTTAGAATAATTAGATAACAACTTTCATAAATGAAACCATATTTGCTTTCAAAATAATATTAATTGTTTTTAGCAATTGATAAAATTTATTATTAAATAAATACTTTCATAAATGAAACCAAACTTGCTTTCTTTTATAACAATATTTTTTTTAGCAATTGATAAAATTTATTATTAAATAAATTTGATTTGGTCATAAATATAAATTTATTTAATTTATATTTATGATTTTTAGGTTTATAGTTTTTAAATGAAAGCTTTCACTCAGCATAATAAACATCTTCAAATTAAAATATAGATAAAATTTCTTTGCATAATGAAACATTTTCCTACAATTGTGGTTCTCAGTTTGCACGACAAGCTTATGATCACAAAAATATTGTGTATTCTCGAGAGGCACTTTAATAAGTTAAATATTTAACTATTAAATAAATATTTAATAATTTGATAGAAATTTATATATGTGCAGAGGGAATATGTATATACAGAGTCTAACACCAATTTTTAAAATTTGTATATACGTTAAGAAAATAAAATGTACACATGTATAGCTAAATTAATTACAAAGACTAATTTAGCATTAATTATTGCAAAAATAAAACCCATTTTTTAAGGTATTATGATATCATGTTTTCAATTTCAACAAAATCATTTTGTATCATAAGTCCCTATTGCTTTTAGAAATTGATGAAATTTATTATTAAATAAATTTGATTTGGTCATAGTCCATGTTTCATTGTGTGGAGCTTTCACTCTGTAGAGGAAGATTCCTCTATACAATGAAAAATTCCTTTTAAGCTCCACACAATGAAAGCTCCCCATAAGGAAGTTCCACACAATGAAACATTGATCCCTGCAACTCTCGCTTCCCTGCACACATTCATTAAAAGATATGAATAACAAGGACTCAATCCAATGGATGTTAGGATTGACTTTAGCTTTGGATTTATTTTTCTATGGTTTGTCGAATTCCTCCTTCTCTGTTACAATCACATGTTTTTTCCTAATCGTATGTAAATACATGATCTGTATCAATTCAATAAGGTTCTCCAAATGTTTTTTATGTAATTATTTGCAACTATATGATCCCTATCAATTAGTTCCTTCCAATGTTTTTCCCTAATAATATGAAAAGATATGATGAGTATTAATTTAGTTAACTCCTAAGAAGTCTGACTATTTCATGGCATTATTCATGGTGAATCACAAATATTCAATGTTTTGAACTTTGGGTTGGAATTTGGCTAAATAGCTTTTAGCTAGATTATGTTTATTTAATTTTTAATTAGTTTTTATCATATAAATAAGTATAATGTTATGGAGGATTTTTGAATATTTAAAATTGTGCAAAATTTACAAATCAAATTTGTTATTCTCACAAATTCTTATAAAATTTTGAATAAATTAAAAAAATAAACACTAAAAGACATCCAAAATTTAGAATAATTAGATAACGACTTTCATAGATGACGTTGAATTTGATTTTATAATAATATTAATTGTTTTAAGCATTTTATAAAATTTATTATTAAATAAATTTGATTGGGTCATAAAGTTAAATTAAATTAATTTATATTTATCATTTTTAGGTTTATAGTTTTTTAATGAAAGCTTCATTGTACGGAGGAAGCTTCCTATGCACAATGAAATCTTTCATTGAAACTTCTAAACAAGGAAAGCTCTTTATACTGAACTTCTTTAATTTAAAACAAATATAATCTTCATCCACATAATGAAATATTCCATTGTAAGCTTCACACAATGACAAGTTGTTAAAATTATGGTTCCTAGTTTACTAGATGAAAGCTTATTCTTCCTATGCACTTCTTAACTCTGCACAATGTATCAAATTTTTGGAGTTTTGTTCAGCCCCCTACTACCCACCCCCCAAGCCCCCCCCCGTGCCTCACCTTCATAAAGGACCCGCAACCACGTTAGTTCTGGAATCATTGGGAAAAGTAGTAACATAGCCGCCTCACTGTCAAAGAACTCTCAGACGGAATGACCACTCACAAAATTAACAATTTTTTTTTTTAAATTTTAAAATAAATTGTTAGGCACTAAAATATAATGAAAATAAAATGCCCTCGAGTAGGGGAATTATGTCTCATGAAATCTTACTCAACAAATAAAAAAATAGAAATAAAATTTCCAACAAAATTAGAAAATTATTTTTAAATTGATGAGAAAATAGAAATATTTAGCATTTTCTTGAAACTTTAATTAAAATTACAAAACTCCGCAAAATAATAAAAATTAAATGCACTTTGACTTAAAGTGAGTGCTATAATCCCTAAAAATACATGCAATAGCGTTTGTCATAATAACAATAATATCCTCAAAATCTATACATTGCACTAGAGTAGTATATACATTTAACTTGATACATTTAACTCTTAGTAGGAAGATCGACTACACATTTTATATTTCTATTCAAATCTTTGAATTTTGGTTGAATTTTTTTTTTTTTTCCTATTATCAATTTTCACAAAAGAAACAACATGTGATGTAGTTGAACTATGGTACATTTATGAAAAATAAAACAAACAAAAACATCATTTTTATCGTTAGAACTTTAATACATCTATGTGCAATATGAAATTATACAAAATTCATATTATTTCAAAGGAATTAATTATAATAAAGCTCAAATACTAACATCTAATTTCCATAAAAGAACTTCCTTTCTCTCCATTTGAGTAGTTTAGAGCAACATAAACTCTAACTCTATTGCATTTCCATGCAAGTTTTCAACATGCATTACATGTCACTCATTATTTGTTGGAGCCTTGCCATATAGTTCATCAATTAATTTATAACATCCCAATCATCCATTAGATATTTTAGCGATGCACGTTAATAATTAAGTATGCATCATTAATAATTAAGTATACATCAATGCTCAAAAATGATATAATTAAGAAGAGAGATGTCTAAAGCCATGTGTGATATAGTATAAAATCAATAGAAAAAAATATTTGTAATTTTTTTCATGTTATTTATTTTTATGTTGAGAAAAAAATTTCTATCTGAAACATATTTTAACCATCAATAGCTTTTTATTTAGGCTAAGAGATACATATCAGAAATAAATTACAATATGAGGGTGTTGTGATGAGCATGACCATAATGGTCTTTGCATCTCCCACTTATAAAGTTGATGTGGTGGGAGAGGGGTACTGGAGGGGACAATATTTTTTTTTGTAGAGTTAGGCTAAACTATATTGAAATCATAAAAAGTAACTTTACAAAGGCTATGGGTAGGGATGGAAAGCAGTACTTAGCCAATCCTTGCCTTGGAATTTTTCAAAATAAACCATATTTGGGGCTGCCTCATGGGAGGAAAGCAACCCCTTAAGAGAGTCAAACAATATTGATTTAAAAAATATTCAGTGACACATGAAAAAGAAATAGCTAAAGTATGTCCTGAGAAGACAAAAATCAGAGATGAACCTTGCTACTGAGTAGTCATGGAGTTCCTTCATCTTCCTCTGTCACGTGGTCCTCCTCCTCAATTAGGCATCCATATTCTCTTATAGTGGCTTCCTCCTCAGCTTTGGGCGCATGAGGAGGCTTTGGAGGGGCCGTGTGGACGATGGGAGAAACAGGATACTGAAGCATTAGGCACTCTAGTCTAGATGCCATCTGAGTCCATAATCCAAATGTCTCTCTCCTCCATCATAGGCTCATGGACTAGAAGCGGTTCGATTTTTCGGGGTATGGGCGGCTCAGATTGCGCAATGGTGGATTTTTTACGGCCTCTTCTGCCCTTAGGCTTCTCCAGTGGCTGAAAAATATCCTCCTCAGTGTTGTCAGGCATTTGGGAAGCCGACATATCATGGCGTCCTGATGAGGATCCTTCATTGGATTCCAGATGCTGGTCCTGGCCACGGTGAAAGTGGCGAGAGAGCACCCCTCTGTAGCTACCTCTGATGGGATTTTTAAGTTGACGCGGGGCCATGGAGAGGCTGGAAGTGGAGCATAGCAGGGGGAGCGAAGGCGGTGGAAGCGTACGAGGCAGGCTAGAGCCACAACGAAATGGCATAAGGAGGATTGGAAAAGGCAGAGAGAGCTCGCAGGATCGGTTGGAGCACCAATGAAATGGCTGATTGAGGAGCCTATATGCTTTTTGAAGGCATGAGGCATTGAATTCGAGCATAGAGGTAGAGAGTGAAAATCCAAGTGTGCTTGCATGTGATGTGTGGTGTGTCGAGAGGCTAAGTGTGGCAGAGCACCAGCAAAATTTATCAGCGATTTGAGTTTTCTCATAATGTAACGGTTGGCGTTGCAAGGCAGTGTCAGAATAATCATGGGAGGAGATGTCCTCGCTCATTATGGATATTTCACTCACATCTAGGGGAGTTCTATCCTTTTGAAGGAGAGTGAGGCAACTCTTGCGAAGGATTTCATCTTGGATATGATGGAAATTAGAGTGGTAGAGAATTAAATTGATATCCACTCCGTTGTTGGCCAGGAGATCAGCGACAATGTTTGCCTTTGTACGAACATGGTGGAATGTCATGGCGGTATGATGCTGCAACAAATGTTCTAGATGATTGAGGCAGTTGGCAACCCTCTAGCTCATAGAGACCTTTGTGGATGAAGAACCAAGGAGGATGTGAGTTTCATCTTGGACAATGAGTTGAGAATATCCTTCCATTTCCAGTGGGAAAATATTGAACTCAATGGCTATGGAGATCCCCTTGAGAAGCCCCTCCAATTCCGCAGAGTTTTTTCTATCCCACCCCAGGTTTCCATAATAGACGTGTAAGGGGTTACCGTTGGAGTCTTTGAAGATGCCCCCAAATCCAGCTTTCCTTGGGTTGCCTTTGGAGGCTCCATCAAAGTTGCATTTGAAAATTCTGGCCGGGTGGGGGGGGGGGATTCCAGATTTCAGGAGAGCTAATCCTCCCTATACGTGGGGGGAATTTCTCCATGGGGGGTTCAATACTCAGATGCCAATTGTTCCAGATGATGCATTCAACTATGGTTTTCGGGAAGTCATCCTTCCCCCAGTGTGCCAAGGCAAGAGTTTCTTCTAATTTTCTGAGTAGCTTGGTCCATATATGCTCTTGAGATAAAGTTGCATCTTTAAATATCTTGCTATTTCGTTCTTTTTAGAGGTTCCATGTGAGTAGGCCCAGAATGAGCTGCCAAAGGCGATTTAAGAGATTGTTGGAATAAGGATTGTCCTGCCACCAGCTGATGGTGTTGGTGATGTTTCCCCAATCTTGGTTGGATCTTATGCATAGGGTCTCAATCCTGTCCCAGAGAGTGTTGGATATGGGGCAGAGGTCCAGCAGGTGATCGATAGTTTTGATATCATTATGGAATAGAGGACACCTCAAAAGACCCACAAATCCCCTCTTTATGAGATTCTCCCATGTGAGGATGCGCCTTTTTCTTAGCAACCATAAAAAAAGTAGCGACTTTGGGCCAGAGCTTAGTTGTCCATATATTTTTCCATAGCTGATTTAAGGGGCTAGGGATTGGAGGTTGAATAAGGTGGTAGGCTTCCTTGGTTGATTAATTTCCACTTGGAGTGTGTCCCCAATGGAGGAGGTATGGCCCTTGCTGAGTTCTGATTATCCTTTTTGTTAATTCCTCCCATATATCTTTGTTTTTTTCATTGTTCGAGTTTGCTTGCCATCTATCGGTGGAGAGCCAATTCCTGAATACTTGAGTTACATCATTAGTCCAAAAGTCCTGTAAACAATTTTGTTCTCTTGCCTGTAAGACTGTGCTCCAGAAGGGGATATGGAAGATTGAGGAGAGGCTTGGAATTTCCTGCCATGAATCTTCCCAGAACCAATCTTGAGCACCGTTGTGCAGTTCCCAAAAACTGAGTTTGGATCAGATTTTTGTGTTGACTGGCTGCATTCCATATTTGGGATCCTCCAAGAGAAATATTGAATCTGATTAGTTCCTCCTTTGGCCAATTTCCGGCATATTTTGCCACCCACAAGGTTGCCCAAGGTTTTTGGGAGTAGGAGACCCATTTCCACAAAATACTAGTGCCCATGATGATGTTGTTGTGCTCCAGATCTCTCAGACCAAGTCCACCCTGAGTTTTTGGCATACATACTTCTTTCCACTTGACTAGCACCCATTTGTGCTTGTCTTTGGATCCACCCCAGAGAAAGGTTCTTTGAAGGTTGCAGATGGCTTTAAGGACCCATTTAGGTGTAGCCAGAATGGAAAAGAGGTATATGGGTAGAGATTGAAGAACAAATTTTATTGGAACTAGACGATCAGCTATGTTGAGGGAGTGGTGAGTCTAGGTGGAAAGTTTGGTTTCCATTTTGTCCAAAAGCTCTCTCCAGGACGAGTGTTTGATAGCTGAGTTCGTGAGGGGGGCCCCAAGGTACTTGGAAGGTAGAGAGGTTGTGGAGAAGCTGATGATATGAGATATATTGCCTTGGGTAGCAATGGGCATATTGAATAAGAAGATTTTAGATTTCCCAGGGTTTATAGTGATTCTAGAGGCTTTAGAGAAATAGTCAAGAAGGGTTCTTAGGGTGTGAGATTCCTGCATAGAGGGGTGACCCATGATCATGTTGTCATCAAATAATTGTTGATGAGAAATGGGAGGATGATTGTGTAAGGGGATGCCTTGAAGGTCATGAGATCAGATTGAGTTCTTGATCAGGTGGCCCAGACCCTCAGCCATAAGTACAAAGAGGAAAAGAGAGAGAGGGTCGTCTTGCCTTATACCCCTTGAGGGCTTGAAGGTTGCCGAGGGGATGCCATTGACTAGGATAGAGAGGAAAGGAGAGGAGATCAAGCTCATGATCTAGCGAACCTAGGTGTGGAAGAACCCAAAGGCTAGAAGTACGTGTTTTATGTAATTCTAGCTGAGCTTGTCAAAGGCTTTGGAAAGGTCAATTTTGAGGAGCATGCTATGATTTTTTGAGGTTTTTAGGGAGTGGATGACTTCATGGATTAGAATAATTCCATCAAGGGTCTTCTTGCCTTCAAAATAGCTCATTTTATCCAGAGAAATGAGCATAGGAAGGAGCTGCTTCAATCTGTTAGCAATAACTTTGGAAATTATTTTGTAAATAACATTGCAGAGGGCTATTGGCGTGTACTTACTTGGGGAAGCCACACTATATTTTTTTGGGATGAGAGCGAGAAAAGTTGCATTGAAAGCTCTAAGAATCTAGTGAGTGTTGCACAATTGCTCCACTATGCCCTAGACCTCCTCTTTGATGATATCCCAAAAGAAGTGGAAGAAATTAGTGGTGAAGCCATTAGAACCTAGGGATTTCCATTCTTTTAGTTGGAAAGCCGCTTCTTCGACCTCCATCAAGGTTGTGGCTTTGAGCAACATCCTATTGTGATCCTCATTGAACAATTTTGGGATATTTTGTGTGATTTTCTCAATAGCCTCGTGACGTCGAGTGTTTGTTTCTTTGAGGATTACTTTGAAGTGTGTTATGTCTTCATGGTTTTCCATGCACTCCCCATCTTGGTTCTTGAGGACGGTGATTCTGTTATGCGTCCTGTGCTGTATTATGGAGCACTGAATTTTTTTGTGTTTCGTTCTCCTTCCTTGAGCCAGTGAATCCGTGATTTCTGTTTCCATAGTATTTCTTCTTGACATCTTCTTTCTTCAAGTTGGGCTATTAATGTCTTTTCAAGGGCCTCTGAGTCTACTGATCTGCCTTCTAAGATGAATTTTTGTTGGAGCTGTTGAATTTGCATTTCCAACTCTCTTTGGTCATGGAAAATGTTGCCGAAGGTGTTCCGATTCCACAATTTTAGCTTCCCTTTGAGAATCTTTAACTTCTGCTGGAATTGATACATTTTTTAGCCCAAGGACTGATTGAGGGTAGTCCACCAATCCGAGATGAGATCTTTGAAACCCAGATGTTTGAACCAAATTTTTCAAAGCGAAAAGGTTTGGGTGTGGCATTACCAGGTCTGAGCCATTGAAGCTAGATTGGCTAGTGATTGAAACCAGAGGCTGGAGTCATGGTGGCAGACAACTCCCCTCCCAAGTGGATGAAATAATCCATGATGAGGAAGTGATATAGTCTTTATGCAATTTGATGGGATCCTCCCATCCAGTTATTCCATGTGAAGATGCCATTGGAGGTTTCAAGATCTATAATATGATTACCTTGGATAAATTCCTTAAAATTGGTGCTGTCCATGTCAAGGTGGGTCCTTCCTCCTTTTTTTTCCTGAAGGGTTGTGATCATGTTAAAGCTTGATCCAATCAGCTAGAGAGGGTGAGTTTGCTGGTTTTTGAGATCCGCTATGTTGCTTAAAAGCTCTATTTTTTGCAGTACTGACTGCGGGAAGTAGACATTCATGAGATGTCCATGAATGATGGTTCCAATAAGGTGGAAGGAGGCTTGAATGAAATGGCGATTCGCATGACCATTCTCTAGGGAGATCAGTTGGGGATTCCAAATGATTACAAGGCCTCCCGAAGCTCCACAAGCGTCGACGGCTAGGGTGTTGTAGCCCTTCCAAATTCTATTGAAGATGGTATCCAAAGTTGAACTGGAGCATTTTGTTTCTTGCATAAAGAAAATCACAGGGTTTTCCTCAGTGATTATTTTATTGATTAACCTGTGCTTGGAGGGATTTTTTAGCGCTCTGATATTCCATGAGATGAGCTTCATTGAGAAGTGTCGGGAATGACTGAATAGAACCTAGTTAACTTGGGATAATTCCCTGACTCTACTAGCTATTTTCCCAAGCCAAGCAGTCGCTGCAGATATGTTCTTCTTCCTCATTTTCTAGATTCTTTCACGATGTGTTTTTTATTCAAGAGTGTGCCACCTTGAATGCCGACGAAGCGCATTTTTTGTGCTCTAAAGAGGACTTCCTCCAATTTTTGGATTTGTTGTTGGGGGATTGAGAGAAATTCTTTCCTCTTGCATGCATCTTCAAGACCCATAATGTCTAGGTCCGCGTAGTCAATACGCTCTGGTTCTTCTTCCATTGCTTCTAGGATTGATTATAAGGCTATGCCTTTGCCTTTACCTGAGATGTCTAGAGTAGGCGTTGGGGACTGGGGTTGCAGAAAGGATTCTAGTTGGATTTTGGTATTCAGGGCCTCCGGAGTCTGGGATCTCTCTTACGAGGGCAGATCTGAGTCTATTGGGGTTTCATTCTCATCTGCATTCAATTTAGCTAGGGCTTCAAAGCTGTTTATTTTAGTTGGAGCTTTTTTGTTTTGGTTCATGTTTGAATTTATGTATACTTTCTTGAACCATTCAGTGTCTTTGGTTGTGGAGGCATTATTCAGAGTGGAGTTTTGATTTAGGGGGCAGTCTCTGAATAGTTGTCCATGCTGGTGGAATTTCCTGCATCTAAAAGACACATTGTTAGTATGAATCCTTTGTCGAAGTGTATGAAAAAGGACCACTTTAGCTACGCATAACTAATAGCCCTAACAACAAAAGTGGCTGCCAATATCTTCAGATCTGCGGTTAGTTGAACATAAAAGAGCTGCAAAAACCAGATCTATGCATGGAAAGACATTAAGCAGAAAAACAAGGGTTTGCTCCATATACCAATAGACAAGACAAGAACAATTTTTGAAAGAATTTTTATATTAATTGGGCACCTGGGAGGAAAAAAAGAAGGCGTATCCAATTCTCCTCAGTGGGATGGGTTCTTGGAAGTCCTCAGCACTTCAGATCTAAGATTTCTCTCTCTTATTAGTGTAGAAAACCCAATGCAAAGAATAGAGCTCAATGGGAGCTCACACAACAAATGATGGAAAAATGTGACCAAGTGTATAGATCCAGAGTGATCTAATAGGCAACAAAAGGTGAAGAATGGTAGGAAAAACCCTCCTATTTATAACAAAATATTGGGTCATTCTAGATCTGGGTGCATGGGTTAACCAGATCTAGATCCACTTTTTATGGAATATTTTATTATATTTGTTGGAGGGAAAAGGTATTTGACTTGGGTCAAATCCCTTAATTTGTCAAAAATAAATAAATAAATGATTTATTTATCTTTTTAAGGAAGTGGTTAGAAGATAATCAAATAAATAATGATTTATTTAATTATTTAAGGAAGTGGTTGAAATATAATCAAATAAATAATGATTTATTTAATTATTTGTGGGTGATTTGGTCATATTTAACAAGGAATATTATCTAAATAAGATTTAAATAATTATTCCTAGAAAATAATAAGATAAATAAAGGTTTATCTAATTAATTTCTTTGTTTTTGGGTTAAACATGACCGGGAATAATAATTAAATTATGGTTTAATTAATTATTCCATGAGGAAAATCAAACAAATATAGGTTTGTTTAATATTTCCTTTTGGGGTTTCCTGTTTTGACCATAAACAACCTAATAAATGTGGTTTATTAAGTTATTTAACATAGTGAAGGCAATTTTACTTAGGGTAAAATTGGTCTTACATGGTGTACTTGGGTCCATCTAATGATAATAGGTTAGATGACCAAAAAATGGTGTAACAGATTGCCCCCCAGCGTGCGAGTGTCAGGAGCAAATCGTATGATCGAAGTACGTTGTAAGAACACAATCACTAGACAACAAAAGGGGTGTCAGAGAGAGAAATGTGAGGTAGATAGTGTGCTGAAGGACTAGACCCCGAGGAGACGAGACTCGCAGGTGCAACAAGTCTCTTTTTATGAGAGGGTACCTGTGCTGAAGGCGGCGGGGGAGGCATACCTATGCCCGCCGAGACAAAGTACAAAAGAATAGTGTGTCCAGTAAACAAGGGACCGAACCATAGAGTACAGCCGGCATAATCATGAGCCAGAGAAAAATACAATGAGGAATCCCACATACATGTTGTGCCTGGGATAACAGCCAGGACTGGTACAATAATATCTAAGTACATGAGATAAATACAACCCAAATGCCCCCTGTAAATGGGGAAGGGCTCATAAAATCTGACTGATACATGCAAATCAAAGAGGCACTACAAGTGGCTAAGGCCAGCATCATCAAATATCTGGAGCTGCATCGAAGGCTGCAAGGAAGAGGTCATCCAGGCATGTGGGGGGCTACCTGCAAGGCCACCCCCTCATGAGGGTTGAGACATCTCACACACACCTGGGAATCATCAAGAGCTACTGCTGTATCACTGAACCATCAAGTATACGGATCTTGGTCATGCTGAAAGGAGCTAGAGAAACAATCAAGTCAAAGGGAAATGAGAGATACCTTTGCCTGATCCGAGGCACCGAACAAGATTGGAAGCTG
Source organism: Pinus albicaulis (assembly GCA_034641835.2). NCBI lineage: Eukaryota > Viridiplantae > Streptophyta > Pinopsida > Pinales > Pinaceae > Pinus > Pinus albicaulis. Next base: position 99,240,950 of record CM076574.1, on the reverse strand, counting down.
GAACCAAGGTACACTTCCCTCTAGACCTGGCTTCTGGAATGAATGAGCTGATGTCGATAGAAGGAGGTCTGCCACAAGTGAGGCAATGAGAAATCCTCAACTAAGGCGCGAGAGAAAATAGTAGAGCGACAGACAGACTGACACTAATGATGATAGGGAAATGGAAAGGACTGAGTAGCAAATGTACGACTTCCATTGTTAGAGCATAAATGGCATGAATGACATGGCAGCTACTGACACAATATCATAAGGGATAGGGGACAGTGGGACTGAAGGTCATAATGTGCGACACAAGAGAGAGACCACGCAATGAAGGATGGAGGGCTATGGCGGGGTACAAAGGGACTCAGGATAGACTCCATGAATGCGATGATGACTCAACTTGGATGCGCTAAACAAGCGTGACTCGATGGTGCTACGACACAGTAAAGGCCCAATGGGGGTCCATGAAAACATGAGTACAAGGTGGGAACTCATGACAAAAATCGATGCGAACATGGACAAGTATGGAGGCGAAGTGGTGCCCCAAGTACAAGTGTCATAAGTGAGGAAATTCGATTTAAAGTGGAGGTGAAGTGGCCCTTCTTGGACAAAATAGGTCCTGGCGAAGGATGAAAGTACAAAAAAGATGCTGGCTATCTAACAGAAAATAAAACACGCATCTCAGAAGGGAAATGATAAGGGTAATATTTCTTAAGATAGAGTGCATTGCGAGGATTAGGAAGAGGATTGCCTTCGAAGTCCTCTAAAAAGTATGCCCCCTTACCAAGATCCTTACTGATGACGTAAGGGCCTAGCCATAATGAGCCGAACTTCCCGTTACCAAGGACATCATGGGCCTGGTCATATAATAGAACAAGGTCGCCTTCGTGAAAAGGACGAGGCTGGACTTTTCGGTCATATTGAGCTTTGGTGCGTTTCTTGGCCGCTTCTATGGTTTGCAATGCAACACGGCAGACTTCAGAGGCACGCTCAAGCAGGATAAGTCGTTGTTCTAGAGGTTGTGTGTCAGGGAGAAGTTCAACAGCCAGATGAAGGGAATTGATTTCACACTCGATCGGTAAGATATCCTCCTCTCCAAAAACAAGGTGAGGAGGGTTATGGTTAAGGGGCATGGGTGCCCCCGAGCATGGTGTGGTCATGCCAAAATGTATTTAGAAAAAGGGGAATCTAAACACATTTTAATGATGTGGTGTGCCATTTGTTCTTGTTATGGTTATGTAGTTTGAGAAAGGAAATGGAGGATTACCAATCTCTTTTGGTACTGCATATAGGGATCAAATGGACTTTAAGTTTCCGAGTTGGCATACTTGGTGTCACTATCCCAAAAAGAGGATTTGGAGATAATGAACTGATGCTCTCGTAGAAAAGCTATAGGTTGGTCAACAATAATGTCTAAGAGACTGGGTTGCTGATGTAAGATGAGGGAACGATAAGGGGTATCATCCCTAGAGTGATCTGAAGTGATATGGGACTCTAGAGGTTCTTCTAAATGTGGAAGAATACTGGTACTAAAGTCAACATGACCAGATACACTAGGAGAGTTGTGGAGAATTGCTTCTCTTGGTATCTCAAATGTGGGTGCCCCCTTACCCAAACATTTGGTTTCAATATAATGGCCACAAGGTGGATGTGGTGTGAACGCCTGGGTTTGATGTAAGGGGGAATAGATAACGTCAGGGGTGGGGATTTTTTCCATAATGTCGTCATCGCGATAGAAGAATGGGGTGACGGTGGAAGAAAGACCACCCGACCGTGGTGAAGTGACCTGAATCATCATCATGAGAAGAGAGGTTCACATGCGCATCGTCACAAGGGGTGACCAAAGAGTAAGTAGATAAAGGATCTACCGATGTTGAGCCCAAGATGATCGCTGAAGGAAGGTCAAGCGAAACAACAGGGAAGGATTCAAATGGAATGTTCCCCGAGGGTCTCATGGATGATGATAGGTAGAAAATGTTGGACGAAGGCTCCGTCGTCTCGAAATCAGGAGGGGGAATGTCAATGGGAGCAGTCATGTCTGGTATTTTTGCCAAAGAAAAATGCACAAATAGGGGAGAGGTGGACTCCTTGCGCTTGGCCTCGAATTGGCGGACCGCGGCTAGAGAGGTGCGGAAATCCTCAAGGTGGGAACAAAGGTGGGTGTAATGGCCATGGAGATCACACAAAGCACAGGGGTGGTTGGTGTGAATAGTCTTGGGGTTCTTGGTCGTGGTCGCGGAAGGAACAGAGGCTTTTGGGACCGTGGACTCAGGGAACGCGACATTAACCATGGGCTTGAGATGAAGCAATTCAGGACAGGAATGGGTGGCATGACCAACAACATCACACAAAGCACACTGGATGGTATGCTTTGGAAGCTGGGAAGGGTGTGTCGGGGTAGCCTTGTCCTTTGATGCCCCCTTGCGGGCTTTGCCCTTCGTACCTGAAGCGGTCGCAACAGGAGGTGGTTCCTGTTGAGGTGACTGAGGCACTGTTGCAACGGGAGAAGTCATGGGGACCGGTGGAACTGGGGTCAAAACAATATAAGGTTTGGGTTGACCAAGAGGGGTAGCAGCTGGAGGATTAAGGTACCAGACCAGTATGCCCAAGGTGAGGTTAGGGAGAGAGAGGGTGGCCATGACGAGGACAGAATATACTCCGGGAGGGGGAGCGAGGAAAGGTATCTGCCCAGCAGGGTAATGACTAGGAGGGACGGCTCCGAGATGGTTAAGGCCTGTGGGAACCGACCCAGGAGGATAAAGGGGTTCAGGGATACTAGCTGTAGGGGGAGGGCCAGATGGAGGAGGTCCGGCTGGCTGAGATGAATGGCTAGGAGTGGGTTGCGGAGGGCGAGGGGGAGGTTGCTGACTAGCCGAAGCAGGCCGCTTAAGGGCAGCCTGAGACGATTGCATCATGCAAACATTCGATAAGCTGGGATCAGTGATAGGAGGAGGGGGGAGACTAGGAAAAGTTCCAAGCAGGGAGGAATCCTTGTAAACGCCGGGGGAGACACTGGTCAAGGAATCGACAGTTTGCTTGTTGGCTACAGAAGAGATGGTCGTCTCAGGTGAGGTCTGAGATTTTGGCTCATGATATGTCAACTGGTTAATGGTGACTATCTTTCCATTATGGGGGAAAGACATCTTGCGGAAAACCGCGGATGGGACAGCAGACATAGCATAGGTGTAGCTTCGCCCCAATAGAATGTTGTAGTCTAGCGGGGCGTCAATGACTTCGACGTCAACGCAAATAGTCTTACCGGCGAGGGTGATAGGACAATTACGAAACAGGCCAATGGGCTGGTAGGCATGACCGTCCCACGCTCGAAGGGTGATCATTGAAGGGGCCAGCTCAGGGGATCCGAGTTTCTTCCAAACCGAAGCGGACATCACGCAAGTGGATGCCCCCTCATCAATTATACACCGGGAAACGTTAGCGTTCCAGATTTCGACTGGGATTTGGAAGGCTACAGAAGCAGGAAGAGGAGGATGTTCTGATTGATGGGCGTCAAAAACAATCATTTGGTCATCGGCAGGATCTACAGCGCCCATGGCAGATAACAGAGCCTTCTTTTGGGAAGGGCACGATTGGAGGAGTTCCAATGTGGAAATGGCAACAGGAGATTGCGCCAAATCATCTACTATGCTATACGAATGAGCAGCTCGACCAGAAGCAACATTTCGGCGTAATGGTCATTTAGGAATCTTGGTATGAACCTCAAATTTGGGTTGAGGGATATGTAAGGGACCATTGGTTGTCGAAAGAGGCTCTATAGAACCTGCAAAAGGTTACTCGGGGACAGACGGAGCGGGAGGCTTGGGGTACTGATGGGACCGAGTTTGAAGGTTAAGGTCGACGGTTAGAGGTGGATCAGAGTTCATCATGAGGATCTGGTAATTGGAGGAACCAGAAGGGGAAGGTTGAGGGGCCACCTGTCCGTCAGGTGGTTGGGTAGCCATGAATCCCTGTTGTGCATCCACCTGCTCTTGAGGGGGCGGTGATTGTTGTTGCAGGGGTTGAGAAGGAAAGGGAGGCGAAAGTGCATATGCTGGAGGAGTTGGTGCACTAGGCTGTGGATAAGGGTAATGGTTAGGTTGGGCAACATTGAGGTAAGCAGGAGGTTGGGAAAAAGGATGAGGCATGCCGTATCCTGGATGCGTGCTACTGGGAGGGGGAGAAGTGCAGGAAGTGGTGCCCCCTCCCCCAGGAAAACCATAGCTCATGAGAGGTTGAGCGGATGGATGAGAGATAGATCCAACGATACTGTCAGCGGCATGAGGTGCCCCCGGTGTATGGGCATCACCGGGTCTGGGGAGATCAGGTAGGACAGTATGATCATAACCTATCTGAGCGTAGATCATGTCATATTTTAACGCCATTTGGAGGGCATCTTCTTCGGTTTGAGGAAAATGTGATGCGACATCTTTCCCGATAGGGGACAAGAGAGATCTAAGGAACCAGTCCATGTAGACACGGTCTTCGAAGGTAGGAGATTGACATAGGCTCTTTCTTCTCCGCCATTCCTGGACATGATTGGATAGGCGGGTCGCATATGATTGACGGAAAGAAGTCAAAAGTTTGATACCAGTGTCATCACGAAGGGGAGGCTGGAAGTAAGATAAAAAATCCCGGGCAAGAGTTGCAAAGGTGGTATGGGAGGAAGTGGGCTAATCAACATACCACTTAGAAGCTTCGCCTGTAAGCGTGCGTTGGAACAATCTAAGATGAATAGATTCATCGGTAATGGAGGTAGATGAACACCACATGTGGAAATATCAAACATGATTTGAAGGATCTTCTCTAGCACGGCCTTCAAACTTTGGGATGTCTTAAGGGAGCTTTGTCGGCATAGCAGGCCAACTAGCGTCATGGTGTATAGGGTCGTTTATCAACCGGTCCAAATTGGGGAGGCTGAGGCCTGCCAAGAAGGGGAGCAAGGGCGTGGCTGAGGTAGTTCCTGTGGCGGTTCCGCTAGTAGTGATTCCGGCATTAGGGCCTGGAGCACCGCTAATGTTAGGCCCTGGACCAGACATAGTGAAGGTGACAGGGGGAGAACCAGGGGGAGAAGGAGAACCCAAGGAATCAAGAGAGGAGTTGGAGTGCGGACTCGGAGGAGGACTGGCTCGACGACGGCGGGACGGAGCAGGTCGATCGACCAGAAACTGAGGGTGAAGGCCAATAAGTCTCCGGGAAAGGTGCCTTGGGGGCGCAATGATGACGGGAAGAAGGAAACCGACAAGGGCAAAAAGGGACAGAATCAAGTGAGGTCAAGGGCAGAATATGTGCAGTGACAATTGATTTTAGAGTCTTTGCCAGGCGGTGTTAACCAGGCGCTTCTTCACTTAGGGTCAGTGTGTGGTGTGTGTTAATTTTAATTTTTAAAACCCTTTTCGTTTTGAGAGCAAGAAAAAAGGTGTGTTGCGTAACTGAAAATAAATCTGCATAGAACAGTATATAATTCTGAAATAACAGAAAATTAAAAACTACTATTGCATCTATCTAACCCAAGGATGCGGGTCCCTCAAAACTAGTCTACAAAAGGGAAAAAATCTAGTCAAAACACACTGAAAAGAGGCCAATAGATCAAACGTCGGGAGGGACAGGGATCTAAAGGATAAAGCTGCTGAAAAGAGGTGCAGATCACAGCCAGGAGACAGAGGCAAGGTGGCTGGAAAAAGGGAGGAAATCAGAAAAAAGTGGAAAGGACAGGGAGGAGATCCTAAAAAGAGGTCCAAACAAAAAAACAAGAGGTGATTTGAAAGGAAGAAAGTCTGATTTAAAGGGATTTGAGGAGGAGGTTTCAGATCTGAAAAAGGGAAGGCTGAAACTCTGAAAAACAGACGGCTGAAACAGCTAAAAATCTTCCACAAAAAGTGGAGGGTACTGAAGCCCTAGGGGGCTAGGTTCCCACTTAGATGAGTAAAAACAGATCAGAACTAGGTCAAAGCGGGCTGAGGCAGAGGCTGGAAAACTCTGACAGAAGCTTCAGCAAAACCCAAAAAAATTGCAGAAAAATCACTGAAAAATTGGCAGGTCGCAGGTTCTGACCTATTTTCAGTGCAGGTCACAGAAAAGAGGCTGAAAAGTGCGACCTGGAGGTCCAGGTCGCACTTTTTGGGCTGAAAAGTGTGACCTCCCGTTCCGGTTGTCTCGGCGGCAGATTTTCGGAAAAGTTGCCATCTTAGTTGCGACTGATGTCTCTTACTTGCGAAATAGGGCCAGAAACACACGGAAGTTAGAAATTTTAATGTTTTAGGGTTTTATGGGAGAAAAACAACATAAAAATAGGAAAAATAAACAGCTGAAAAGAAACCCTAGGGTATGAAGTAGCTGGATATGCAGGAATATGAAAAACGACAGCGGTCGTAATTTAAAACCCGTGTGGAGTTGCCATTTGTTAGTATGAATCCTTTGTCGAAGTGTACGAAAAAGGACCACTTTAGCTACGCATAACTAATAGCCCTAACAACAAAAGTGGCTACCAATATCTTCAGATCTGCGGTTAGTTGAACAAGAAAAGAGCTGCAAAAAACCAGATCTATGCATGGAAAGACATTAAGCAGTAAAAACAAGGGTTTGTTCCATATACCAATAGACAAGACAAGAACAATTTTTGAAAGAATTTTTGTATTAATTGGGCACCTGGGAGGAAAACAAGAAGGCGTATCCAATTCTCCTCAGTGGGATGGGTTCTTGGAAGTCCTCAGCACTTCAGATCTAAGATTTCTCTCTCTCGTTGGTGTAGAAAATCCAATGCAAAGAATAGAGCTCAATGGGAGCTCACACAAAAAATGATGGAAAAATGGGACCAAGTGTATAGATCCAGAGTGATCTAATAGGCAACAAAAGGTGAAGAATGGTAGGAAAAACCCTCCTATTTATAACAAAATATTTGGTCATTCTAGATCTTGGTGCATGGGTTAACCAGATCTAGATCCACTTTTTATGGAATATTTTATTATATTTGTTGGAGGGAAAAGGTATTTGACTTGGGTCAAATCCCTTAATTTGTTAAAAATAAATAAATAAATGATTTATTTATCTTTTTAAGGAAGTGGTTAGAAGATAATCAAATAAATAATGATTTATTTAATTATTTAGGGAAGTGGTTGAAAGATAATTAAATAAATAGTGATTTATTTAATTATTTATGGGTGATTTGGTCATATTTAACAAGGAATATCATCTAAATAAGGTTTAAATGATTATTCCTAGAAAATAATAAGATAAATAAAGGTTTATCTAATTAATTTCTTTGATTTTGGGTTAAACATGACTGGGAATAATAATTGAATTATGGTTTAATTAATTATTCCATGAGGAAAATCAAACAAATATAGGTTTGTTTAATATTTCCTTTTGGGGTTTCCTGTTTGGACCATAAACAACCTAATAAATGTGGTTTATTAAGTTATTTAACATAGTGAAGGCAATTTTACTTAGGGTAAAATTGGTCTTACATGGTGTACTTGGGTCCATCTAATGATAATAGGCTAGATGACCAAAAAATGGTGTAACACACATGTTCATAATCTACTATTTGGATCCATTCATAGTCATCATGAAGCAAACTTACCTCATCAGGGAGATACTTTGCATAGATATAGACCCTGATGAGGTAAGTTTACTTCATGATGACTATGAATGGATCCAAATAGTAGATTATGAAAATGTGTCTTTTAGATGCAGGAAATTCCACCAGCATGGACACCTATTCAGAGACTGCCCCCTAAATAAAAAATCCACTCTGAATAATGCCTCCACAACCAAAGACACCGAATGGTTCAAGAAAGTATACATAAATTCGACCCATTTGCATAGATATAGACCCGGAGAATTGAAGAAATATGGACCACCATCCAGGATTCGGTTCTTGTCTTTGATGCATGTGAAGATCACATTGAAGAATCCATTTGCACATAGCTATAGATCGATATGTCCCTTGGGTTTCCTTTTGGAGGCGATCCAACCCATAAGATATTTTTCTATAGGCCAAAGTCTCATGAACTTGTCTATCAGGGCACGATCCTTCATATATTGGATTCTCTCGTTGATTCGATGACTTGGGAGCTCAATCTTGGGTCGTATTATTGCCTTAGGTATGCATGTGGAGGATGTAACCATTTTTTCCTCTTCAACAGTTGTTGTTGACAGATTCACTACAGGTGATGTCCCAGAGGGATTAGGGAACAAGCCAAAGTTTTGCTGATGGTCGATGTTAGCCCCTGCCATCGCTCCATTAGAGGGAGAACTAGAGGAGGGGGGATCCACTGCCCCCCCCCAATGCTATCTACCATGCGTGAGATTGTCCGTGCACCAGGATATGGGAGCGGCCCCAAGGCTGGGGTAGAGAGCCTGCCAGGAGCTGCCTGCCCAATGGTCTTCAAACCCTAGATCAGGTCGTAGGGTTTAGAGTTGCAGAGCGTTGAAAATATCCCAAGAGGATAGGAGTATAATTCATTAGTGGAGGGGACAATATTATAAATTGAGGCATGTCTATAATTCTACCCAAATGCATCATCTTGTTTCTTTGGATATGTATACTTTCAAGATGATAGATTGAGCAATATTTACCTCATTTTCCTATTTTTGGCTTTAGATTTTTTTTTTATGCATTCAAAGCCAATTTAATTCCATAAATTTTCACCACACTCATATGAAAGCTTCTTGGATAACATGAGGTGCATAATACTTGTGAAGGAGAAGGCTTAGTTTTAAATCCCCTTGCCTGCTTTTCTCATTAATTTGATTGAAAGATGAAAATAATTATACTTGAACCCTATTATTAAAATTAATTAGTTTTAGAGATTTCCTTCTCGGATTTATGATGGAGGTAAAAATATAAAAGTGGAAGGAAATACTATCAATAGAGTGGCAATAATAATATATGAAGAAATGATTTTTATATTCACTGGATGTGGAACTCTCAGGAATGGTTGCACAATAGATCTAGGGTTTTAAGCAACCGTCTTGGGGGAATCCATCCCCCCATCTTCCCGATCAACATATCATCATTCATACTAAATTCCTTATCTAGTAGTAGCTTCCTTCAATGCATTGGTTCAGAATGGATTGAAAGGGGTTAAATTTAAGAATGATAAATTTGTGAAGAGATTGGAAAATATCCTAAAGGTCTAGGTAAATCCCATTAAATCTAGAACTACCACCCTCAATCCTGATGAAAAATGTTTGGTAGGTAAATTTATGGGAATCTGACCATTCCCAAACTCCCTTAGGAAATGAGTGGATATGAATTGGAAGCACTTGGTTGAAGGTCAAATTGAATGTGATTTTTTGTGGGAAACACTTCTTCACCTTCTTATTTTAGCATAACGAAGATAGGGATTTGATCTTCCAAAATGGATCATATTTTATGGGAACTTAAGGGATGCATTTGGATATATGGAAACTGAATTTAAACTTGAAGAATGGAGTCCCATTTGCTGTTCTAGTTTGGGTTAAATTACCCCATCTCCCTCTTCACTATTGGGATGAAGATACCTTGAGAAATATTGGAAATGCATTGGGGAAATATATAGATAAAGAAATAGTGAAAGATTCAATGTAAGTTTGAGCTAAGATTTGTGTTGAAGTTGATGTAGAGAAAGGTATTCCTGAAGAAATCCAAATATTTCTAGATAACTGGTCATTTATCCAACTTGTATATTATGATCAAATCGCATTAAAGTGTATATGCCATCATTAACATGGGAACTTCGCAATAAATGTCCCAAGAGAAAAGGAGATAATACAAATATCCAAGAAGATGGAGGAAAATGGAAGACCCAAAGAAAGATAAAGGGCAAAAATAAACATGCATCTTAGCAAGGTCAGGCCCTCGGGTCTCTGGAGCCTCACACCCCTAGGCAATAATCCTATTGATCCGATCTAGCAGGAAAGAGAAGCAGACTCCAACAAAGATCCCATATCAATGAACCCTTTCGCCTCTTTGGTGGGTGATATTGATGAAGGAGATACGCATTAGGAAGAAGCCAAGATAAATGATCATGGGAGGCAAGAAGATGTAGATCAAATGGAATTAAAAGGAGTCCCAAATCTAGGTGAGGACCCTACAATCCAAGCAACAAAGGAGGCTCAGAGATTTGAAGAAGAGGATAATTTCATGTCTCTGAAAGTGAGAACGATTACATAAGAACATTTTTTTTCAACAAAGGATAAGTTAGAAAATTAGGTGGAAATAGATGTTAAGGGTCTAAGTAAATAGGTTTTTCATTCTCCTATAAACACCATAAATTGTTAGGAATCTTCTTTTATTTGATCTACAGACAATAAATCAAAGGGTTAAAAGACAATCCATGCAAAACCACATAAGAAAGTAAGTCACCACAAAAATAAAGAAGTTAGAAGTGCACATGTGGAGAAGGATAAATAATTAGGTTCTCAAAGGTCATTGGAAGAGGTCTTTCAGACAACCCCTAAACAAACCCAAGACAAGAATTGGGGGCAAAAAAAGATGTCGCTTTTGGAAAAAAGGAGAGAAATAAGGAAGGTGATTGTACATTTGCAAATAATGTTGAATAAGGTAACACCTCCTTCTCTCCATGATTTTAGAAGTGTTAAAGAAAAATTTATGTCCCTCCCCCCCTTTGAGAAGATGTAGGAAAGACCAAAAAGAATGAAAAGCTCCAAGTTTCATTGACTTAATAGGAGGGTATTTTAATCATGTTTGAACATCAATGTGGACTCATCTTTAAACATGATAAAAAATAGGGTATCTCTTCAAATGGCTAAAGAAATCGAATCAACATGTTGAGTACATTTTTGTCTTTGTTAAACTAGTTGTGGTGTATCTACAACTAGAATAGTCTTGAAACTACTTTATTTTACTTATAGAAATCAAGTAAAAAAAGATGTATGTGGATGAAAGACCTTCTATTTGTTCAAACCAAGCTCATGAAATATATTGTTATATCTTTGTATGATGTAATAACTCTGACCATTTAACTCAAATATTTTTTAATACAAAATATATTCTCAATTCTGGTTTAAAAAAAAGGATTAGTTTTAGATAAAGAGCTCCATACCAGTGTTAAAACACGCCACAACTAAGAGCTCTAGATGGAAACTATCAATATAAAGAAACTATCACCATTTTATATTGATTTGCATTGTTTTTTGAATTACATGAATCAATACTAAAACAGCCTTTGGGGAAACCATGACATGAATGAAATGAAGTCGAAGCTCGGGAGCATTTACAATTTTAGTATTGGTTCAAACCCAAAGTAGGCTACTAGGTGTTTTACAACTTTCTCTTATTATGGACAATATTCCATTGTATGAAATGAGATTTGGGTAAAGGAATTGACTGCTTGAGATGCTTCCTATATCGCTCTTTTTCTGCAAAATCTATTTAATTTACAAAAAATGATAATAATTAATTATTTAATACTTAAGAGGAAGGTACTAAGTTGCGTAGCTACTAATTTGTTTTATTTTTAAGCTTACAAAGGATTGAGAATTCTTCCTAGTCAATTTTTAAGATTAATATTAATAATCACAATAATCCATAGCAAAGTTCATTGAATAAATATTTTTATAGTGAGTCGAAGAATGAGTAAAAAGGTTAAATAAATGATATTCTTAAATTAAACATAGGGAGACTACAAAGTAGTTTTTTTAAGTTAAATTTAATTAATTTTAATAATATTTTTTTAAAATAATATAATGGAATTTAATTATTTTTTTAATTATTTATATTAACATTGTTATATTAAATAATTATTAATTTAATATGTTTATATTATAAATGTTAATATTATTTAACTCAATTTAAATCTGCAAACTATGATATAAAATCTTATGAATGATTAGATTAAATAAAGAAATTATAGTGAAAACAATACAATATTATACTTAATGAGAGATAATTATATATTATAATTACCTTTCATTAAAAAAATAATATATATATTTTTATAGCACACTTAAGTTGACTTAAGGGAGATGTGAATTTGTTCAATAATATTTAATCTCCATCAAGCTTATGTTAATGGCATGAAAAAAAAACATTAAGTTTCCAAAATGATACACCAAGGCAAAAATAAAGAAGAAATTTAATGGAAAAAGGTATGGTTTTAAAGCTCAATGATGAATTCAATGGTGCATAAATGGTTTTAAATTAATCTCCCTCCAGTACCATCAGAATTCCACATATTTTAAGATGATGGTTTTGGATTGAGTTGCATCACTTAAAAATTGTATAACTTTGATTGGAAATAATTATAGTTTTATATTGAATAGTTTAAATGTTTATTGTAAGAGTGTACTTGGATTATGTAATATTGTGCCACACTACCAACAAGATACTACAAAGAGAAAGGAATGAATGTTTCAAAAACCACAAAGTCAAATAATTAAATTTAAAAAAAATCTAGATCTACATACTTGGCAACTTCCATTTACACATTCATGGTGGTTCTCCCATGCATGATAATCAAACGTTGACCAACTTTATGAAGAAGGCATATGGAATGGAGTGCATTGTTGGATTTACCTCTTAGTGTTATTATGTTGGTATATTTTATGGTCGCATGATAAAATTATCCTTACACATTACACTTTCTCATAGAACATGTCACTGATGAAGACACAATGTGTACAAGTTCTCCAAATATAACATAATAGAGAACACATTTTGAGTGGAGAGTACCAAGTATTAAATGAAGAGGTTGTACAAGTAACTCAAAGCATCATCTAGTTATCTTCATTCAATTTTCATGGATAGTTTGTCTTCCCCAATAGGCTCAACCCTTCTATCCCTCCATCTTCTCATAATTATCTTTGGTATAACTATATGGAAATAAATCTCATCAATGTCTAGGTTCACATTGAAAAAGGAATTTGTTTCCAAATGCAAGTTTTGACTCCATAGGCCTTTTATTTCTTTTCAAAAGTGATTTATCTTTCTCCTCAAAGTGCTTGTGCTCTCAAGTACTATGGGGTTTTGTATAAGGACATAGGGCACTTACTTTTGATAGCTTAAGTTTGTTTCTAACTTCTTCTTTTTCCCTTTCATGTTTCCCCCCCCCATATGTTAATTAAACAACACATGAAAGAGGGGATAATGCCAATATTTGGCAAAACAAAATCCTTTTTCGAAGAAATTTGAATGGAGGCTCATGGCAAGTCCTTGTTTTTCATGGAAATATTAATTTGGAGATCTAGAGGAAATGATGGTCTCAATAAAAAGCTAGAAACTAAGTGATATTTGGGACCATGCACTTGTGAAAATATCACTACTATACTACAATGAGTGATGCTTAGCATATTAAAATCCTAACAACTTGTGATTTTTCTCAATAATTGGCCAGCATATGCATAAGTGGCTACAAACATGCTCCAATAAGGATTTGTTGTTAGAAGGGAATTAATGTTGTGCTAAAATGAAATTTGTTTACAATAACATGCAATGGAGGGCCTTCATACTTGCACTTGGGACATAAGTTACAGGGGCATTTTAGTTCATTATTCTTCTTGCGATTTTCTATATTGTGAATGATCACTCAAAATGGCATTTTTTCTCTCCAAGGTAGTATGATCATCCAAGGGACATAATAATTTTATACAAAGGGGAGTAGGCATGCCATTTAGTAATTTTTAGAAATCACTTCATAAGGGTTTCCAATATTTCATGCACAAATTTCTTCGGGAAATTTTGTCACCTCTAATATGCAAACCCTAATATGCGTATTGAGGGAAATATTGTGAGGTAAATAAGGAAAAATGAAAATAAATAAATTCAAAAGTGTTCAATGGTCTTGAAGTACTGATTTTTGAGAGGAAGGAAAAACTAATATTATTATCTTAAGTAATAATATAAAAATTTCTAAGGGTTTTGTGAAGGGGCCAGGTAAAATAATTAGGGTCTTTGATTAAATAATTGATATCCACCATTTGAGCGCTTGCAACAAAGTTGGTGCCTATATAATTTCTTCTCCATTTACTTTGAAGGAATATTCCATGACATATTCTACCATCTATGTGTAACCTATAATTTGTTCCATCATAAAAACTTGAGAAAAAAATGAAAAAAAATAAATTATTAGAATTCTTTCTACATTGTACAAGGACCAAATTTTTTTTTACACAAGTGATTTTTATCATATGCACCATTTGAAAAAAATTACATATAAAAAGTTGAAATAAATATGATAATTTTAATTAATATGAATATAAATATGAAATTATTTTTTGGGAGATGTAGAATCTTGATAATATTTTTTTACAAGGATGGTGAAAAATAAACTATCAAAGTTCTAGTTGGAATGTCGATGTTTGAAGACACTCATGAGAATGACTAAGGGCTTGAAGGTGCCAAATTATCTTTATGGGTAGTGAAATTATAGTGTATGCATATACATTTTTTCCTCTCTTGTATGTATCCTTCTAGTTGTTTTTGAATACTATAATTTTTCCAGAGCGTGCAATAGATCACTTGCTTGTTCTACTTGTCATGGTAAATTTCTTCTCATGTACTTTATTGGGCACTATAAAAATATTTATATGCTTGTTGCAATTTTTTTTTGTTTTCTCCATTTATATCTTCAAGATTATCTTATTTTTACAAGATGAGGATTATTATAATAAGTTATTGGATCCAATAGATGAAGGGAATCACATGTTATGTCTTGCTTTTGGCGTTATAGAAAAAAGTATTTCTTCTAAAAAAGTGTTAGTAAAAAATGTTTCGTATGGTTTGCTACAAGAGATTGATTTTCATTGTTCATATTTATTAATACAAAATGTATCTTAAGTTATATAGCCATAAAGTTTAATATTATGTTAGTAATTTTGGATTAATAATGGAAGTTTAGTCATGCCCCTGTCATGTTATTCAATCGGATGGTACTCTTGGATATCCTAAGTTATAAGGAGTTTTCCTCAGTTTTGTATACTATATAGAATAAGTTGATCCATTCTTTCCCTAAACTCACTTGATAATATAGTTGATACACTTCACCTACACACAAATCAAATATATATAATTATCTTCATATTCAGTAGTGTTGAATTCCAATTTTATCCTCCAATTCAACAAATAATGGGATTAAAAACATAAATTGCACCATTTTAAACTTGCTAAGAAGTTACTTTATTTCCATGTTATATTCAGTTGCATCCTATAGACTTTTAAAATCATTGATTTTTCGAGTAATAAGAATATTTTTCCAAGCATTTGATACTCTAACTGACTTGTTGTCACTGCAAAAAAAACCCTCAAAATTTGTTCTCACACTTGAATTATTGAGTCTACTGAGGATATGGAGATCTGTTTTTCTATGGTCCATTCATGATCGATTTATGTTTTTCTAAGTACTTCAGTCTTCTTCATAGGTCCTAAGTGTCAAAGTCACTTGCACGCACATGCACAACCCTTGATGAACTCATAAGCGCAATTCCTTTATGCAAGCTTGGACAAGCTTAGCACATTCCATTAAGACCATTCATGTGTAATATTCAACTTATGATGAGAGTCAGTGCACATTTTCCATTGACAGTCACTCTCACTTTGTTTGCAATTGTACAACTATTTCAACGAGTTTTCTCAGTTGTTTCTTTTGCACACCTTTGCTTTCATAAGTTTTGCTTTCACGTTCACGACTATATTTTTTGTTTGCTTTCACTTTAACAAGTGGAATTTTCATGTTATCTTCACTCCAACATGTGTTGCCTTCAATTTATCTAGCATTTACAAGTGACATTTTCACATTTTATTACAATCGCAAGTGTCACTCTTAACGATTTTCACTCTTGTATGTGTCACATCTTTGCACATCACTAGAGCTAGTTATATATCACCCTTATGTAATATATGGTCGTACATATCATGTGAATATGTGGTAGACACATTCTTATAGCTTAACGTAATTTATGGTCGCAGTCGACACTTGTGTCACAACTTTTATTCTAAGTGTCGCAATGTGTCATTTCAACTGTCACACTTAGAAATTAGTGTTGCTTTGATATAATTTCAAGGTGTAATTGATCTTCATGAGTCCTATGCATTCATTTGTCTTGTATTTATGGAATTAATGTGTGCGATCCATGTTTGAGACTTGTTCAGATTCTTTTCCCTTACTCTACTTGTCCCACACTTAGCCATCTTGGAGCTCTTCTTGGTCCTCCTACCCTGTGCAATTTGTGAAGACATGAACCCTTTTGTCAGGTGATGAGAACAACCTATTCATGAAACCCATTAATGATGCCTCTTCCTCCCATAATTATGAATTGGGACTCTCTTAAGGTCAACTCCTTGGATTGCAAGTTGAGAACCTTCAAAGCATAGTCACCTAACCCTTCTTGCCTGTACTGACTCACTGCATTAAGATTCATAACATTTTTCATGCATAGTGAATAGAGCACTTCTAGTTTACAACAAGGACCTCTTCCATCCCCTTAAAAAAGAAAAATATGCAATGTAAATGTCGTCCTCTCCTCACATTGTAGGGAGAACCATCTTAGGAAAAGTGACTTACCTTCTGCTAGCTACCTTAGTGAACTACACAATCTTCTCTCATAGACAACGCCTATGGAAGAAAAATGTGCTATCATAGGGTGAAAAGGGAATTCCTAGTGAAAAATCAGCCATCGTGGAAGAAAATTATGCTAGAATAGGGAAAAAGGTGCACTTTTAGTGAACATTTAGCCACTACGAAAGAAAACTATGCTATCTCGAAGCTTCCTCATCCTGCCAGTGCATGGAATAATTTTAGTGGATGGTGGAGCTTCCTATAGATCATTGTTGAAAAAAAATTCACCTTCCCTTAAGCCTGCCTCTCATTCATGGAGCATGGCATAGTTTTAGTCGACAATCCCTCAACCCTTCTCCACTAAAATTCCTCACTGTACCAACACTTGTCTTTCATTTCCTCCTCAACGCATGGCACAATTATAGTGAGAAATGGGGCCATCCATTGCTCACTTTCAAGCTAAATTGTGCTATCATTGCTGTCTACTCCCTTGAGCCTAGCACATGGCGTAGTTTTATTTAGCAAGCTCATTACCCGACTCTTGTACTTGCCCACTACGCTGGACCTTGAAGAGCCCCTCCTTATAGCACATTATGTAGTTCTAGTGAGAAGTTGTGAATTATTCATCCATTTTTTAGCTCAACTATTCCATCCTCATCAAGCCCTTTCATCCACTTTCATCCACTTTCCATGCTCTAGATCCAATGGAGGAAACCTTGGGATGGTTCATGGAGCCTAAGATGAAGACAAATCCATCACCTATTGAATATGATATTAACACTCATAACATTAATATAGAATTTTATTTAAATGAGAGAATGTCCTCTTCAAGGGTTGTTTGTCCTCCTCTATAATCCCATTATCATAAACCCTTTCCCCTTGATATGCTTGATTAGTATCTTTCAAATTATTTTAATAATAAATTTTCTAATATAAACAGTGATCAGGTGCAAGGTATTCACATTTCATAGGAATAGGAGTAGAAAGGTGAATATTCTTTCAATGTGTCTTCTCTTTTTCAAATTCCTCTATGTCAGGATAGTGTTATTTCATTCTTGTCTAATTTAGAACCTATTAATCTCAATAATAAATCAAATGAAACCAATTTTATTAATCAATATAAAGTCTTGGGAAATCATTATTTTGATGACGATGAATCCATTGATGTATATGGTGAAGAATGCCAAAGTGCACCTACAAGTATTTCTATTTGTTAAGAATATTTTGATTTCAAAGATTTAGATCTAGAATCTGATTCTGTCAAAGAAGATGTTCTTATGGAAACTTACTATTCACCTCACTATTCCTTGTGCCCTACTATTTTCAATACATTAACTTGTGAAGAATATACTCCATGATTTTCAAGTTAATCATCTAATGAGTTGGATTTTGAATTGAAACAAGGTAGTGAGGTTATCCATGATGAAAAGGAAAATAGGTCACTCATTAAGTATCCATTCCATTCCTTATCATTTCTAGTCTTGCATGAATAAAGTCATTCTGTTTAGGTAATTCATGAGATTGATCCAATATTTCCATACTTAGCTATTCAATTAGAATAATATCATCATTGGGGTAATTTATTTGTCTAAGTTGGAAAATATGATCAAACCAATGATGTAGATGCCTACCACCTTGATAGTAGTGGTATTATTAAAATTACTCAGTAATATTTTTCCACACACCAAATGTGATCTAATCCAATATTCAAAATGAAATTCTACATTCCTTGAAAGTTCTAGGAATTTAAAGAATTCAAGGCCCTTCAACATTCATTGATGGTTATGTCAAGTTCTCGCAATCGTGATGAGATCCCTGAACTAAATAAGATATGGATTTTCTCGCAAGACTCTTTTCTTTGCATGGTTTCACTAAATGCCAATTTATTCTTGGAATATTTTTGGTATTTCGAATATAGCTTATATAATCTTCAAGACTCAGTTTCTGATTGGATTGAGGATTATTTTTCAGTTGGTTCATCTTCATGCAAATATCTTATATCAAACTTGGGTTTGGAGTTTATATATTTCATGGATACACAAAGCTATCAAGTTGATCATTTTAAAGAATACCATTGGCCAATAAGCCACGATCCTTCTCAATAAGATGAGATACCTCTTCCACCATGTTACAAATGTTTAATAAATGCTTCAAGCATATCTTTAAGAAAAATAAATAAAGGGTGAATAAGATAAATTCTTCCTATGGAGAGAGGCGAAGTGAACAACTTCGCTGGGGTACTGAACAAGCCTACTGGCAGTGAAGGAATGCTTGTGATTCCTTGAGGTGACTCCTTTGGGGTACTAAACAGGTTCGCTGGTAGCATAGAAACACCAAAGAATGTGCTTAACTCTAATTATCAAAAGCTTGATATACTTACTATCCTTCTCCAGTATCGAAATATTTGAGGTATGAATAGTATTATGTTGATGTGTTTCAAGATGATCAAGGAAAGAAGAAATTTTATCTTTATCCAAGATAATTGGAAAATCCAAAGGAGATCTACATGGCGAATCAATACTTCCCGAAAGACTAAGACCTTGCACTTTAGGGTAAAAGCTGAGCAAATAAGCTAGATTTCTACCGGTGTGTTTCCAAGTGTTGTCGTTGCGACAAACACCCTCAAAAATTTTTCTCACAATTTAATTTTGGAGCCTATTAAGGATATTTAAATCTATTTTTCTATGGTCCCTTCATGGTTTATTGATGTTGTGCTAATTGTTTCAGTCTTCTTCCTAGGTCCTAAGTGTCAAAGTCACTTGCTCACACCTACTCAGTCCTTGATGAATTCATAAGCACACTTCATTTAAGCAAGCCTGAACAGGCTTAACACAATCCATAAATACAGTTCCCATGTAATGTTCAACCTATGATGATAGTCAGCTTTCATTTTCCATTGCCACTCCCTCTCACTTTGTTTGTGATTGTACTTCTATTTTAGTGAGTTTTCTTAGTTGTCGCTTTTGTGCACCTTTGCTTTCATTAGTGTTGCTTTCACGTTAGCGAATGTACTTCTTGCTTCCTTTCACTTTAACAAGTGGAATTATCAAATTATATTTTCTCTTGCATTTTTCACCTTCAATTTCTTTAGCATTTGCAAGTTTTGTTTTCATGTTTTCTTACAGTCACAAGTGTCGCTCTTAACAATTTTCACTCTTGTACATGTCACACCTTTGGAAATCACTAGAGGAAATTATAGCACAATATTCTATAATAGATAGTCCTACATATCATGAGAATATGGGCTAGACACATTCCTACATCTTAGCACACTTTCTGGTCATAATCGACACTTGTGTCACAACTTGTATTCTAAGTATCGCAATGTAGCATTTCCACTGTTGCACTTAGAATCAAGTGTTTATTTGTTATTGTTTAAATGTATGATTTATTTTCATGAGTCCTATGTATTCCTATGGATTTTATTGATGGAATTAATGTGTTTGATCCATGTTTTAGCCATGTTCATACTCTTTTCCCTCTCTTTCTCTATTGGTACCGCACTTTGGATCTCTTCGTGGTCCTCCTTCCTTGTAGAAGTTGTGAATACATGAACTATATTGTCCGATGATGAGCACAACCTATTAATGAGACCCATTGATGATAACTCTTCCTCTTAAAGTTGTTCAATGAGCCTCTCTTAAGGTCATATCCTTCTATTGCAAGTTGATAACCTTCAAAGTATAGTCACCTAACGCTTCTTTCTTGTAATAACTCACTGCACTGATATTTGATCACCTTTGCCATGCATAAAACATAGATAAAATCTAGCTTACAACAAGGACCTATTCCATACCCTTGAAAAATAAAATTGCATAATGAAAATGCCCTCCTTCCCTCACAGTTCAGTGAGAAGCCTCCTAGGAAAAGTGACTTACCTTCTTCTTCCTACCTCAGTGAATTGTGTAATATCATTTCAGAGAAAGCCCCTCTGAAAGAAAAATATGCTAGCATAGGGCCTAGAGTGCATTCCTAGTGAATAATTAGTTGTCATGGAAGAAAACTGCACTAGCATATGGAAAAGGGCACAATTTTAGTGAATAGTTATCCATTGTGGAAGAAAACTGTGCTATCCTTAACCCTCCTCCTCCTCCTAGCACATGACACAATTTTATTGGGTAGTGGAGCTTCTTGTAGATCATTGTTGAATAAAGCTGAACCTTCCCTTAAGCTTACCTCTCAGTCATAGTGCATGGTGTAGTTTTATTCAACAATCCCTCAACCCTTGTAAACTAAACTTCTTCACTGTGCCAAGACTTGTCTTGTCTTGCCTCCTAAACACATGGCGTAGTTCTAGTGAGAAATGTGGTCATATCTTGCTCACTGTCAAGCTCAACTGTGTTATCACTTCCTTCTACTATCTTGAGTCTAGTGCATGGCACAACTTTAGTCAATAAGCTCATCACACTTCCTCTTGCACTTGCCTTGAAGAGCCCCTCCTTATAGCACATGGAACAATTCTAGTGAGCAATGGTGCCTTCTTCATACATTGTTGAGCTCAATTGCACCATCCTCATCAAGCCCTTCCCTTTCAGTCCTTACACAAGCATATCGTAAGCATATTATTCCATGAATAAGGTAGATATAGGATAGATGATTTCAAGACTGATTTTTCCTTTTAATGAGTGATATTATTTGGCAGGTGTACAATTTTAGCATGACAAGGTGATGTTGAATAAATATGCTAAGAAGAAGAAGCACAAAGCCACTTGCAGAGAATAACAACAAAGAAAAACCATAATGGAGACATGGATAGATCCTGAACCAAGAAAGATTTAATACAGTTAATAATGACTCGAATGTCTTGATTGTGATACAAGAACCTTTAGAGGGTGAAGATTAAGAACAAAGCAACTCTTTCATGAAGATTGAAGACAAAACAGTAAGAGAACAACTTGTAATTGCCACACCGTCATGTAGTTCCATGTCATCACTATCAAGTTGTGGCTTGTACAAGGGTCATCACAATGTCATATGATTCAATGTGTCACACCACATCATTTGTGGATGTAATGATGTAATTATGAAAAGTAAAATGACAAAATGTAAAGGTGTGGAAGTATAAGAGTCATCTGTGGAATATCTAAAGTCACATGTGTACAAAAGAGTCAAATAGAAGTCCAAAGGTCACATTAGAAGTCCAAGAGTCATGGGGATATGAAAGGTTATTCCTCTTATTATAAAAGAAATCTCATAACTCAAGAAAAATGATTTTGGAGGATTAGACTTTGGAGAGCTAGACTTGGCTTCTTCAACTTGGCATAGAAGAGACAACCATTCTTTTGGAGAAGAAAGAAGTGACTTAATTTTTCACTGTTGGAGCTAGTGGCTCACCATTTTAACTTTGTACTTGGATTTTTCACCTATTAATAGAATATAATTGAGCCAACATACTTTCATGCATGTATCATGTTATAAAACCAACTCCAAAAATAGAAAAGAGAGATCAACGCCTTATAAGTTAGCCACTTCGAGGGGGAAACCTCCTTTACATTGCATAAATGAAAAATTCTTGGATGATTAAAATGATAAAACCTCCTTTCTATATATATTAGTCCATGGGGTCACAATATAATCCTAGCCGACCTAAAAATGATAATCTAAGGGCCAAAAAAAGAAATAGTGGGGTTTTATGGGGCACAATAATAACAATATGGGGACTACAGGGGTACAAAAATAACAATAAGGGGGCTACACTACAAAAATAAGGGACTAAACTAGTAATATAGGGACCTAACATGCCCCTCTCCTTCAAAAAAGTGTTTTCCTCAACGCTTGAGTAGCTCTAGATGATTTTGTATAAAATTCCCATCATCCCATGTTGAATCTTCAGTGGGTAAGTTCTTCCACTTGATGAGATACTCTGAAATTGATTGATTTCGTAGCTGTCGAGTTCTTGTTTTCATGACTCCTTCAAGTTCCAATATAACGTTTCCTTCCTCATCAAGTTCTGGAAATATTGTTTGAATTAGAAAATTTTCACCTATAACCTTCTTTAAGCATGAAACATGGAAAACTAGGTGCACTCGAGAAGAAGTAGGAAGTTCCAATTTGTATGCTATAATACCAATATTTTGCAACACCTTGTAAGGACCTTAGTACTTTGGTGATAATTTATTATCCTTCTTAGCTTGCTTGAGTGACATTTGTTTGTATGGTTGTAGCCGTAAAAATACCTATTCTCCTACATCAAAACTTCTTTCACTACGATGTTGATCTGCTTGTTGTTTCATTCGATTTTGTGCCAAATTTAGGTTATCCTTTAAGAGTTGGAGAACTTGTTGTTGATGCTCGATGTCATCTTCCACTGCTTGAACCTTAGAATTTTCTCTTAAATATTATGTAATGGATGGTGGATGATATCCATAAAGTTCCATAAATGGGGTCATTTTTGCTGCAGTATGGAAGGAAGTGTTATACCACCATTTAGCCAGAGGTAACCACTTGACCCCTTGTGTTTGTTTATCAGATACAAAACAACAAAGATATCCTTCCAAAAATTTGTTTGCTATCTCAGTTTTCCCATTAGATTGAGGATGATAAGATGAGTTATGGGCTAGTTGAATACCAAAAAAAGAAAATAATTTCGTCCAAAAATTTCCAGTGAAAATGGGATCTCTGTTGCTTATAATAATCTTTGGGTTTCCATGTAGCTTTTGGATTGTTTCCATAAATGCAGTAGCAACTGTATTTTATTTAAATGGATGAGATAATGCACAAAAGTGTGCATACTTGGTAAGTCTATCAACTACCACCATGATGACACTCTTTCCTTCAGACTTAGGTAAACCTATGATAAAATCCATTGAAACCTCCTCCCAACGTTGAATTGGAATGGCTAAATGTTGTAGCAGACCTGAGGTCTTAATTGTCTCAACTTTAATCTGTTGGCAAACCAAACATTCTACCACAAAATTTAGAATATCAAATTTAAGGTCATCCAAAAAAAAATCTTTCTTCACCCTATGGTAAGTTTTTAAAAATTCCAAGTGTCCTCCAACGGGAGAGGTGTGCAAGTCCAATTTTTTTTGTTTTTGTTTTTTAGTTGGGAATTCTTACAAATAAATAAGCAATCCATTACCATAAGGAATAATTTTTCCAATTGAATGTATTATATGTACGGGGATCTTGCTGCAACTTTTGAATGAGTGTCCACACTTCTTCATCATTCTTCCATTCCTCCCCTATTTCAATTATCTGAACGTGGTTGGATAATAGAAAGGGCACAAATCAATGCTTCCAGCTCCTCATCCTTTCTTGAGAGTGCATCTGCAACAACATTTAGCTTCCATTTTTTGTAGATGATTTCAAAGTCATAACCCAACATTTTTGTGACCCATTTTTGCCGCTCTTCTGAAGATAGTCTTTTTTCCAAAAAGTCTTTAAGATCATCATGATAAATTTTCTTGAAGTGTCTTCCCATTAGGTAAGGTCGCCATTTCTTTAGTGCATGTAGTATTGCCAAAATTTCCTTCTCATAAATAGCTTTATGTAAATACTTTCCTTTGATTGGATGACTTTCAAAATCAATGGGACTTCCATCTTGCATTAAAACAACACCAATTCCATTTCCTAAGGAATCACATTCCACAATAAAGGTTTTTGTGAAGTCTGGTGTAGTTAATACTGGTGCTAGGAATATAACCTATTTAAGATGTTCAAAGGCCCTAGTTGCTTTAGGAGTCCATGAAAATGCATCTTTCTTCAATAATGTTGTTAGAGGTGCTTCTATTCTCCCATAATTCTTAACAAACTTGCAATAATACCATGTTAACCCGAGAAATCCTCGCAACTGCTTTATGGTTATGGGGACTTTCCATTCCTTAATGGCTTTAATTTTGTTAGGGTCTACCTTAACACCCTGCTGAGATACAATATGACCCAAATATTCCACCTCTTGTACTCCACAAAAAACATTTGGGGGTTTTTGCATATAGTTGTTTCTCCTCCAATAGTTTGAGCACCCTGTCAACATGTTGAAGATGATCCTTCCAAGACTTGTTGTAGATTAGTATATCATCAAAAAATACTAACAAAAATTTTCTAAGGAAGGGTTTAAAAATGGAATTCATCAACCCTTGAAATGTAGGTGGTGCATTGGTGAGGCCAAAAGGCATGACCAAAAATTCTTAATGACCCTCATTAGTTTGAAATGCTATTTTTAGAATATCTTCAGTCTTCATTCTAATTTGATGATATCTTGAACGAAGATCCAACTTGGTAAAATAAATATCTCCATGTAATTCATCCAATAATTCATCAATCACAGGAATGGGAAATTTATCTTTAATAGTGAGCTTATTGATCTCCCTATAATCTGAATACATGTGCCATGATTCGTCCTTCTTGTGCACCAATACTACTGGAGCAGAGAAAGAACTTTGACCAGGTTGAAACCTCTAACATTTCTGCAATCATACGTTCAATTTTCCTCTTTTGGACATAAGGATATCTGTAAGGCCTGATGTTCAAAGGAATACTTATTAGAATAAAATGAATAGCATGATCAAGATCATGAATAGGTGGGATTCCTTTGGGAGTTTCAAACACCTTGGAATGATTGTTCGATACTTTTTGGAGATCTAGAGAAATAGATGATTTTGATGTTGGAACTTCTAGTGAGAATAATTGTGAAATTACGCCTCAATGTGATTTATTCAGAAGATTTTTCATGACATTAGATCTTATTGTCTTTCCCTGCTTCCCTGCGATACCCTGTAATTCAACTTCCTTTCCTTTTGAAAAAAATTTCTTGAAAATTTCTTGAAAATTAAAAGCTACTGTTCCCAAATATTGTAACCATTGTAATCCTAGTACAACATCATCACCTCCCATTGGAATGTAAAGCATTGGACTATTCAATACATATTACCCCATGGTTAGCTTGATATTATGGCATTTTCCAGAGAAATTTATAGTCCCTCCATTTGCAACCATCACTTGACACTCTGGTGCTGGGTATAGGAAGCAATTTAATTCCTTGGCTACCTTACAATGAGTAAAATTATGGGTACTACCTGACTCAATCAACACTATTACCTTTTTCTTCTTGATATGTCCTTCTATCTTGAGAGTTTAAGGAGTGGTAATTCCTGCCAATGCATTACAGGATATGGTTGGACTCATTTCTTCTTTCCCTAGAGTTGGATCCTGGTGTATATCCTCTTCTTTTCAAATTTCTTGTTCATTTTCTTCCTCTTATTCACAATCTATGTACAATAATTTCTTCTCGGCACACTTATGACCTTTAGTGTATTTTCTATCACAACTGTAGCAAAGCCCTTTTTCTTTTTTTCTTCCAATTTTTGTGGTGTTAACCTTGTAGGTGTGGACGTTGAGGACTAGCAACACTTCCATATTTATAGATGTTAGTGGTAGTCTTCCTTGTCGCCATAAATTTAATTTCAATTTTTCTTATGAACCTGAATGCCTTCCCTAATGACTCAGGTTCCCAAAGGAAAACCTCATGTTGGATGTTATCCTTTAAAGTCCCTATGAAGGCATCAATCCTGTGTTCCTTTGGAATATTAGTTACCCTTATATTCAATTTTTGGAAGTCCTCAATGTGCTCCACCATTGAACCCTTTTGTTTGAGATTTATCAATTGGCTAAAGAAGGTGTTTCTCTTTGTATCCTCATAATGTGCTATCATTTTGTCCGTAAAAATTGACCTAGTGAAAATTGTTTTACGAGATAAAAGCCATCGATACCATACAAATGTATTTTGTTCTAAATGTAAAGTTGCAATGCATACCTTTTGTGTGTTTTTCACATTATGGAGATCAAAATGTTACTCCATCTGTAGTATCCATGTTACGGGATCCTTGCCATCAAATCCTCATATCCATATTTTGAATATGGCGGGTCTTCAATACAACATTAGAGTTTATGAAATCATGATTAACATTTATTTTGTTCTCATAATGAGTTTCATGTACTACCTTTTCACCATTAGGAATCATTTATGGTATCAACTTTGTCAAACCTCCCTTCAAACCTTCGATGTCTGCTTTTATATCTTGCTTCATGTCTTCCATGTTAGCTTCCATTCCATCCATCTTAGCTTCCACACCTTTCTTCAAACCATCCATATTAGCTTCCATGCCTTTCTTCAAGCCATCCATCTTGGCTTCCACACCTTTCTTCAAACTTCCATTTCATTTTTTGTTTCTCTTTGCGAGAGAAAAATTTGGTGCACTTTCTCTTGTAATTTTGATATATCATGTTGCACTTATTCCTCTTCATGGGTCATAGTAGAAACTTCTGAGGGCTTAATGGGTGTTGAATTCTTTTTAGGGGGGATTTTAGAACCCAATATTGATATCTATGTTTCAATATTCCCTTGGAATCACTTCAATTTTTTTTTCAAACAATACTTATGCAATTTTAAAAACAAATACACATCTTTTTCTTGCTTTTGAGGAGCTCGATATTGAAACTGATGTATCTCTGTAATTTCAGATCCTCAATATTTAAGCTTTAGTCCTGTAATAGCCCTCAAAGTCTTCTTTCCAATGCCACATGTCTAACCTGATTTGTATTCTTCAAGGAAAATTTATACCCAATCTCCCACAATGACCTAATTATGGACTGGTTTTGTAGAGCAAACTTGTATGACGTGACGCATGTCATTGTTTCCTCCTTCAACTCTAAAATTGATACACATGAAACTACAGTCAGTGTACTTTCGACCACTCTTTACAAAATTCCAATCCGACGCTCAGAGAGAGAGAGTTATGATGATTTTACCAAGGTCACCTCTTTTAGATGAAATTTAGGAGCCTGTAAAAATGCTAACTTCCACAGATCATTTCTCTGAAAATATTGTGAACCAAGATCTGAAATTTTTACAAAAATTTCCTCAGGATTTCTTCGCAAATGGTTTTTTTTTATCATCTGAAACTTCGTAGAAAAAAATTTATAGCGAAAATTCCACGATGCCCTGTTTGAAGTAGCGAAACCCTAGAATCCAAAGCTCTGATACCAAATTTTATGAAACCAACTCCAAAAATAGAAGAAAAGAGAGATCAACACCTTAGAAATCAGCCACTTCAAGGGGGAAACCTCCTTTACATTACATAAATGAACAATTCATGGATGATTCGAATGAAAAAACATCCTTTCTATATATAGGAGTCCATGGGGTCACAATATAATCCTAGCCGACCTAACAATAATAATCTAAGGGCCAACAATAGTAATAGTGGGGTTTTATGGGGCACAATAATAACAATATGGGGACTACTGGGGTACACAAATAACAATAAAGGGGCTACACTACAACAATAAGGGACTACACTAGTAATATAGGGACCTACCATATCATGAATTTTGTAATAGTATTCTTTAGATGTTTGTGATATATTTTATGTTCATATGTACTAAGGAAATTGAACTATTTCATTGGATTTGGTACTTGTATCGTTGGATGTGTGTTGTATTTGTTTTAATGATCGTTGTGTTTATCTGATCTATTCAATAGGTAAATAACAAATCTTTCCTTGCTCTTTTCTTCCTCTCCTATGTCAATACTATTGCTTTCCTTCTAGATACTCACTCTTTGTTCTCCCCTTGTGAAATTCTACTCCTACACATTACAATTGGTGTTTCATAGTGTCAACTTTATTACTTATTTCGAAGGTTATGTTTTAGTCTCTTATGTTACTCATTGCAACCAAGGAAAACCTTTGATTTATCGTGGTCGGGTTGATACTTTAGATAGGGATCCTACTCCAAATGCTGTGAGGTCTAATTAGGACTTCACATTAGGGAGACCCCCTGTATATTGGCAATATCCAATACCATCAACATGACCTTATTAGTATTTGAATAATTTTGAATAGTTCATATGAATAACTTTCTTTCCAATCAATGTCCTACAAAGGACATTCTTTCCACTCCCCACTTTGATGTTGTGGAGCATCATCCCTTTCCCATTCCATTTCTATGTTAGAAACACTTATTTTCCAATGCATATCCGCACCTTACAAAATACCATTCTAGTATATTTGTACTCTTTTAATATGACCTCGTCATTCTTGCTACCCAACATATAAAATAATTTCTTGCTAGTACCATTTCTTTTCCACTAAAGTAGTTTCTTGCAACTCCATTCTTTATCCTAGTGACGCATTTGCTTGCAAACCCCTTCATCTTGTATAAAACATTTCCCATCTATGCTTGCTTATAACGAGACATTTCCCTTCAAAATTTCATCATTTCCCTTGATATATCTTATTGGATATCCTCTGCTTACAACCATGTCAATTTTTTATGTGCCAATTTTAAACTCATTCTATATAGTTTTTGTTTCTCTAGAGACAATTGAATCCTAAATTCTAGTATCAAAATAGTCTCCAAAGTCATTAAAATGGTTTTTAGGTTGAACCTTAGTAGAAATATCTAAATTGAGTTGGAAAATTTCCTTTATGCTAGAAAAACTATATTTATAAGATCATGCTAGAGAGTATTTACACCATTCCAATATAGACAACAAAAAAAAATGAAAAATTACTAAAAACAATGCATATTGCAATGTTCACAATCTTGACTTTCCATAGCATGAGAGTTTGGCTCAAACTCAACAAAAACACGATTAAAATTAAAAATGGTTTGGAAAACTTACAAATTCCCCAAAATTTATGCCAAGAACCATGTCGCTACATTGACCGTTGTTTTTTCCAACTAGATGGATTCTTTTAAAAAAAAAATAGGGCTCCTTTAGATATATTGATGATGACAAATTTTAATTGACTATAATTGTGAGCAATTTCTAGTTAGAAAAGCGTTTTAGGGAAGCTCAAGAAATTGTGAAAATGCACCCACTATTAATATACATGACTATATAATTTTGAGGACATGACATCTTGCCACATTTCTGCGTTATATGCTTATCATTATTATCTCTAATCGCTTGAGATCATGTGTGTAGCTGCAATTTCAGTGATTCATTTATTCTTTATTATCTTGTGTTACTTAAATTACTTGACAAAGACCCGATGGATGGTGAAATCATTTCAGAATTTAATGTGAAATACTTACATGTTAAATGAACAATAATTTTTTTTTTTTTAAATTTTATTTTATATACTTTAATATATTTTTAATTTCTGAAAAAATGGTTTTCGGTCTAGATAAAAATAGCCATATCAATCTCCTTAATGAAATAGAAAATTGTAATATAATTTAAAAAATAAAATCATATATTTAATAATTATGAAATATTCAGTTTAATGTATATATTCTTCAAAAATATTATAGAATAATAGTATTTTTTATTTAAAAAAACTAATTAAAATGAAAATCCTTTGACAGGTATAATAAAAGTTAATTGCAAGAATAATATGTTTAATTAAAGAAACATTATTTGTAATAAGTGTAAGAGATAGAACGTAGAAGAGTTATCTAATTTAATATTTAATAATAGTTAACTGTAGATAGGATAAAATGTAGAAGGAAAAGTTATAAATATAAAGTTTGATTCTCATAGGTATTTCTCGATCACATGTTCAAAAGAAAGATCATGATAAAATTAAAAATCACATGGCATCCAACATGAATTAATTAAAAGTTGTCAAATGTTAATGAAGAAATTTATGTATAATTGAAAAAAGTTTTTAAAGAGAAAATTGTGTGTTTGTTGGTGTTGTCTACATTTGATCACATGGAATTGCTGAAAGAAATTAAAAAAGGAAATAAATAAATTGATATATAAAAATAAAATATTTGTTGCATAAACACATATATTGACATCTTTTCCCTTATTCCATTGGCTTAATGGCTTTCATTACCCATTTTCCATGGTTAACAATAAAATAGTAATAATAATTGATTGAAAATTTGTAAAAATTAGATGGTAATGATGCTTCATGTACACGAGTTATCATTACATCACTAAACAATCACATTTCTCATTCTTCATCCCATGAAACCATGGGAGACATATCTTATTGATTCCTAATGAATTTAGTATTACACTTCAAAATGAATGCCAACAATGGTTAAAGACATTATCCTTATCTAGGAATTGGTGGGAAACAAGGATTTAGGTAAAAGTATACATATTTTATGGGGTTGTAATGGAACATGATATGTATGGTGAATTATGATGGTTTAGAAATGACTAATGAGTTTAGTGGTTTTTATATCACAAAATACAAACATTTATACTGTGACAACAATGTGGATTTGAAGGAAGTAAGAATATAAATACATAAGAATTAGGAGGAATTTTATTAACCTTGAACATTTTTAACCATATTTGTGCCATAACTCATGTGAGTTTTATAACCAATTGATGACAAGAATTGGTAATTTATATCATTTTAGGCACCAAGATTGATGCAATCTCGTCTTGGTTTATATAATATTTTGAAATATGTTGTGTTGTTGATTATTTTTTATTGAATCTATGGTAATTTTTGAATAGATGTAGATAGCATGGGGGATCAATATCAATACCTCCTACACAAATCTTGAAGCATTCAACTACTCGAGTTAGGCCATTAGCTTATTTACAATATATATTATCTATATTAAATTTTTGATAGGTTGAAAAATAACTTTAAGGTAAATTTTCCAAGTTGATGTGATATAAATATTGATCCAATTTTGATCATTATATTATTTTTCATACATCTCAATGGTTTTAGAGTGGAAAAAGTGGAGGAATCGGTTCACAAGACCATTTTTACCGATGGGTCCCAATTTGGTAAATTAGGGTCTGAAACCGTCTAGAAGTAGTTTGAGGAATAAATTGTTATTTTTTGGGCATAAAAGTTTGTTTCTTAAGAGGTGCACCTATTAGAACTATTCTACACACAAATACCTTTCCAATGGTGAAAACATCAACTCAATTGGAGACCATATGAAAAAGTTATGCCACTCAGAAATTGACCTTCTTGTTTTGACCATCCTGATTCGAGAGGATGCCATGTCAACCCCCATTATTAAATGGAATAACCACATAATCGTGATGAAAAATAATCTAGAAAAGTCCATACTATAACTCTAGTTAATATTTCAAGAAGTCAAAATTAACCACTAGTATGCTATAAGGTTGTGTTATAACCGAGCCGCTAGGAGGAAAAGAGATTCCATTATATTTGAGTGCAATTACTTCCATATATGAGTAGTGTAGCCAAGAGTGGATATGGAGAGAGGAAACATAGAAGGTTTGTGCATTGTAGCATCCCATGGGCTATAGGCCTCACTTCTTTGTACTTGCATCCATTTTCCATTTAGAGAAAAAGAGTAGAGCAGCCTCAACTTCAAGTAGGGTTTTCTCCTGAAACAATTTCCCGCGTTATATATTATATTAATTTGTGTTTTGTGAGTTTTATTTTTTGTTTTCTATTTTTTTCATATTTTATGTATCGCATGAATAAGCATAGAATAATAATTAACAAATTCAAATATCTAAGGAGAAATTAACCCTCCTAGTGTAGCTTTCATATTATAAGTATAATTCTATCATATCTATTATGAAAAACTGTCAAGTGGAATATCCAGAGAAGTTTATAGATCAACTACTAATATTGCTAAGAGTTTAAATGCTATATATTGCTCTTTTTGTTTTGTTTAATGCTTCTCTCATCATCAAGATGTGTATCGATAGACATGTGGAGGAAAATCATGGCTAAGAGATTAATATTGGGGGGGGGGGGGCTATACTGTGGATATGAACATAGGTGGGTAGGATGACAATACCCCACTCCACTCATGTCAGAAACCACTGAAATATGATATAAATCATATTTCAATTGTAATTGATATTTTTTCAGTGTCACAAACTATCTTACTATATTTAATACTACACACCTTCATCCCCAACCATTTATCCTTTTGGGGACAAAGGTCTACATTTATGTGCACAAACACACACTTTCACCTATGACATATCCATTTAATAAAATTTTGTATTTCGATGTTGACATTTTTCTTCTCCTTATAGCTATAAAGTGAATACATGTATTAGAATAATGTTTACATTTTACATTTAATTTGAAGGGTTTTTTACTATTTTGAACGTTTTTGACATGTGGTTTTATAAAGGATTTCTTCAAACATTTACATGGAATTAAATTTCCACCTTGTGAATATTACGTGTACGACAACTACTTACTGATCATTTTATTTTTAAAGTGGTACCCCTATAAATTGGTTCTTATTTACATGCATATGTTTAATGTTTTCTTTTCATCAACCAAACATATTAAATAATAGTTGTGATGACTAGGAGAAACACACACACACACACACATGGGTTAGCTATCAAATTAATTCATTTGTAAAATTTTTATGAACCCATTAGAAAAGATAAGAAACAAATAATCATATTCCACTTGGAAGTGAAAACCTATTTTTTATAATGAATACCATTTATCAGACAATAATTTATGATCCTAATACTATATATACTTAGTGTATATATAAGAGACAAAGGGTACAATTACAATGAAATGGTACAATGGAGGGTTCTAACCGACATAACAATATAACAATATAAATGTAATAACTCAATATATAGGGATTAATAAGAGGTTTTAGGGTTAACATGGGGCTTATAAAGGGTTCAACATGCCCCTACGCTTCAAAAAATTGTTTCCCTCAACACTTCAAGTGTTTATACATAAAAAAATGATCTTCCCATATCACCTCTTCCATTGGGAGGCTCTTCCAATCGATGAGTTACTCAATTATTACTCAATTTCTCAGCTACTTAGTCCTTGTTTCCAAGATTGTTTCTAGTTTTAATATGAATTTCCCTTCATTGATATTTAGTCAAATAGTTTTGACTAGGATGTTGTCATTGATTATTTTCTTTAAGCAAGAAACATGGTTTGGATGTACATATGAATATGGAGGAAACTCCATTTTGTAATCCATACTTCCAATCCTTTGGAATACCCCACATGTGCCATAATACCTCAGTGCTAATTTATCGTTCCTTTGTTGCTTAAGGAAAAATTTCTTATGCAGTTTTAGTCTCATAAATACCCAATCCCCCACCTCACATTCCATTTCACTGCAATATTGAAAGGCTTATTGTTTCATATTTTTTTGTGCTATAACCAAGTTGTTCTAAAATAGTTTGAGAACATATCATTTGTTCCCAATGTGATGCTTGATTGTTTGCACTTTGCAACCCTTTTCAAGGGTGAGTGATGGATGGAGGGTTATATACATAAAGGGCCATGAAATGGGGACATTTTTAATGAAGAATGGAAGGATTTCTTTTACCACCATTATGTCAAGGAAAGCCACTTGATCCATTGTGCTTATATGTAATGTTACTTTTTCGGAAATATCACAAGTCTATTCCAAAGATAGACTGTGGGAGAATTTTCCAGATATGTCACCTTTGAACAAAGGATGAGATCTAGATGCTACCTATCCCTTCACAGACTTTGTCTATAGATATGTAAAAATTCCTACCTCAGGAATTGCCCAAAGAGTGGGGCTGCAACAAATGTATGAACATAGAATAGATCAACAACATTATTTTAATAGTTGTGAGACAAGAAGATATACATATAGCCAATAATGATGTTATAGTAGCAAAATAGAGTACAAGTCTTGAGGAAACAACCTCTCGAGAAAGGCAATGCAAGCCTCAACAATACATGTACATGAATATGAAATAACACTGCTATTTCTGCATAAACCCAGGCTATGAGGACGCAGTCTATGATAGAATACTGCTACAAAATGATGTCAATACATGAATATGGAAATATATGGCTCAAATATAACAGGGGAGCAAAGCTCTAACCCTTAGAAGCAATAATACATAAATCCTCTAAAGGATTGGCTGAAATATACAAAATGGAAAAAATGCCGGAGTTGTTAGGTAGCTGCTGCAACTCAAATCTGGAACTCAAATAAGAAGGCTGAAGATGATGAGAAATCTGAAGTAAACCTTCTCCAATGGATCTCCAAAGTGGAAGGTTGATCCTTACACTTGAGATCTCACCCTCCAATCAACTCTGCAAAACCCTGCAGCAAATGCACTATGAAAATAACGTAGTCACTGAAGAAAAATGCATAGTAGGGGCAAGAATATGGGTTGGACTGATGCCAAGATTTGAAAATAAGCTCCAAGGCTTCCAAACTGATCCTTCAAAGGTAAGAAATACTCTCCCTTTGGAAAACAAGCAATGGAAGAGGTGTTGTGGAGTCTCCACTACAACACCCTACAACACAGTATTATGTTGCTATATCAATAACACTATCCTGGAGGAGGATGCTTTGGCCTTCAGCCCAAAGATGTGGAGAATGAAGAACCAACCTTCAAGAGGCCTCTCAAGGAGGTGAGGAAATCCTAAACAGGAGTTTCTCGGCAATTCTTGCTAAGCAGCAAAGAATGCTCAATGTCTGGATAGACATGAAATCATAAGCATATGCATGAATGGTAATGGCTCTCCTCCTCTCCATATATAGAAAATGAAGGCTCTCCATGGGCCCTACTTTGAATTAGGGTTTCCCTTCCTCTAGAAGCTTCCCTCCTAAGTTGTCCCATGTAGTGCTTTCAACCTCATATCCTACGCTGGTTGAATTGGTCAAACCTCTTTGCAAATATCTCATTTCACACATGAGGGTGTGAAATCCGGTTCCATGGATGATCCATTTTCACACTAGAGGGATTTTATTTATGTTTTTATTATCATTGGGCCTCCTTACCCAATTATTCATCTCCTAAATGAATTTAGACAAAAATTAATGTTCCAATTTATTGAAGAAAAACTTGGAACATTACAGTCCTCCCCTCCCAAATGTTTCTTGTCCCCAAGCAACTGCGAGGATAGAACTGGAAAGTCTCCACTCAAGGCATGGAGTATAAAATGTGATGAGTAACATCTTCCCCATGTGGATCCTCCATCCCCAAGCAATCATCCACACAAAATGAACCACCTCCTAATAAGGCAACTCCTGAAAATCTCCTTCCACCCCAAGCTCCGTAAATGAAGGTGGGCTGAAAATCTGAACTTGGAAAGAATCATAGCTTACCCCATGCTATCCTTCTCTCCACTCATGACAAGTGTAGAGTGTATGATGATCCTGGGCAGCAAAAGTATTGCCCTGAAATGGCAAAGTGAAGAATAATCCTCCAAAGAACGCTCCCCCAACAATGAAAAACAAGCTGGCCCAAAACAATCCTTCCATGATGAATAGGACAAGTTCATAATAGAGTATCCAAATGAGAAGTTTTCTGTAGGTTTGACATAATGATACATGATGCAAACAATACCTCACAAGGATACAATGCAGTTTCATCCACTGCAACTTTGGAAAATTATATGGCAAGCAATGTACAAGATTCATCACATCTACTAATGAATAGTAAATGGATGAATACAACAATAATACAAGATCAAACACTTGCCCTTGGCTGTACAATAGATGACTTTCAAGTCCATGGTCCACCTCAAAAGAGAACACATATGTAGTAGTGGTGGCCATACCTCCTCCCATGCTCCCATTAGAACATGTAGTGCAGAAAATGGGAGAATGTTTCCCACTCAAGGACACATCCAACTCATGTGTCTCCCTCATAATCATGCCTCCCATACAAATATGATCTATATCAGCCAATGAATTCATGATCAGCAACAAAATGAAGAAAATGATGAAGGTTTCAAGTGATTCAAGAAGGTACCAACAACTTCCCAAACAAGTACAACACAATTTTACAAGTTGCTGCTTGATGAAAGTGTAGGGAAAAATGTTTCTTCTTACATGGTTAATCATGCATGTCTCCATATGATACATGTTAGAGTGTATAAAATGAACATAAAAGTGATGATAAAACATTTTCCCAAGGCCACAAAAGATATGGCTGCCTCCATCATGTAGATTGGCCCAATAAAACTCACAGAGCAATGTGACAAGCTTGCCCCCTTGTGAAGCAATGCACTGCATAAGAATGGTAAGAGTGTGTAAATCAATGAATGTAAAAACAAACTCCTCACCATATGCTGGAAGTAATATGGTACATGGGTCCATAAATGAGTCCTCCATAGTGTTTTTGCATGCTATGAAGAATAATGAACCATGTGCTGCAAGAAGATAATCTTCCTCATGCTTGGAAACCCAAGTAAAGAAGAATATGCTATAGTGATAGATGCCTCTATCATCATTACCTCCTCTTTGTTCATCAAGTGCAACAAATATGAAATGATCCTGGGACCTGTGGGTTATGGATCTACCGCACTTCTGCTGGGCACATTTCATCCATAAATCTCTGCTCCAAGGTGACAATGCTGTGAGCTTATGCAAATAAGCCCTTGTCAATACAAAGCTCTGTTCTTTGACATGCTCCTTGTCAAAGACTCATCTAATAATGCTGCAGCAAATGTGGAATACCTCCCAAGTTGGAAGTGCTTCCAAGCCATCATCAAAGATCAAGGAGATAATGCCATCTCCTCCTCCTGCAACATCATACAAAGTGTGAGAGAAAATCTACTCTTTCTTTTCCAAAAACAAGCAAAGAAAAAAAATATTTTGCTGCCTCCCCATACCTCCATCATACCAATCATGTGATGAAGACATAATGAATGATATGAGTATCATACCAACACCATGCATCCATACTCTATGCTGCTCAATGATGCAAGTATCCATCCTCTTACTCTTAAGAAGAGTGTTTGCCAAGTGATGGCCAAACTCTTTCAAGAGTAACCAACGCAGCCAAGCCTCTTGCTGCCTGGTATCATAAATTTGCAAGTGGCCTCCCAACTCCTTGCTCATCAACCACATCCACTCAATCACTTGTGGATGATTTCTTCTCCTATTCATCTTGGTACTCCTCCCATGAGGGCTACCATCCTCCCAAATTATACTCCAGTCTTTGCACTTCATGGGATTTTGAATTGCAATTTTCTCAAGGATCAATGAGACCCTATCAAGATCCAAATAGGGGGTAGGAAAAAACCTCCCATCATGATGTGTATGGCTCAAGGGATGTCCAACACAATCATGAAAGATGTTATCCATCCTAATATGTCCTCCATCTTCTATCTGTTCTTCTGATAAAGGAAGAAAAACATTGCACTCCATGGTGTGTTGAAGTGCACCTCTAATGAGATCTCTCCTTGAGACCTCCCCTTTTTCAATAGTCTTCCAAAACCAATGAGGTCTTGGATCTGAAAGTAGAAGTTCCTCTTTGAGCTGAGAGGAGCTCATTGAGAAATTTTCATCTTAAAGGGAGAAAGGGTTTGTTACTCTAAGATGTCTACCATCAATCTTCAAGGTTTCAAACCCCAACCTCCAATGTGATGTACAACCCAACAATGGATCATGATAATGATGGTTTGATTCCTTCTTGAGTGTTTCCATGTTGCACAGCGTAGTGCAATCAAGCTGCTCTATAGTAGCAATGGGATTTGACCCTTGGTCATTCAAAAGAAAATCTCCACAATTTTCAAAGGAAGTTGCTGCAACAATAGATTGTGGAAATTATTTCATACCTTGATGTGCATTTGGAACTTCTTGTAGGGCTACAAGAGTTCCTTCCTCAAAAGTGTTGGCTTCCCCAACTGTTGATGTATGTGGCTTCTCCTCCATGAGTGTGACAGCGTTATCACAAAGCTCCTCAAGTGGTGATGTGATCCTTTCTTTCTTTGCCCCTTCATCATCAAAGTTTTTGATCAACCCTTGGATGAAATTTTCAAAAGTTCTCACCCTTTGATGGCTCAAGTGGTTGCTCCACCAAACATAGGCTTCACCCTCCAAGTGCAACATTGAGATTTCAACAACTTCCTTATCTACTACAGGATGTAGTAAGAAAAATGCCTCCAACTTTGTCACCCAATTCTTTGCAGTGATGACCAATCATAGGTAGACAACATACATATATTGCCTTTGATTTCTCTCCTGCTACAAGGTCTCTTCTCTTCCTTTAGCTGGATGAAATGAGGAAAATATAGAGCCTCCTTGAAGCCTCTAGTTTGAGATGTATACTCAACAAGGTAATCACTTAGAATCTAATAATCCAAGTGTCTTCCATGCTCAATGTCTTTTTCTTGATGAGAATAGGAAGTGCATGGTACTTCCTCTTCTTATTCTTCAATCTTCTTGACATCCTTGGAGAGGTCTCCTCTGGATCTGAACACAGATGAGAATAAAATCATCTTCTTCAACATTTTGATCTTCTTGGTGAA
Source organism: Pinus albicaulis (assembly GCA_034641835.2). Lineage (NCBI taxonomy): Eukaryota > Viridiplantae > Streptophyta > Pinopsida > Pinales > Pinaceae > Pinus > Pinus albicaulis. The sequence goes on along the minus strand of CM076574.1, from coordinate 99,202,315 downwards.
GATTCACAGGCTGAGCTAAGAAATTTGCTCCGATACCACTGCAATGTTCCTTTTTTGGAAATATCACAAGTATATTCCAGAGATAGACTGTGGGGGAATTTTCCAGATATGTCACCTTTGAACAAAGGATGAGATCTAGAGGCTACCTGGCCCTTCGCAGACTCTGTCTATAGATATGTGAAAATTCCTACCTCAGGAGTTGCCCAAAGAGTGGGGCTGCAACAAATGTATGGGCATACAATAGATCAATAGTGTTATTTTAATATATTTGTTACAAGAAGATATACATATAGCCAATAATGATGTTATAGCATCAAAACAGATTACAAGTCTTGAGGAAACAACCTCTCAAGAAAGGAAATGCAAGCCTCAACAATACATGTACATGAATATGAAATAACACTGCTATTTCTGCATAAACCCAGGCTATGAGGACGTAGTATATGATAGAATATTGCTGCAAAATGATGTCAATACATGAATATGGCAATATATGGCTCAAATACAATAGGGGAGAAAAGCTCTAACCCTTAGAAGCAATAATACATCAATCCTCTAAGGGATTGGCTGAAATATACAAAATGGAAAAAATGTCGGAGTTGCTGGGCAGTTACTGCAACTCAAATCTGGAACTCAAATAAGAAGGCTAAAGATGATGAGAAATCTGAAGTAAACCTTCTCCAATGGATCTCCAAAGTGGAAGGCTGATCCTTACACTTGAGATCTCACCCTCCAATCAACTCTGCAAAACCCCGCAGCAAATGAACTATGAAAATAATGCAGTCACTAGAGAAAACTGCGCAGTAGGGACAAGAATATGGGTTGGCCTGATGCCAAGATCTGCAAATAAGCTCCAAGGCTTCCAAACTGATCCTCCAAAGGCAAGAAAGACTCTCCCTTTGAAAAACAAGCAATGGAAGAGGTGTTGTGGAGTCTCCGCTGCAACACCCTATAACACAGTATTATGCTGCTGCAACAATAACACTATCTTGGAGGAGGATGCTTTGGCCTTCAGCCCAGAGATGTGGAGATTGAAGAACCAACCTTCAAGAGGCCTCTCAAGAAGGTGAGGAAATCCTAAACAGGATTTTCCCGGAAATTCTTGCTAAGCAGCAAAGAATGCTCAATGTCTGAATAGACATGAAATCATAAACATATGCATGAATGGTAATGGCTCTCCTCCTCTCCATATATAGCAAATGAAGGCTCTCCATGGGCCATACTTTGAATTAGGTTTTCCATTCCTCTAGAAGCTTCCCTCCTACGTTGTCCCATGTAGTGCTTTCCACCTCATATCCTGCGCTGGTTGACTTGGTCAAACCTCTTTGCAAATATCTCCTTTCACACATGAGGGTGTGAAATCTGGTTCCATGGCTGATCCCTTTTTACACTAGAGGGATTTTATTTATGTTTTTATTATCATTGGGCCTCCTTACCCAATTATTCATCTCCTAAATGAATTTAGACAAAAATTAATGTTCCAATTTATTGAAGAAAAATTTGGAATATTACATTATATTTTATCCACTTTCTATAAAAAGGTGCATCATGTGGTGAAAAATGTAGCTACAAATTATCTAAGTTGTAAAAGGAAAATTATATATATTTATAAGGTATGAAGGTAACATCAATTCTGCAGAAATTACAAAACTATGGTCACAAATGATGAGAAAATTCATTAAATTGAGAATCTTGAATATCGAGTTAAATTATCATCATAATTAGTTAGATAATGTTTGCCATTTGTTAGGCTATTAATTTAGACATGTAGGAGTTACTTAAATTAAACTTGGTCTAGTGTGTCTATTAGGTAAATTTGTATTTCTTAATGTGTTTCTTTAGTAATCATTAATTACATTAAATCTCTTGGTCATAATATGTTCTAGACATAGAGTGATATAATGGCTCATATTCTCCTCAATACTAATGGACATTGATTCGTGGATGAACACTTGATTAGTCCATGATATTTATTTAAAGAGCATGGAGGGTCATTATCGATGATCTATTTTGAGGACTCCCTTATGTAAAAAATATTCGTTTGAAATAATAAATGGTCTCAAGTGGCCACGTTGGTTGGGGTCATGGATTGTTTCCCCCTTAGATTGTTTTAACCATGTGAAAATACTGGTATTGTGATTTTTTATTTGGTTGTGTGAGTGGTTACTAAATTTTTTAATCCTATATGAGATAACCTATTTTCCTTAACATGGCATCAAAGCATGTTTGAAGGACTGCTCCCATTATTGATTGAGATCTTGAGCTCATGTTGTCACATTTCTAAGATCTACTATTTCCATACGTTTATGGCCTAAACAAACTATGCCATTATGTCTAGAGAATTATTTTCAATTAAGAACGCCTTTCATTTCATCTAAAAAGGTTTTTATTTTCCTAAGATATAACTTTTTTAATCAAATCTAGAGGTATATGGCCCAAAAACACATTGTTATTATTATTACAGATTTCATATTTTGGATTTTATATTTTGTTGTGGTTTTATACTCTTTTGAGTTTGCATATGTTCTTTATTATGTGCTTTGAGATCTCAACAAATCTTACATAGAGAAGAAATTGTTTTCTTGTTTGTGTATGATCTTTGCTATGTACTCTATGTGATCATGGCACATTGGAGATAGAGAGAAACTTGCATTTTCTAGGTACACTGACCAAGTTCTAACCTTATTTTTATTTATTTTTGGACTTTTTTTCAAAATATTGTATGGTTTTGGATAATTTTTTTCTTTGGTAAGCACACACTTTCAGGTGGAATAACCAAAAAAACGAAAAACATCCCAATCACATCCTCCATTATTATTACTTTATTTAGCAAGAGGTTTTAAGTTCAAACCTCTTTTTTAAAGTTACCTTTAGAAATTGTTCATGTAAACTTAAGTTATTTCATAATTTTATCATAGATTTTATTTCATTTGTATTATAAAGTGAATCACTATAAAATAAATTTAATATTTTATTTTTTATATGAAAACTATCACTTATAGAACACATTTATTGTAAATGTGATTTTTTCTTATTTTATAAGAGTGGGCCACTTCAAGTAACATATTTGCAAAAGTGAGGTTATAGGGAAAGCTAGTGAGGGAAAGTTACTTTTTGTTTTTTAGCAACATCCATCACCACATGGGCTAAATTTTACCTACCATGTGGCTCTTTGTTACCATTAATTCCCTTTTTAAAAGGGGCATAATTTTCACACATCAATTCTATTTTCAATGCTATTTTTTTGCCTCAATAACATATTTTTTCAGGAGACTTCCATCCAAACAATCAGTTTTAAATTTTGTATCCATATTATCTACATATTTTAATATGGCCACGTTAAGTGAACTTAAGATTACCAATACCAACTAATTCTCATGGAAACCCCACATGGAGGATGTATTAAGAAATAAAGGATTGTGCCATATTACCTTGGAAATAAAGAAAACTAGTAAGGTTGATAACAGAGCCAAATGGGATAATAAGCATGGTGAAGCACATCGATTATAAAAATTTCCATTTCTCCTTATTTTTGATTTCATATTCAAGGAATTGATGACCCAAATATAGCCTTGGAAAATTTGAAAGTGATATTTAGTGAACCTAATGTGATTAGATCTCAGAAGCTTGAAAATCAGATCATGATCTTAAGTCCTAATGATTTCTCTTGTACTTAATATTATTTATCTAAGTTAAAAACACTTAAAAAAGTTACTTAAATATTTTTAAGTCGATTTCAAGGATGATCAATGCATATATGATATACTTTCCAAGCTTTGTATTGCATATTTTGTTTTTTGTATCTAACTTTTATGCCACTAGAGAAGCTCTAGGGTTCAAATATAAATATTTTATTCTCGAATCATTTTGTGAATATGTAATTATAGAGTATGAAAATATATTTCATAGTGGAGTGATAAAAAATACATATATATCTAATAAGCTCTTGATAATATAACATGACAAAAGAGGAAATGAAGTTTTCATGGTGCACTAGGATTTGGTTCTTCTACGAATTTTTGACGTGTGTTACTGCTAGTCATGAACTCGAGACATGCATTGGAGGTGGGCCAAGGAATGGAGACAAATATATCATCTTTATCTAAGGCGATGGATGATGGAGGTTCATGGATTTATATTTTGAGAAATAGTCAAATCCCTATTGTAGGCCATATATGGCTTTTGAGGGCCAGTGAAGACTCAAACCTTTGGAAACTACCACATCTGGGACCATTGCGAGATTGTAGCCTTGGAACAAAGACTGAACATGCGTTTCAATATTTTACCGATAGCGGTCTGGCATGTTTAAGGTGCTTAAGAAGTCATGCCCAAATGGGATGCCTTTTGAATAAAGTACTACTTCATCTCTAGGATATTTTGAATGCACTGCCCTATGGGATATGCACTTGGCGAATATGCAATCATCTATGCACATATGTGATATTATTTCGCAAGGAGATATACCTTGCATTCTCGTTTTTGAATTGAATGGAATCGAGGAAGAGACATAGCATGAAATATTTCAGATCTTCATTAAAAATATTAATGGGAATTTCTGGATCACAAATTTAGAATTGCGAATAGGTTGGGAATATTTGGAAATTCTCAGTTTCTAAATTTTGAAGGGAATATGCTTCATGATCCTTCCGAGATGAAGGAATACCACATTTCAAGGAGCTCTACCATTATCCCAAACCTAAGGCTACATGGAGGAGATTCGAGACCCATAAACTCTAGTGGAACTACCTCTTTCAAGGATGCAATGTAAGGAAAGGATTTAAACCCAACATATCAACTTCAATACAACCCAGGACCCTACACTGTAGAACAAATGGAACCAATACCAACCATGTAGGCTAATATTCTAGAGGTAAACTCCCTTATCTTTGTTCTACAATCAAAGGTTTTAATGTGTAGATTTAACGATTTCTGGCCTAGATTAGAGGCTTGACACTAGTGGTTCATTTCATCCTAAATCCTCAATTGTGAGATCTATTTATGTTCCAAAGGTTTTTTTATTGTCTAATTTGATACTCAAGAAGACTTTCAGAAAGTATTGAATGATGGGCCTTGGTTTTAGGGAAGAGACGGGCTCTTCATCACCCCATGGTTCCCAGATTTTGATGCCACAAAAATGGTGGTATCAACAATGTTGGTATGGGTGAGACTACAAATCTCCCCCTCCCCTTCTAGAAACACAAGGTCCTAGAGCAAATAAAAAACACCCTGGGGAAATAAAAAAGATAGACATTAGGGGAATTTTGAGGTCTAAAATGGGCCTCCTAAGGAAATTATAAAATAATAGTGGAAATAATAAAGTAAGATTTGATTACATCATCAAATTTTAGAGGGAAAAAATTAAAAAAACTAATTTTTGAACTCATATTTTCAACTTATCTCCCAAAGTGTTTACTCAAATTTTGAGCGGGAGTACTCATTGGATGCAAAATTTAATTCCTCATCCAATGAGTACCCATGTTGTATACTTTCGGTGGGTCCAGCTACATGAAAAATGAGAAATACATGAAAACGTGATTGCAATCACGCTTTTTTATGTATTTCTCATTTTCATGTAGCAGAGTCCATCAAAAGTATGAAACATGGGTACTCCTTGGATGAAGAATTAAATTTTTCATCCAACGAGTACTCCTGCTCGAAATTTAAGTAAAAGATTTTGAAGATAAGTTGAAAGTACGAGTTGAAAAAGTAGTTTTATTATTTTATTATTTTTTAATATTTTTACCCTTTTACTTAAAAAATGGTGAATAATCCCCCATGGTTGACATCATCATCTTGAATCCTATTGGTTCTTTTAAATTTTATTTTTATTGTACATTTTTCTTAGGAGGTCCATTTTAGAGCTCAAAATTCCCCTAATACTTCGAAAGGAAACAGGAAGGTATATTTACCTTTACTAGAATATATGCAGAAATAGAGCCAATCAAAGGTATACCTAACCACATTCAACTATAACATAAAAACGTTTAGTGGACCTAAGTATTAGATTATGAGAACATGACACTCAGATATTAAATATGATTCCAAAGAGGACACTTGCAGAATGCATGCACACAAGAAAAAAATATTCCAAAAAAGAAAAAGGGGCAAGCCCATAATGTTAATTTTTTAAACTAAGGTCAAATTCCACATTGGATAACTCAAATGGTTAAGATAATAATTTAACTAGATTCCTCTTTTCGACAGGATAAAAATCGACCTATACATCACCCCAATCACTAAGCAGAAGTTAAGTTATGAATTAATTTAATATTTTAATGAGTTGGTTAAATGCATGTTGATTCGGTCAAAGACCCAAGTAGTCACTCTCAAATTTATAAAAAAGAGGTGACCTCAAGCTCGTTTGTAAACTTGCTCAAGAGATCTATGACTTGCACCCATAATTTTATTTTGTCTCTGTTTAGTTTTTGGCTCACATAGGTACATCAGAAAGAGCTTGTGTAGTGGCACGCGTTGGATTGAGATCAGGGTCTGAGACACATTTTAGATCCTGAGCTATTGGTAAAAAATTGCAGGTAGGAAAGGCCTAGGTAGCACAGCCACGGGTAGGGTGTGTTGTGCCCTTGGTCAAGGTGCCAAATCCATTGGCATAACTCGTTAAGGGCACAACCAAAGTACAGAGGTCAGATCGAGGTGATTTGGAGCTCAGTCACAGGCAAAAAATGTTATGGTAACAGCTCAGAGGCCTTCAGCCATGGGATTAGTGAGTTAAGGCTATGACTAAGAGATTTTCTGGGTAGATAAGATTTGGATCTCCTTCAGTTGATTGTGCAGTGCTTCTAGACTTTAATCGTTCAGTCACAATTGTTCTAGAGCAGTTGATAATAGTCCCCTAGATTCATATCTAGGATATTGGAGATGAGATCACTTGGTGATCTATCAGATATGAGTTTTGGTATTATAGATCTGCTGGTTTGCAGATAAGATCTGTTTGTTTCAGTTGCAGAAGTATCTTCATATTCATTTAGTATTAGTCGTGTTCATTAGCTTGCTACAACAAGTGTCAGTGCATTTCAGTTCTCAGATTCAGTTTTCTTCATGCAGAAGTATGGGTATGGATTTTGGTGCTGGTATGCTATTCGTTTTCTGCATTGTAAAGATATGTACTTATAGATAATTTTACTCTTGTTGCTGAACCATTCAATGAAGATCTAAGAAGAATAATTTCCAAGGGTTTTCCCTGTAGTGGGTTTTGCCTTGGTCTCGAAAAAATCCTAGTGTCTCTATGTGTTCATGCTTCTCTTCCTTTGATATTTTATTTCCACTGCTTAGATGATGATGGTTTTGTTATTTCCGCATAGTTTCATTTTCTGAAGGCTAATGATATGGATCTATACAATGGAAAAATTATTTGGGGTGAATGTAACATGTTAATGTCGAAATGTAACTATAAAATTAGATAACAATGCTTCTTAATGAAAAATTAACATGGTATCAGAGCTGGTTGAAGAAAAGCCATGAAGTTCACGCCAAGGAGACACTTCTATGGAAGCAAGAAGAGGATGGTAGATACCTAAAAGAATTCTAGGTTATAAAGAAAACCCTAGACAGTTAGTGGACAAGGGTTTGAGAGAAACCCTGGTTTATAGTATAGTCTTAAGATTCCATTGGAAAGATGCTCAAGAACTTGGATCGATTTGAAAGCTAACCTGGGCTACTAATAAATTTTCTAGCTAAAGACAACATTGTTTTATGGATGGCTCTTGAAGGTGGATTGGATAGGGAGATGATTATCTCTCTTTGAAGATAAGTATTCCTTGAAGTTTAATTCCTTATTTTTGTTTATATGGATAATATTTCTATGATTATTATTTATAGTCATGTATATTTGAGCACCTGGATATATCTAACCTCCGTAATGAGATGTGATGAGAGTATCCCTCTTGATGATTTTTGGAAATGTAGGAAAGATAACTAGATCAGGAAAGTTGGGTAAATATGGAAATATAGCCATATCTGGAAAAGGAAATATGGCAAGATTCGGAAAAGGTAAAGAGGCACTTGCGCACTACAAGATTCCTATGTGAAGGTGCACTGGTAATGCAAGATATATTATGTTATGATTCAACTACATCATTGGATGTCTAGGTAAGCCATATGGTTTATTTAGAATGTTCACTTCTTAGATAGCTCATGCAAGCCTACATATAAGAGTGAGTTGGATTTATGTTTCCTATGATGGAATGATGCACCTGGTATTGAATGTTGTGATCATGATGATCATGATAATATTATTGAGTATGTGATGTGATTGCGGATCTGAGATATAGTGGCACATATTGATGATTTTCTAACACCCATTGCTTTGATCCCAATTTTGACTTTAGTGGATGGTTCTCTTGAATCTTGATATGCATAAGATTTGTTGGGTATATTATAGAAGGTTACCTAATTTATGTAATATTGATAATGTGTGTGATGCGCATGATGAAAACTCATGGAAAAGAGTGTTTTCACCATGTTGGTTTATCAATTTACCTAACTTGATCTCATTGGTTATGATATGCATGACACTAGAAACTATGCATGGCATTGGAAACTGTGATGTTAAAGGCATGTGTATGAGATTAATTTTTAATATCTGCGACTATCTGCAATTTTAGCATGCAGTGAAATTAAATGCTTTAACTTGATATTCTGTTATTGGGATCATAAGATTGTGTTGTCACATCATCCTGTTGTCTTGATATTTCAATTATAGCCTTTGATGAAAGATTATTGACATGGTATTGATGATCATGATATATATGTGTTTATGATCTAACATATTTGTTTTTGCATGAAACCTGTACAGACAGGTTGATTACCTGAATGAAGTGGATTCTCATTCAGAGTTAGAATCTCTCTCCTAATAGAATCTTACTCATATTGTCAGTTTATGATCTATTGGAATACGATTTAAGTATATGAAATTGTTGATCTACAACAAAGGTCTAAGCCTCATTCACTAAGGAAGGATCATAGATGTGAGCATGTCTGAGAGACACATAATTGCATTTATCTATAGTAAATTCAATTTATAATCTGAATCCATGGATCTATGATTTGTCTTGTCGTTATGAATTGATTTCTAGAATTGTTGGAATTGAGCATGAAATCAGATGATCATTTGGAAGATGTCAAATCTAAAAGTGTATTGCAGATGCTAGTAAGATCTATTTATTGGGAATGTTCATATGTTTGAACCAAACTTGTGTGTGTTGGTGACTGAACATAAGGATATGTCATTATGTTTGAGGACTGTGCATCATATTTTAGTTGATTGCTATTGATAAAATGTGTTCGATACTTTAGGCATGTTTTTTAATGATTGAGACATGTATATATTTATAGATCTTACCATTATTGCACATTTGGACTTGACATGATTTTATTTTGTGATAGTTGATTTTCCCATATGAGTATTTTATGTGAACATAGTGACCTTCAATGTCGTATGAGAGTATACCGACGTATGGTTCTATATTGGCCTTTTTTTCCTCACTCACTGGTTGTTGTGACTTAATATGAACATGCATGACTTAACCGTGATGTGATGAACCTACATATAATGATGGAAATGGCCTATAATAACATTTTAAATGATAAACATGTAAAGGTATGATTGACCTGTTGACTTGATGGTGTATGTATTCAAGACTTGATATGTGTGCCACTTGAATTTGGCTGAAAGAATTGATGACTTTGATAATAGTTTGACTGATGAGCTGATTGTGTTAACACAACATTGATTTGTGTATGGCTGGTTATGTTGTCCTAGTAAGGCTTTATGTTTGTAGAGAGTGTTGTGTGATGCAAACTCCTTGATTGAGATTTGTATATATTTGACTGATATCTTATGAAGTTAGGATAATGAGTTCCAAGGTATGGCCTTGATGTTGATTATGGATTTGATTATGAATTTTTTATAAGTGATAAGCCTATGAAAATCTAAGTAAGAGGGAGATTACTTTTGAATATTGTAATGATGTTTCATGGCATGATAAGTTGGTCTTTGGAATTTGGGAAAGAAATTCCATAGTACAAGACTAGTGAAATGTATTTGTGTAATGTAAATCCTTGGACACTCGTATTTAAAGTTAAAATTTTGATTGAATGTGATATGACATATGTTAGTTTATTGAAGCATTAATATTCCCTTTTTTAACATCCATATGTATATGATGTGTATAGAACATGATTGAATTCATGATTGAGTTGCTTCACTCAGAATTTCCACCAAACATATTTTATTGGTTGATATGTTTATCCCATGATGTGTAGTTGCATGAATGAAATAATGATGTTTTGGATTTGTATTGGTAAGAAAATTTTTATGTTGCCTCAGTATGAGATTTTCCATGATATCTTGGATGAGAGGTCCGTAACACGACGAAGGTCGGGTACAATGCTACTAGCAAGGTGAGCTGCGAGGCAGGATGTAGAAGCTCCTTTAGAGAGATGATCAAGCATGATCTTGGTAAGACATGGATACACTATGATGACTGAGAATCCAAATGCATATAGTTGGGATTGCGATATCTCCATTTATTGATACAGTGCAACTGTTCGAGACAAGATGAGGCTTGTGATTGATACCCCCATGAGAGGGAGGATGATTATATTATCCATGCATGTTTGACACCTCCATGAAAGGGAAGATGGATATGGTATATTACTGTGATTTATATGATTATGTATGTTCTAACATAATTTTTTTATGTCCTGTAGGAACAAGAATCAAAAGATACTAGATGAGAGCAATGTTGATCGAGAACGCTGAGTGCTCTTCTTACCCCACTTGAGCTCTCGAGGTGAGGAATTGGGGTGAATGACTCTTGGGGTTGAGGGTAATATAGGAAATAGGGTGTATTACCTATCTGTCACTTGTGGGTATGTGTGTGATCCTTGTCCATTTTGACAAGTTGAATATCTCCTCCATCATGGGGTCATTGCAGAGTATGCCCCAATTGACATAATACCCATAAGAGGAGCTTGTTTGGATTGACCCTCCCCATTTGGCCAATGGAGGAGGCTTCGAGGTGTGTGACACTTACCTCTTTCTAAGTTGGTTATTTCATCCAAGTTGGACTATTATGTAGGTATTCTACCACATGTCTATTCAGAGTCATCGATGGGAATATCAATATGCAATAGGATGGGTTGGGATGATACTATGTGATTCTGGGTTGATAGTGAGCTCCCCGATGTGAAATAACCTTATTTTCGGATTGAGAGTGAGCTCCCCAAGGTGACACTAGGGTCGAGATGATCTCCCCTACGTGGACGGGTATCCAATTTGCTAGATATGGGGTTGAAGAGATATATCTCCCCCTTGATATTTCACGAGATGCGCTCTCTGAGATGTGCTCCCTATTGATATGCTCTCCGTTGATGATATTATAGGTAGTAGTAGCATGATGGAAAATATTCTAGAATGACGGCCTGATGAATGAAGGGTGGTAGCCTAAGCTCCCCTCAGGTGATAATTTCTTATTCTAGATCCGATAAATTCAACATACAAGTAGAAAAAATCAAAAGATAATCATAAATAAGCATGAACAGTACATTGATGATTTGTAATGAGAAAGGTTAAAGGTTCTCAACATGACAACTACATGACAGAGATGTTCAATGATGACACATCATGACGCATGAATATCATAATGGCATATTTATCGATGAGCATATTTTAACATATTGTGTTGAGTCAAGATGTATCCATGATATAGAGAACTAAAAATAGAGATTGCAAAGTGGAAATTTTCCTAGTTGAGAGGAAGTGTTAATTTTTGCAACCAAGGTAAAATTACACATTAGAAAAATCAGATGGTTATTATAATAATTTACTTAGATTCCTCTTTTCGAGAGGATCAAAATTGACCTATAGATCACCCCAGTTGGTTAAGCATAAGTTAAGTTATTAATTAATTTAATATTTTAATGAGTTGGTTAACTGCATGTTGATTTAGTTAAATCCCCAAATGGTCACTCAAAAAGTTATAAAGAGAGGTGACCTCAAGCTCATTTGTACACTTTATGAAGCGATCTATGAATTGCGCCCATTAGTTTATTCCATCTATGTTTATGCTTTGGATCACACATGTACATCATAAGGAGCTCTCATAGTGGCACACAGTGGATTAGGATCAAGGTCTGAGACACATTTCAGATATGGATCTATTGGGCCAAATCTATAGGCATGAAAGGCCTAGGTAGAAAATATGCGGGTAGTATGTTTTTTTCCCACGGCGAAGGTGCCAAAGCTGCTGGCACAACTTGCTAAGGGCACAGCCAAAGTTTTGAGGTAAGATTTTCCTGATCTGAAGCTCAGTCACAGGCACCAAACGTTGTGGTAGCGGCTCAGAGGCCTTCAGCCGCGGGTTGATAAAGTTAAGGCCGCGACCATGAGAATTTATGGGAAGATCAGATTTGGATCTCCTTAAGTTGATTATGTAGTTCTTCCATACTTCAGTCGTTCAGTCACAGTTGCATCAGAGCAGTTGATAACAGTCTCCTGAATTAAGATCTAGGACATTGGAGATGAGATCACTTAGTGATATATCAGATCTGAGTTTTGGTATTATAGATCTATTGGTTTACAGATCATATCTGTTTTTTTCTTCTATAGAAGTATCTTCAGTCTTCATTTAGTATCAAATTTTTCATTAGTTTGCTACAACAAATGTTAGTGCAATTTAGTACTCAGATTTTGTTTCCTTCATGCAAAATTATGGGTATGGTTTTTTTGTGCTTGTATGCTATTCGTTTCTGCATTGTAAAGATATTTACTTATGGATCATTGTACTCTTGTTGCTAAACCATTCAATGAATATCTAAGAAGAATAATTTCCAAGGTTTTTCACTAGAGTGGGTTTTTCCCTGGTATTAGACCAATCCTAGTGTCTCTATGTGTTCACGCTTCTCTTCTTTTGATCTTTTATTTTCCACTACTTAGATGATGATAATGTTGTTATTTTTGCATAATTTCATTTTCTGTTGGTTAATGATATAGATATTTACAATGGAAAATTTATTTTGGGTGAATGTACCATGTTAATGTTGAAATGTAACTATCAAACTAAAGAACAATGCTACTTGATGAAAAATTAACACATAAATCAAAAGGATGACAACCCGCTGATCCTAACCTCTTAGAAGAAGAAGAAGAAGAAGAAGAAGAAGAAGAAGAAGAAGAAACCTTGGAGAACCATCCAACCAAGCAAAAGTTGATGCACAAGTCCAACATGTTATCGTATCCCATATGTAGAATCATGTAGAATCGTAAGAGATCCAGACATAAGAATAACATGAAAATGAGGCACATATAGAAAATGGGATCGGGTTTACAAAGAGAACTCATGGTTTTGAGAGCTCATATTCAGAAAAATAATCCCCATCGAAGATAACATGATGTGAACTAGTAATGGTTCCAGTTGGTCCGAACTCAAGGGGATGGAAAAAGGTGAAAAAAAAGAAAGGAAAGAAAGAGAAGTTAAGTTATTATTATCACACTTAACTTCAAAGTTTCATGTGTAACATTTTTTTTTTTTCCTTCTTATCTCATAATGTTAGAGGCTTATCTTATGGAATGATTTTTCGCATATGCAAAATGAAATTTTGTTCCTTGTTTCAAGATGAATAAAATTACATGTATTTTCCCTTTGGAGAAAGGTATATCTAATAAGACATTATTTTCCCAATAGAAAGATAAAACCAAGCATCCAATAAAGAGACATCCTTGTGGAAATAATAAAAACAAGGGTCTTAGACCATCTCAACTAACATCCACTCCTAATGTTGACAAAAGACCAACATTAAGGATTATAATACTGAAAGGCATTATAATTAATGTGGGAAAGATGTTGTTGGTAGGGGTAAATGACCAAACAATAGTCATCTAGGGGTTCTCTCTAGTATGGGATCCCAAATAGACGTCACACAAGTCGGCATAAGAGACCCATCCATATTGTAGCCTGGAAACCATTCCTTATTTCAACAATGCTATCAAATATGGATGATAGTCACAAAAAGAGGGATGCAAAATATAAACTTTAAAACTATCTAAGATGAAAAAAATCTACATTATGCTAGCTAGAAGTGAAAATATAGAGAAGAGATAAGAAGCAATGAGTCAGTAAACACACAACTAAACAATCAAGAAAACAATTAGTTGAAGTTAAAGAAAAAAGTGAATGCCTAAATCATTAGAGAAAATCCAAAATAGTCAGCATTTTAGTCTAGTAAGTTCTCGTAAATGAAAGGTACATAACTTGTAAACATGTTAGAGACACCATCTAATTCACATAATAATTTGTAACCTAGTAGTACATATCTCACAAATTACACACATACATGAATTGTTCTGTTATCTCAAAATCAAACCCTGATAGGCTGCTAGTCAAGGAGACCTTGATTAACTATTTCAAACCAAAAATTTAGTTAGGGCTTAGCCTCCTCAACCTGAGAGGGCTCTCTCAATAAGTTAATGATTTACAAATAAAGATCAGATGGCGAACTCTGTGAATAAACTAAATAAAGTGAATAATTGGTTGTACTAATAATAAACAAACATATATTGGGTAAATGGAGTCAATTGTGCTTTCACAAAACATAAAGATCATTTTCATATGGAAGTCAGGGAATTTCAGGGTTTAGATGCATCAATAGAACAATAGGATAGAGAATAAACACATTTCATGAACATATGAAGGAAGTTAGAGCACCTTCAGTGAATTCTAAGTAAAATAAATTCATGTCACTGTAAGTAATTTAAAGAGAAACCTCATGAGAAAATCAAACATCCATAACCCTTTTTGAATCCTGAGTGATGAAACAAAACTCTCTGTATTAAGATAAAAACACAGTTCTTTGATATCAAAAAAAGTATGCTTGTTCAATGAAAATTCCAACCCTATGCAATTCGATTTCTTCCCTCTTATAGAGTGGTCATTACATCCTTGGATTCCTTCCAAACATTTGAGAATAAATTCGAATTTGAACCTATCAACTTCTAAACAAACTTCATTTACAAACTGACAATTAAACTGTATATCTTACAATCCTAATACAACTAGGACTAAAACACTATTTATTATATCTTAACAACCTTTAACAACCTTATATAATCATTAAAAACTATGCTTGACAGCTATTTCTTCTAGACTTCGACCATGATGTTGTTTATCTTCTTGCTGTTAGACCCCATCAACCTCCTTCTTATCCATTCCTACAAAATAGGAGCATGTTCCCTGTATAATAGCTGAATGCCTCATTTCTGTCCATTCGAATCAATTGCTAAAGAACTGGTGCTCAAAACATGTGGAAAATGTCTTATAACCTTCATTTGAATTCGACCTTCCAGCTGTGCAAATCCTGAACCTCCAAAATGGTGCAAAAACTGTCAATATTGTTGCACTACGAAACTGCTGAGTCTGCTATTTTCGTAGCGCAGACTTTTCCTTTTAAAATCATGCTTCAAACCTCCATTTTTATGTGCCAAACCTCCTGGATCTTCATTGATATTCTACATATACCTCCCATCAGCATGAAAGTTCAAAACCAAACCCTTTTCACCTTTGAAAATTACAAAAATTCTTCAAACTGCATCCTACAGTAGTTTCGTAGCGTGCTACGAAACTACTGAGTCTTCACTTTTCACAGCTTCCTTCCAAAATTTTAGTTTTCAACCCTTTAATATAATATTTCCAAGTGTATATCAGCTTTCATAACCCATAAAAGTAAACTTTAAACAACTCCAAAAATGATATATTACCGCATAGCCTCAAAAATTTGTTAAAGGATGACACTTACTGTTTGCACTTATTTTAGCTATGGCTGATCTTCAAACTATGCTAGCTGTATTTCTAGGTCTTATACTCTCCTCTTAAGCCTTCTATTGTTTTCCCTTAGCTTGGTATTAACCATCCTAATTAATTTTTCTTCTTTGATTGTAGGTAGGGTCCATATGAAGAATTGAGCTTGACTATCAATTAATTCGGGGTTTGGATTCTTCTCCAACTCCCACAGTCCTTTCATCCTTTCAAAGTTTTCCCTTTCTTTTGCATGCACTCTCACCTTTTTCTTCAACTTATCAATCTCATTATTTTCAAATCTGAGTTTGTATTTGACATCTTCATAGCTGCTCTTTTCCTTCTGAATATTAAAAACCCTGTTTCTGTCTTCTTCAGGCATTGAAAATGATGTATTTGTGGTTTCTTCAAAAACATTAGCACTTTCACCTCCTGTTTGATCTATCTCCATTTTTGACTGTTTCAACTTCTTGGAGTGCCTATTTAAGGGTTTTCTGGGCTTAAAGATAAACTCTGCCACTTCATCCTAAAAATCTAACATTTTGGATGTCTTCAATTTCTTTGATTTGCTGCCACCTGTATCCAGTTTGATGAAGTCTGCTTGTACTAGGGGAGACTCTTCAATGTTAATAGCTTGAAGTATATCATTCAAATTACCTCTTGACCCCTCCGTAACTACAAGCTTACCCTTTTCCTTTAACCTTTGACTCCTAGTCAACTTATTTTGATTTGTTTTACTAGTTGACTATTCTAGAATTGTCTCCTTAACCAGAGTTTTCTTCTTCTGTACGGATTTAGGAGTATCTTGGATATTCAATGTTGTTCTTATCATTGGTTCTTTAACTTGTTTTTGAGGCTTGAGGTTAACAAATATTCTTAACTTTGTTTCTACAGGGGTAGTAATCTTTGATGGAGTTTTTTCTTTAGCTTGAGGACTAACACCTGTTCCTTCAATCCCAGTTCTACTGAAAAAGAGGAATTCAGCCCAATATCTATTTTCTTTCTGCAACTCATGTAAGACTATTAACTTGACTAAGACATTGTGAAATAATGAGGTTTCACATGACTCAACTTTCATTTGTACCTTATCAGACATCTTAGCCAAACTTCTAAAAAGATAAAAAGGTAAATCTAGAGATATCATCCCTGTGAAATGAAGCAAGAGTTTAAAGTGATAGGTATACACCTTGTGGTATCTCCCTTCGTAGGTGAAGTACCTCTAAATATTATAGAGCAGATTAGCAAATGTATCTTTGAAATAACTTCTTGGCACAAATTTGTTCAATTCAACCTCTGTAAACTCTGGTTTTAGAAAGATTTTGCAGGGTACCATGTCAAACTTGAAGTTTTTAAACCACCTATCTTCTCCTCTTAGAATTTTTGTAACTGCTGATATCACTTCAGGGGAAATTGGTAAATTGAGGAATCCAATCTTTGATTTTGATCTTGTGAAGTTTATGGCAAATTATTTGGTGACTTGAGTGTGCCCTCCTTGAATTTTTTCACAAAACCTCTAGCAACCTACTTTCTTAAAGGCTTCGCCAACAGACTTGTCTTTTATAAGGGCTTCTACACCTTCAGGTTCTGTTCTTAGGCAATTACCAGACCTATGAATCCTTCTTTATTCAGCCATTTTCTTCTTGAAAACCTTGTATCTTCAGAAATATGTGATAATCCCTCTGAAAACCCTATGTCTTCAGCAAATTAGAAAATTAGCAATCAGAGCTTCCTGTTGAATGAACTAGCTCGCTTGGTAAATGAGTTCAGCCTCGCTTGATAACAATTCTATCTCGCTTGATAAAAATTCTGCTTCCACCAGCAATGAATTTCAAACTCACTTGATAGCAAGTTTTGAAAACACTGATATAACCTGAATTTGAATGAGCAACCTCGCTTGAAATATAGTTTCACAGCCTTGCTTGAAAACTTTACAGCCTCGCTTGAATACTTTATAACCTCGCTTGAATTTGTTTTAGTAAACTTAGGTCTTTCACCACTAATTTATTCTTCAAAACATAAGCATGCATGCACTATTTTCTTGCATGAGACAAATGAAGTTGAAAACGACCAACTGTTTTCAAATTTGAAAGGACCAATGACAACTGACTCTTAATCGATGACAAATGACCCCTAATAATTACAATGAATGGTTGCATGCATGAAGGAGAACTCGTGGATGACATGTAATGATGAGGAATTTAACTGTATTTGACAGATGTGACAGCTCAAACGCAAAACTGAGAATCCCCGATTTCGTATCACATGATTTGCAAATTTGGGTTTTTGCGCTACGAAATCACCAGCGTTTTCGTAGCACAAAATCAACTTTTTACACTGAGCGTGCTATGAAAATGTGATTTTGTGGCTTATTCATCAAATTTTCGGAAAAAAAAAGCTTTAAAATTGAGTTTCAAAACGTGGCATAAGATCTTTGAAGAATGAAACAAGGTTAATGAACATTGTTTGGTGATGGAATGAGACTTTTAACCCATGATCTAGACCTTTAAAAATATAAAAATGATTCTAACCCTATCTTGCATTATGACTTAGGAACAAGTGTAACTGACCAAGTTTCAGAAAATTTTTATAGTGATAACATGTTCAAGAATAGTTAGAAACAAAGACAATATGCATGCAATAATACAGTTCCAACATGGAATTCAAGGATTATTAATGCTATAACAATGACTATAGAAGTAGAAGCCTCCTAGCACTGGTCTATAAGAATGCCAAGAAATTCAAAAGTTTTCCACTCCTACTGAAAGTTTTACAATATCTATATGTTTGAGTTAGTAATTTCCACTTGCGATTGTTTAACTTATTCTTAGGTTAGTTACAACTCTTAAAATTCTTGTAATTTACAAATTTAGTGAAGGAAAATAATTATAACCCTTAGAAATGAGGCTACTAGTTGTTTCAACTTGATTGAAACTTTAATTGAGAATTTTGTAGTGCCCCATTGAAAAACCACTTAGACTTCATATTATGATGTAATCATTTTATTTATTCCAAGTGGAAGCTGTTCATGATGACGTGGTATTATGAGATATTTCGGGAGAGGGTTTGCATGTTCTTCTTTCATGAGACAAGACATAATTTCAAGATTATTTGTCACTTAGTTAGATTTGCATGATGGTTCTTTAAGCTATCTTTAGTTATCTTATTAATGAATACATTAAGAGACAACTATTTTGTATTGAAAAACTCCTCTATTTCCCTAATTATTCTTCACTTGGCTTGATATATCCTAGGTTTTATGATATTTTTCAAGGTTTTCCTTTAGGAAACATGTTGTAATCTCCCCGAGTTAAATATTACTCCTTGATTTATATATATTATTAGATCTATATATCCATGATTCTAGTTCACCTGACAGGAATATTCTCTCTGTGAAACAAGCAATGTGCCTCTAACCATATACCTGTGATAGGTTTATCAATGAAACAAGAAATGTCTCATAACTCATTATTAGTTGAGTTATCAATTTCGATTTCAATAGAGGATTCAACCACAAGGTTTTTTCACACTTTCCTCTTAGATATATACATGGTTCTTATATAAAATAATGAAACAATACACATGAACTATGCATATTATTTTATGATGTTGAAGTAGAGAACCTAGAGGCCTTGGTTCAAGGGTGACTATTCATGTGTACATGTATTGGACTTTAGTAATGAGGAGAAATGAAATACTATGAAAAGTGAGATGAAGATAGTATTTAATCATCATAATTAAAACAAGTTCACCATCTTGAAAAAGTGGTTGCGTGTCCTCCCATGTAAAATTTTCCCCATACAATTTGGAAAATAACTAGGATTTATAGGTATGGAAACACTTGTTAATGTATCTAATCTTGAAATTAGTGAAAAAAATAATATTTATTCCAAAACTAAGAGGAAAGCACTAAGATGGTTCCAGGAAATGAAATTTTGGATGTTTCCCCCATACAAACTCTAGCAAGTTAAGTAAACACACTGAGTGTTAAAAAACTAGGATAAAAGAGTTTATGATATTTTTTGTATTAATTATTCCAATTACCTTGAGATAACTTTCCTTTTACCTTAAATGATATCCTATGTTAAAACATAAATATATTAATAAAATGCATCTTGAGTGAGAGAGGCTTGAAAGAGTGAATGATGAATTTAACTTGAGGCTCAAGGAGAAACTGTAGCACTTGGGAGAGGGCTAATGATGCCTATAACACTTAGGAAAGGATCAATGTAGCACTAAAAGGGAATAGAGAGACCAGAAATCAAGTTGGAAAGGGTTTTCCAAAATCTATAACACTTGTTTGAGTGATACTAAGGTGTTATGGTGTAGGACAGAGGCTCAATGGAGTGCTACAGGGGTCAAGGAAGGGAGGGAAATCAATTTAGAAGGCCAAATTTTAAGCTTTAGTGCTTCCATTGACATATTATAACACTATACTCATACTCAATAGGGTATTATGGAAGTTTGACAAGGAAAAACATTAAGGGAGATGTTAGGGTCCTATAAATATAGGATTCATAATTTTGAATTGACTTTTGATAGTCTTGCAAAATATGTACATACCTTGCTTTCTACAAGTTATTTTCCCATATTTTGAAAAAAAAAATAAAAAAAATTCAAAAAGAGGGTAAAAAGTCCTAAAAGAAAGATCAAAGGACTTATATATATATATATATATATATATAGACCCCAAAAGAAAAAGATGAAAATAAAACATGAAAGTGTGCAAGTCCAAATGCCACTACTTTTTACTTTTTGCAAATGATTATGGCAGAGTGTCAATAAATGCCATAATCCATGATGAGTTAAACTGTTTAATCTTGACTTGTCATGTTTTCAATTACCATGTTTTAGATAGTGAATAAAGTTTTGTCAGACAGTTTAATCCTCACAAATCAGTAGATAGGTAGAGAATAATGAGGAGATCATTATTTTAATCTAAGCCCTCAGATGAAATAAGGTATAATTAGATAGTTTATGCTTTCAAAAGAATAAATGTTTCAAGGTTGCAAGCCTACATGCACCTACTAAAAGGAGGAAAAAATGTTAGAGTAATGTTGGGTAGGTAGAAAGAAGTGGGAAAAAGAATGTAGTTTTCATCACTAGGAAAAAATCACTAATTTCCCTTCCCTTGTAAGTATTTAGTATTCTATACTACCAGTCAAAAAGGCTCAGAGCATTTCTCTGACTTTTGTTGGGACCAGACCCAAGGCTCGATGACAGGATAGTAGAAAATGTTGAGTTCTTATGATTAAAAATTCCCTTTACCATTATTTATCCCTCATTCATACATTTTAACTCATTTTCATAAGTAAAGACTCATTCTTAATGAAACATAACACCCCATCTAATTAACCTCCTTCACTTGGAAACATACAAAAACCCTAAAAAATTCTTTATCCTAAGTAAATTGGTAAAATGATGAAATGAAAAGCTTTGCTTTATTTATTCACTTTACTTGGTCATTTAGTGTATTCCATTTCCCCTTGTCATATTAACTTTGACTTATGCTATTAATTCCCTAAATTAATTCCCTAAAAATACCTTATCCTATCTATTTAATTCCCTTTATCTAAAATACCCCTTAAAACCCACTAATATAAAGTTTTTGGACCAAAGATATTATCCACATGTTAAAATGAAAACCCAAATAATGTGCCCTTTGGTCTAAAACTAACCTTAATGAAATATCCCACCCCCTATGGTTATTAAACCCTTAAAAAGGTTTAAAACTATATAATAAAATAAAATTTGCGCCAATACATATGTTCAAAACATATTCCCTCGCTCATCAAGCTCTTATCCTAAATTTTGAATCAAATTATATGTTATTTTTATAAGATTCAAAGACTTAAAACTGCACCCACACAGAGTCTGCCCTTTACCATGATTTTCATCCCTCCCCGCATAATTTTTAATCCAAGGCTAAGGTTTATTATCACATAACTAAAGCCTTCCCCTTTTATTATTCCCACTATATAAAGCGTTACGCTTCATATAGATTAACCCCAGGTATATACGTAACCCCACGTTATGTGTATAAAACCTTTACCCGCACCCTTTTCTATAAAGGTTCTTTTAAACCATACTTATACCCTGACACCATAAGCATAAAATCTGCTTTTCATATGTAAAACCTTTGATTTCATTCATATTTATAAAGGTTTTAACATATTTCAATCGTCGGCCCATATAAGAGAACCCCGGTCACACCTTTGCTTTGCCACACCTTCCAAAATAGATCTCAACCCTTCACTCCCGAGCTCTAGATCCAACAACTCTTAAATGATATCGCGCACATAAGCCAATCACTCACCCAAACCCAAATTGGATGCGAAATGGGCAGTTTTTCCCATTTCTCCCTCCGCAACATGGCAATCTTTTATTGGATAGCGTCCGTTTTAGGTTAAACCGCTTACCACTCAAATTGCACGCGATAATCGCTCTCTGGTTTTGTTTTTAAATCTAAAACCACTCCCACCATTGATGAGACCCACATTTAATAAACATTTATGGTGAAATATATCAAGGGTTAAAACCTTTGATACAACATTTTTATGTTTATTTGGGTGTTATGAACTTTGAAAAGCTCCGCTTGACTGTGTAAAACCATTTCAGCCCCGATTGTCAACTTATGCCTAGAAGTTACGAATTCGACCACAAATTCCACCATTGAATATTGACCAAGAGTTATTCGCTGCTCCAGTAAGCTGGACCAGACCTCAGAATCAACCAAGACCCTCCAAAAGCCTTTTTCAACAGCCGAATACATGCATCTTTAGGTATTTTCCGACAAATTGAAGCCTTTAAATTCAATTTTAAACCTTTGGTAATAGAGCCAGGACTTTAATTAAGAAAATTCATTAGATAAAATCGCCCAAAAACACCAAAAAGAGGCCAAACCCTAGCCAATTTTTTCCAGGAAGTTCTGTATTGCAAAAATCACTCCTTGAAGCTAATTTCCTCAAGTTTTAAGCCCCTGAAGACCAAATTGAAAGACGTAGAAGGACTTAAAACCTGAAGATATTTTTAAAAAACCTTTCTTCAGTCAAAATTCACTCAGGAAACCCATGTTTCCCGTTTTATCCCAGTTTAAATTCTCTAAGAAGCCTAACTGAGAAAAAAAGACCAACATAGACTATCTTTTGCTTAAAAATTGCCCAATTCATCCTCTGTTAAAGAAAAATACCCCTGCAAACAATTTAATCTTGCAAAAGTATCCCAAAATGACTAAAATGCAAAGCACAACTAAACCTGGAGGATCTAAACCAACGAAGCCTGGGGGATCCAAACCCCCTAAATCTGAGGGATCTAAATCCCATAATCCTACCCCAGTCGTCACTGCCAAATCCACTGTGTCAGTGAATCCCCTCCAGCCACCTGTAGCTATTGTAGAAAGCCTCCCATTGACTGATATTGACTAAAACATTGTTGATCCGGTTGTAGAATTTAACCTCTTGGATATACACAATTGGTGTTATGAAAAGTACTTGGATAAGGATGAAATACCTATTTTGGAGACTCATTTTCCCAAATATATAGTTCCATTGACCCAACCTGACCAATACCTTATCATATTATGTCAAAAATATTATGAACCAGATCAAAGGGCCATAGTCAATTTTGATAGAGAAATCCTTTTTACCATCACAACATAATCAATAAATCAAATGCTTCAATTACAATTTGATCCTCAATCAGTCCCCCTGACTATAGAAGCTTTGACCCAGTTGTACTTAAGTCTAGACTTTCCTAAGAAGTTCATGATATTTCAAAACTTTATGCCTTCCCATGTTGACATTCCTAAGTTAAACCCTCCTTATTCCATTGCTAAATTTCCTAAAGGATCTAGACATATTATCTCTATGCTCTCATTTATACTTGGATACTTTATAGATGGACACACGAATGAGTCCATTCTAGGTTTCCTGTCCACCTTGTCTCCAGGCCAACCTCCATCAGTCATTTTTGACTTTGCTGGTTTCATATCCAACAATATCCATCATCAGCTGATAACTTTACCCACTGAAGGAGTTTTTAGATACTCATCTTATCTGTTTCACTTATTATTATTATTTCAAGCTAATAAGTTTCTTATTGCATTACAAAAGATGGACTTGGAGGGTAAGCCTCTATCCATTATCTTCTGGAATTCCTTGCTCAGGAAAGAGGGCAGTGATTTCACCTACACAGTTTTTTCAGGCCTTTTTCTACATCCAGCAATGAACATTTTGCATAAAGCAGAGTAGCCCAAAATCAATGAGGAAATGAAAAGAATCCTCCAACTTTTAGAACAGAGTAAAATGGGAGATTGGTATCTATATGAGAAGCATACAGAGTTAAGAATTTTTGGATCCAACTTATTACCTTATAAGTTGCCTAGATATATGAACATGAGAATTTTTGCACTGGAGTATTTGAGACAAATTCTCAATTCTAATTCTATTAACTTCATGGCTTCTAGGAAAAAGACTCAATTTAAGTTAAAGAATTAGATTGGTCCCTTTATCATAAACCATAGAGAGGCAGAAAAGGAAATCACAAAGAGATTAGCAGAGTTTAAATTTCAAGAAAGTTTTCCATGGACCTATGATCCTCAAGGGATCCTGAGCAGTCTAAGGGGAAAATGCAAATTGACTCCCTTCATACATGAGATTAAGCCTGAGATTGAGAATTTTTCCAACCAAGCAGAATGGGTGGAAAATACACTAACATATACAACTATTACAACAGAGAGAGCAGATAAAATGGATACAACACAAGCTCTTGAAGTTGTAAAGTAGCTAGAAATATAAGCAAAAAGAGGCAGAGAAGAAGGATCATACACAACAGAAACAACTATAGAAACTAAATTCAAACTAATTTATAATAAAACACTTAAACTCAGTTCAGTTGACAAGGAAAAAGTAACCATTGATGTTAATGAGACAGAAACTCCAGTAACCAATGATGATATAGCCACAACTATAATCAATGAAACCCTTATAGAAATAGAAAAGGAATCAACTGCTAATCAGGAAGATGTATAGATGATTAAGAAGCAGAATAACATGGAGGCCTCTTCCTCATAGACAACTGAGGAAAAAGATTTAAATATCAAGGAGAAATATAAGCAGATAAAACAGAAGAATGAGGAAATCAAATCAGAAATATATTCTCACGTCCTCAAGCAAAAACCTGGGAAACAAATTAGGCTACTGACAACCTTTGATTATTCTACAAAAAAGATGATTATGTCATTTTTGCAACCAACTACCTCAACACCAAAAACAATGGCAGATTATAAAAAGGTGGAGTTTGAGGTAGACACTGAAAAAATTCATGAGCTGGACCAAATTGAAGTTCATAGAAATAGCTCTAAAATGTTGTATTCAACAGTGGCAACTAAGGCAATGAGTGCTACCAAGTTACAAAATACTGTTCTTAATATGCAGGATCAAATGAATTTAAACAAGACATATTTGTATGCAAAGGACCTAAGGATTAAAGTCTTAGAGGATTTAGTTTTACAGGTGGGATATGATCCCTCAAATATTCAAGCAACAGAATTATTGGTAAAGAAAAAGAATGATGATATTGTAGCTTTGAGGAAACAACTTAAGTTTCCTCAAAGTGAGCATCCACAAACCAAAGAAATCCTTAAATATCAAATTGAAAAGGAAGATATGATGAAGCTAATCCTCAAATTAATTGCTCAGATCAAAGAAATGGAATCCCAAATGGACTAGCTTGTCCAAGAGAAGGAAACTATGAAAGAACCTGACACTCCTATCATTCCTACAGTTATACCAGTAATTACCACAACAATGGCTTCCACATTAGGAGAGAAACTAGCACCAAAAGAAGCACTGGCAACTGCAGTGCCAGTAATTTCAACTACTACTTCAACCACAGATTCTTTTACAACACAGGTTCAAAAAACAGATGGAGCAGGATAGATTGTAAAATCTATGGAGGAAATGTCCTTAAAAACCAACGAAATCAACAACCTAAAAAAGATGATTGATAATATTGAAGCTACAAACATGACAACACTGATAAATTCTAAAAACCATGAACAAAAGGCAATCAGACTGGGAGAACAAATCAAAAGCTTACAAAAAGAGCTAATTTTCACTGAGAAAATTTCATACATAAAGAATCATCTATGGAAAAACATAATTAAAGCCATTCACACTCAATGGCCTTCAATTCATATTGTTTATGAGTAGAGAGATTTATTATTAGAAACCCAGACAGAGATTCAAAAGACCAAGGATGAGTTAACTAATAAGCCAACTCAAGCTTTAAAACTCATCACATTCTTGAACAACACGAACAGGGCAGAATTGGAGGTATTACAGGTATTGGATAGAACAGAAACAATCTTACAGATTAAAAAGGTTGTAACTAAGAAGAATTTGATGAATAATATGGAAGAGAAATGTGAATCAATGAACATTGCCATAACAAAGTTTATGGTAAAATACACAAACTTAAGACAAAGGGGCCTGCCAAAGATCCATGTTTTTAATGAAAAACTGATGCCCTAGAAGGATTATGATAAAAAGATAAGGGAATTTTCCAAGGAGCAAGTCAACAAACCATTAGCACAAGGCACTCCCACAGGAAAAGTCCTCCTTCATCATTTTGAAGATTTGTTCTTTTTACAACATGAGATTAAACATCTCTTTGTGTTCAAGCCCACTTTTGCTAGATACACAGAGGCTGATGAGAATTTTAGGAAGCTAAAGAATGTAAAACTTCCCAATGAAGAACAATGACAAACATTTACTGATTTAATGTAACAATGAGAGGTAAAACAGTGAAGAAATATTACCTTCAAAAAACAGTCAAGAAAGAAGTAAAAAAGAACAGTGAAATAAAAAGACAGTTCGCTGATTTTACTGCAAAAAGACATATTTTTACAGAAGTAAACAGTGAAACTGTAGCAGCGTTAAAGAGTATCAGATGAAAGAGTGTCAGCGAAGGCAAGTCAAAAGCCTAATATTTTCTAGCAGCCAGCAAGCAGGACAAATAATCAATCAAAAGCTCCTTGTTAGATAAAATAGTCCAATTTATTTTGGATAAGAGGACAACTTGCTGATCTGTTAAGCAGCTATCCCTCTTATTATGTAAAGATATTTTCTTTTTCCTAAAATATTCCTATATTTCTCCTAGGATATTTGTAACTACATTTTGTATAAATACTTCTACATTAGAAGTATTCAGGGTGGAATAAAATTGTTGGACTTTACTATAGACATTTTTGCTAAACGTTGGAGGCTATTGTGTGTTTGATTTCAAAGTAGCAGACTGGACAAGCTGATTGGCATCATAATTCAGGATCCTTGTGATAAGCTAATGAGTGAAGTACTCCCTTCTTGTCATTGTTTCTTTTTCCGAGTTTCATGCAATTCATTATATGTTTGTTCTATCTGAATGTGTAACTAGGAGTATTATTACAGGATTAGTTAAATGCTCCCTGTCTTTATTTAGTTGCCATTTTTATGTTTTCTTCTGATTTTTGGTGTTGAGAATTCTTAATTTCTCTCACTCCCATTTGACCTCTTCCTTATACTTCCATTTTCCAGATCAAAGGATCCTTAAGTGCCCTTTATCCCGATCATACCACCTCACAAAAAACCACTTTCACAAATATCTGAGGGTTATCTATCTTGCCCTGAATATATTTGTACCTTTTAGCCTTGATTTCTAGTGCTGCTAGCTTTATTTAGACTCCATAGCCCAATGGAAAAGTATATTTCTCTCTATTTTATCTCCAAGTGATTTTTTCCCACCAAACCCTTTAAACCAAAACCAAATTGTACGTTCATAACTAACCTAATATTTTAAATCAAAACAAAGATAAATTTTAAAGAGAGAGCCCTCTCTGAATTCTAGGAAGGCTAGATCCTAGAGTTTGAAGTAGGTTTGTGGTACCTCTAGTATTCTTTGACTAAAAACTCAAAATCCCACAACTTAAGAATTTACTAGAGTGATAACATACTCGCGACCATACTGGGGAACTAACCAATCTCCAGTCTTAAATTTAGTCTTAAAGGAAGATCTTTAATTTATATTTTTACTTTAATATTATTTTTATAGGTTGTGCGTATTCAAAACAGTCATTCTGGCTTTTAAGAAAACCTACTATACTAGGTCTAACCTAGATCCTAAGCCTGCAGTTATAGTAGATAACCCAGATCAAATTGATAAAAAGAAAAAACAAACTGTCAATTTAGAAACTGAAGTACCATTAAGAAAAGCCAATTCTTTACCCAAAGAGTTAGTGAGTCTAAATGATATTGATTTGATTTGAAGTTTGAATGTTCATTGTTTAAAACTAAATCTAAAACTGATTAGAAAAATACTATTATAGATCTTGTTTTTATTTCATTTCTGAATGCAAAATAGAAAAATGTTTCAATAGGAACAAAAACAAATAAATCTGAACATCAAAATACAGTTGAAAATATTAATGTTTCATTGATTAAAGATATTAATGAAGCTATTGAATTAGCTCATTTGTTGTCTTACTTAAAACCTCCAGTTTCTCAATTGCATACAACAATAATACCAATAGAAGATTCATCTTTATATGCTGTTAATTCATCTATAGATCATTTCATTCCTAGATTTCCTTTGCAGTCTAGGATATTATTTCCTTCATCCATTACATCCACTACATCCAATACTTTACATCCAGATTTTATAAGCACCACATATTTATTTCCCAGCAATTCCATTTACATACCAGCTTCATTTCCCAGCTCTTCAACTACAGTTTATAGTTCATCAGCTGCCATATCCAGCACTGCACCTATCATTACTGTTATACCTCCTAGCTCAGCAAAGCTTCAAGCCATGGCTGCTAGGTATGCTCCCCTTGTCTTACCCCAAAACCTCCATGATATGCCTCAATATTATCAAAAGAATATACCACTGTTTGATGGTCTTTCACAATATACTGCTCAACAACATGTAACTAAAATAACATATTTCTATGAAATTTATGAAATTGATGAGTTAGATGTCCAGATGAGGTTATTTGCCCAAAGTTTGATAGGAGAAGTTAAAAAATGGTTCAAAAATTGAGCTGCTGGTAGTGTAGCTGATTTAGCTATATTTCATAGAATATTTTTAAATAAATGGGAAAATAAAAAGAACCCCTTCAAATTTTGTCTGAGTTTGATGCCATGAAAAGATCTCCTACGGAGTCTATCCAAGACTACTGCACTAGGTACAATAGTGTCTACAATACAATACCTGCAAATATTAAACCTACACCTTACTATGTTCTGCTCAAATTCCCTGATGGGTTTGATATAGATATGGCCTATCAATTAAGAGAAAGAGATGCGCAAACCTTAGAACAGATGCAATTAGATGCGGTCAGTGTAGAAATCAATATTTTAGCTAGGAAAGCTAGACTTAGAAATGAAAGAAGCGTAACAATTAAAGAAGAAAGTTCAAACTCAGATATTAAAATGGATTTATTTACTAAAAATTTAGAAAGGGTGGTAGAAAGATTAGATAATATAGATATAAAACCTCAATGGGATAGTCAACCTCAGATCAGAAATCCCAATTTCAGAAAAAACAATAACCCTGGAAAAGCTAAAGAAGTTGCTCCATACCAAAACATTAGGCCCCCATTCCAGGAGAACTATGCTGAAAGTTCTCAAAATAATGATGAAGATGAGGATAAAATCAATCTTATAATGGGAATAGATGAAAACAATATCATTTTCCTCATTCAGGAGGATTAAGAACTATTTGAGCTTCAACAGCTCAAATTAGAATCTGGTGAATCCTTTGACTACAAACAAGGTTATGACTTTGCTATAAATGAAATACATAGTCAGTATAAGCTTATAAACAAGAAAAATAATGATCCTTCTACTAAAAAAAATTCCCAAAA
Source organism: Pinus albicaulis (assembly GCA_034641835.2). Classification (NCBI taxonomy): domain Eukaryota; kingdom Viridiplantae; phylum Streptophyta; class Pinopsida; order Pinales; family Pinaceae; genus Pinus; species Pinus albicaulis. The sequence continues at coordinate 99,172,606 of CM076574.1, read as the reverse complement.
TCAAAATAAGAAAAATGTAGAAGCCCCAAAAACAAAAGTTTTGCAAATTCTCCCAAGGGAAAATAAGCAAAATTCCAATCCTTCTAGTCCTAAAAAATCAACAAGTCCCAAAATTGTTGATATTACTTGTTAGGTCCCTATATTATTAGTATAGTCCCTTATTTTTATTAGTGTAACCCCCTTATTTTTATTATTATACCCTTGTAACCCCCATTTTTTTATTATTGTGTCCTTAAATTATTATTGTTAGGTCGGCTAGGATTACATTGTGGCCCACTAGGATTACATTATGGCCACATGGACTCCCATATATAGAAAGGAGGTTTTGTAAATTGTATCATCCAAGAATTGTTCATTTATGTAATGTATTGGAGGTTGCCCCCTCGAAGTGGCTTATTTCTAAGGCGTTCATATCTCTTTTCTTCTATTTTTGGAGCTGGTTACACAACATTTGGTGTCAGAGCTTGGGATTCTAGGGTTTCGCTGCTCCAAACAGGTCATCGTGGCATTTTCGCTATAACTTTTTTTCTACGAAGTTTCACAAGCTGAAATTTTTAGGGTGTGAAGCTGAAATCCTGAGGAAGATTGTCTAAAAAATTCAGAGCTTAGTTCGCAATATTTTCGGAGATATCATCTGTGGAAGTTAGGTCTTTTTTCAAGCTCCTAAACAGGTCATCGTGGCATTTTCGCTATAAATTTTTTTCTACGAAGGTTCAGAATCTAAAATTCGTATGGTGCGAAGCTAAAATCCTGAGGAAACTCATCAAAAAATTTCAGAGCTTTGTTCGCGATATTTTTGGAGATATGATCTATGGAAGATAGTGTTTTTTCAAGCTCCCGAATTTCATCACAAAGAGGTGATCGTGGGAAAAGTTAAATAACTATCTCTCTGAGCATCGGATTGGAGTGTCGTAACAAGTTGTTGCAAGTAAACAAATTGTAGTTTCTTGGCTATCAATTTCAGAGGTGAAGGACGAAACAGTGACACGTGGTAGGTCGTACAAGTTTTCTCTACTGAACTAGTCCATAATTATGTCATTGTGGGAGGTTGGACATAACTTTGTCTTGGAGAATCCAAATCAGGTCAGACCTGTGGCATTCAAAAGATAATTCAGAGGGCTACTTTAGTGCTGAATTTCAAATATTGAAGAGCTAAAATCACAGAGATAATCCAATTTCAATATCGAGCTCCTCAAAAGAAAAAAAAAGGTGTGTTTTTTTTTTTTTTTCCGAATTGCATAAGTCTTGTTTGAAGAATCAATTTGAATTGATTCCAAGGGAATATTGTAGAATAGATATCAGTATTGGGTTCTAAAAGATTCCTTTTAAAAATAATTCAACACCCATTAAGCCTTCAGAAGGCTCTACTATGACTCATGAAGATGAAGAATTGCAACATGATCTATCAAAGTTACAAGAGCAAGTGCAACAAATTTCACTCTCGCAAAGAGCAAAAAAAATGAAATGGAAGTTTTGAAGAAAGGCGTGGAAGCTAAGATGGATGGCATGGAAGCTGGCATGGAAGCTAAGATGGATGACATGAAAGACAACATGGAAAACATGAAGAATGATCTAAAAGAAGACATAGAAGGTTTGAAAAAGTTGATACAAGAAATGTTTCCTAATGGTGAAAAGATAGTAGAAGAACCTCATGATGAGAATAAAATAAATGTTAATCGTGATTTCATAAACTCTAATGTTGGCGGGAAGAACCACCATATTCCAAAAATGAATATGAGGAAGTTTGATGGAAAGGATCCTGTAACATGGATACTACAGATGGAGCAATATTTTGATCTCCATAATGTGAAAAACACACAAAAGGTACGCATTGCAACTTTACATTTAGAACAAAACACATTTGTATGGTATCAATGGCTTTGCTCCCGTAAAAAAATTGTCACTTGGTCAATTTTTACGGAGGAAATGATAGCACATTATGAGGATACAAAGAGCAACACCTTCTTTATCCAATTGATAAATCTCAAACAAAAGGGTTTAGTGGGGCAGCACATCGAGGACTTCCAAAAATTGAATATAAGGGTAACTGATATTCCAGAGGAACACAGGATCGATCTCTTCATAGGCACTTTAAAGGATAACATCCAACATGAAGTTCGCGTTTTGGAACCGGATTCATTAGAGAAGGCATTCAGGTTGGCAAGAAAAGTTGAATGTAAAATAATGGCGACAAGGAAGCCTGCCACTCAATTCTATAAAGAAGGAAGTGTTGCTACACCTATATTTCCACAACCTACAAGGCCGACACCACAAAAATTGGAAGAAAAAAGAGCAAAAGGGATTTGATATAGTTGTGATAACAAATACACTAAAGGTCATAAGTGTGCTGAGAAGAAATTATTTTACATAGATTGTGAAGAGGAAGAAGAAAATGAACAAGAAGAGCATATACACCAGGAACTATCTCTAGAAGAGGAAGAAATGAATCTGATCATATATTGTAATGCACTGGCAGGAATTACCACTCCTCAAACTCTCAAGATAGAAGGACATATCAAAAATAAAAAGGTAATAGTGTTGATTGATTCAGGTAGCACCCATAATTTTATTCATTATAAGGTAGCCAAGGAATTAAATTGTTTCCTATACCCAGCACCAGAATTTCAAGTGATGGTTGCAAATGGAGGAACTATAAATTGCACTGGAAAATGCCATAATATCAAGCTAACCATGGGGGAATATGTATTTACTAGTCCAATGCTTTCCATTCCTATGGGAGGTGCTGATGTTGTACTAGGAGTACAATGGTTACAATCTTTGGGGATGGTAGCTTTTAATTTTCAAGAACTTTTCTTGAAATTTTTTTCAGAAGGAAAGGAAGTTGAATTATGGGGTATTGCGGGGAAGCCGGGAAAGATAATAAGCTCTAATGTCATGAAAAATCTTCTAAAAAAATAACAACGAGGCGTCATTGCACAATTATGCTCACTAGAAGTTCCAACATCAAAATCATCTATTTTTGCAGATCTCCAACAAGTCTTGGACAATCATTCCAAGATTTTTGAAACTCCCAAAGGACTCCCACCTATTCATGATCATGATCATGCTATTCATTTGATTCCAGGAAGTGTTCCTCCAAACATCAGGCCTTATAGATATCCTTACGTCCAAAAGAGCGAAATTGAACGTATGATTGCAGAAATGTTAGAGGCAGGTATAATTCAACCTAGTCAAAGTTCTTTCTCTGCTCCTGTAGTATTGGTATACAAGAAGGATGGATCATGGCGAATGTGTCCGGATTATAGGGAGCTCAATAAGCTCACCATTAAAGACAAATTTCCCATTCCTGTGATTGATGAATTATTGGATGAATTACATGGAGCAATTTATTTTACCAAGTTGGATCTTCATTCAGGATATCATCCAATTAGAATGAAGACTGAAGATATTCCAAAAACAACATTTCGAACTCATGAGGGTCATTATGAATTTTTGGTCATGCCTTTTGGCCTTACCAATGCACTTCTACATTTCAAGGGTTGATGAATTCCATTTTCAAACCCTTCCTTAGAAAATTTGTGCTAGTATTTTTTGATGATATACTAATATACAGCAGGTCTTGGAAGGATCATGTTGAACATGTTGACAGGGTGCTCAAACTATTGCAGGAGAAACAATTATATGCAAAAAAATCCAAATGTTTCTTTGGAGTACAAGAGGTGGAATATCTGGGTCATATTGTATCTCACGAGGGTGTTAAAGTAGACCCTAACAAAATTAAAGCTATTAAGGAATGGAAAGTCCCCACAACCATAAAGAAGTTGCGAGGATTTCTTGGGTTAACAGGGTATTATCGCAAGTTTGTTAAGAATTATGGGAGAATAGCAGCACCTCTAACAACATTATTGAAGAAAGATGCATTTTCATGGACTCCTGAAGCAACTAAGGCCTTTGAACGTCTTAAGAGGCAATGTGCCTAGCACCGGTCTTAGCTACACCAGACTTCACAAAAACCTTTATTGTGGAATGTGATGCCTCAGGAAATGGAATTGGTGCAGTTTTAATGCAGGAAAGAAGACCCATTGCTTTTGAAAGTCGTCCAATCAAAGGAAAGTATTTACAGAAACCTATTTATGAGAAGGAAATGTTAGCAATACTACATGCACTAAAGAAATGGTGAACTTACCTAATGGGAAGACACTTCAAGGTAAAAACTGATCATGATAGTCTTAAACACTTTTTGGAACAAAGACTATCTTTCGAAGAGCAGCAAAAATGGGTCACAAAGATGTTGGGTTATGAATTTGAAATAATCTACAAAAAAGGAAAGCTTAATGTTGTTGCAGATGCACTCTCAAGAAAGAATGAAGAGGTGGAAGTATTGCTTTGTGCCATTTCTATTATCCAACCAGATTGGATAACCGAAGCAAGAGATGAATGGAAGAAGGACAAAGATGTATGGACACTCATTCAAAGGTTGCAGCAAGATCCTAGTACATCTGATACATTTAGTTGGAAAAATGATTCCTTATGGTACAAAGATCGCTTATATCTTTGTAAGAATTCCCAACTAAAACAAAAGATTCTTCTGGAATTGCACACTTCTCCTCTAGGAGGACACTCAAGATTTTTAAAAACTTACCACAGGGTGAAGAAAGAATTTTTTTTTGATGGCCTTAAATCTGATATTCGAAAGTTTGTGGCGGAATGTTTGGTTTGCCAACAGAATAAAGTGGAAACAATTAAGACCCCAGGACTTCTACAACCTTTATCCATTCCAGGTCAACGTTGGGAGGAGATTTCAATGGATTTTATCACAGGTTTACCTAAGTCCGATGGAAAGAGTGTCATCATGGTGGTAGTTGATAGACTTACCAAGTATGCACACTTTTGTGCATTATCTCATCCATTTAAAGCAAGTACAGTTGCTACTACATTTATGGACAGAATTCAAAAGCTACAGGGAAGCCCAAGGGTTATTGTGAGCGACAGAGATCCCATTTTTACTGGAAATTTTTGGACGGAGTTATTTTCTTGTTTGGGTACTCAATTAGCTCATAGCTCATCTTATCATCCTCAATCTAATGGTCAAAATGAGATAGTAAATAAATGTTTGGAAGGATATCTTCATTGTTTTGTATCTGATAAACAAACACAATGGGTCAAGTGGTTACCTCTCGCTGAATGGTGGTATAACACTTCCTTCCATAATGCAACAAAAATGACCCCATTTATGGCACTTTATGGATATCATCCACCATCGATCACATCATCTTTAAGGGAAAATTCGAAGGTTCAAGCAGTGGAAGATCACATCGAGCATCAGCAAGAAGTTCTCCAACTCTTAAAGGATAACCCGAATTTGGCACAAAATCGAATGAAACAACAGGCAGATCAACATCGCAGCGAGAGAAGTTTTGATGTAGGAGATTGGGTATTTTTACGGCTACAACCATATAAACAAATGTCCCTCAAGCAAGCTAAGAAGGATAATAAATTTTCGCCAAAGTACTATGGTCCTTACAAGGTGTTGCAAAAGATTGGTACTATGGCATACAAATTGGAGCTTCCTACTTCTTCGCGAGTGCATCCAGTTTTCCATGTTTCATGCTTAAAGAAGGTTATAGGTGAAAATCTTCCAGTTCAAACAATATTGCCAGAACTTGATGAGGAAGGAAAATCATATTGGAACCTGAAGCGGTCATGGAAACAAGAACTCGACAGCTACGAAATCGATCAATTTCAGAGTATCTCATCAAGTGGAAGAACTTACCCACTAAAGATTCTACATGGGAGGATGAGAAGTTTATACAGAAGCACCCAGAGCTACTCAAGTGTTGAGGACAACACTCTTTTGAAGGAGAGGGGCATGTTAGGTCCCTATATTACTAGTATAGTCCCTTATTGTTATTAGTGTAACCCCCTTATTGTTATTATTGTACCCTTGGAACCCCCATTTTGTTATTATTGTGCCCTTAAATTATTATTGTTAGGTCGGTTAGGATTACATTGTGGCCCACTAGGATTACATTATGGCCACATGGACTCCTATATATAGAAAGGAGGTTTTGTAAATTGTATCATTCAAGAATTGTTCATTTATGTAATGTATTGGAGGTTTCCCCCTCGAAGTGGCTTATTTCTAAGGCGTTGATATCTCTTTTCTTCTATTTTTGGAGTTGGTTACACAAAATTACTGATGAAGTTGCTCAATCTTACAAAGATGCACAGAAAGCTAATATTGCTAAAGCTTCTAATTAAGTGAAAACAAGAAATTATGATCCTAAAAAGATTTCTGCAGATTCTAAATCAGCAAATCCTAGAAAAGATAATCCCAGAACACCTACTGATAATTCTAATATTCATAAAACTTCTGTTGCCACACAAACAATCCCTGAAAGGAAAATTAAAAGTAGCAAAACTCAAGAAACTTAGACAGATAATGTCAAGACAATTGAAGATAGAAATACAACTATTGAAAATCAAGAAAAACCAACTCAGATTACAGTTATTAAAGATGAAGTAGTTCAAATTAGTAAATATCAACCCTTATTCAATATTCAGTCTAAAATTGCTAAGTTAAAAACACCTATTCCTTTAACAGAATTGGTTAAAAATGACTTATACAAATCAACCATAATTGAAACTTTGAATATGAATGATGGTGAAGATGCCATTAATTTGAATGATGATCAACCAGAGTTGATTTTTGACCCCGATGTGAATGGAAAGCAATCGGATGGATCAGTCCCTCCTTTCGATATCAATCTTACCATTCATGATCAGATTTTACACAACGCTATGTTAGATTCAAGAGCTTCCCATAACTTGATGCCCAAAGTTATCATCGAAACTCTTAATCTAGAAATAACCAGGCCTTATAAAGATTTGTTTTCATTTGAATATAGTAAAGTTAAGTTCTTAGGATTAATTAATGACTTATGTGTTACTTTAGTTCAATACCCTGGTAAGAGTATGGTAATGGACATTGTAGTAGCTGACATCCCACCAAAGTATGGTATGCTTCTTTCTTGCTCATGAGAAGAAAAGTTGCAGGGATCTCTACAATTGGACATGAGATATGCTACTATATCAGTGTTTGGTCAACCAAAAAATATATATAGGGAAACATTAATGAAATTCATGATCAGTAGTGCTGAGAGATCCATAAACTATCCTATTTATTCTACACCAACTGACCTTGAATATTTTATTTTGTGTAACTCTGATAATAATGAAATCCAAACTGAACTTATTGATAGAAAGCCAACACCAAATAGTGATAACATGTTTCATGATTCCCTTTGGCACTTAGACTTTGATGGCTTTGTAAAAAAATTAGGAGCAGGAGTAGGAGTATGGATTACAAATTTGGAGACTAATCATTGTGAAGGACATGCCTTCAGACTCAACTTCAAATGCACCAACAATATGGCTGAGTATGAGGCACTCATTCTAGGTCTCCAGATCATCAGAAACTTAGGAGGAAAAAGAATATTAATCATGGGAGATTCGGAATTAATCATAAAGAAAATAAATGAAGATTATTCTATTTATAATCCTAGACTAGCCAGATATAGAAATACAATGATAGATTTAACTGATGATTTATTGGAATACAAGTTTGCTGCTATACCCAGAAAACAAAATATTAAAGCACATTGTCTAGCAAATTTTTCTAGTACATGTAACTTACCATTCCAACCAACTCATAGGTACACTGCTGAGGTTAAACATAGACCAATTATTCCAGACAACCTCAAGTACTGGCATATTTTCTCTCAGGATGAATAGATTTACCATTTCTTAAATAATGAGGAAGAATTTCAAAATTGTAAAATAGATACAGATTGTAATATGGATTTGGATTTTGATTGTGAAATAGATAACATAGATGTACATAAATTTAACAAACCAACTGTATTTACTCTATCTGATATAGATAGCTTAGAGAAGGTAGATATTGAGGAAACCATTGAAGAAGAAATTGACATGTTAGATCTAAAAGATAATTTTTTGCCTAAAGGTTTAACCTCGCTGGAAGACCTTTTTGATTCCAATGATGTGCCTAAAAATCCAAAAATGGAACCAGTTTGTTCTGACAGTGAGGAATGTAACATTGGGATAGAATTAAAACAAAAAATGATTAAACTGTCTAACTATTTACCTCCACAAGAAAAGGAAAAATACATTGATATTTTAAAGGAATACCAGGATGTGTTTGCTTGGAGTTATGAAGATCTTAAAGCTTATGACACAAACATAATCCAACACAAAATTCCCATAAAAGATGATAAAAAACCATTCAAAAAAAATTAAGGAGAATAATCCTGTTCTATTACCTTTGATAGAAAATGAAGTAAAGTGTATGTATGATGCTCAGATCATTGCACCATTCAGATATTCTGATTGGTTTTCAAACTTAGTACCAACAAGAAAGAAAACAGGTGAAATTAGATTATGTGTTTACTTTAGAAATCTTAACAAAGTATATTTAAAGGAAAATTACCCTTTACCCAATATGGATCACATATTACAAAGGGTAGTTGTTTCCTCAAGGATTTCTTTGTTAGATGGTTTTTCAGGATACAACCAGATTCTTGTCCAAAAGGAAGATTAGGATAAAAACAACTTTTACCACTCCTTGGGGCACTTTCATGTATGTGAAAATGCCTTTTGGTTTGATGAATGCAGGAGCAACCTTCCAAAGGGCTACGGACATAGCCTTTGCAAAGGAAATACATAAATTATTGGTTATTTATTTAGATGATATCACTGTATTTTCTAAGTCAGATAATGAACACTTGGATCATTTGAGACAAGTCTTTATTAAATGTAGAAAATTTGGTATATCTTTAAACCCCAAGAAAAGTCTTTTCAGATTAGAAGAAGGTAAGTTACTAGGACACATAATTTCCAAGGAAGGTATTAGGATAGATCCTGCTAGGATAGAAGAAATTTTGAACATTCATCCACCTAGAAATATCAAAGAATTACAAGCTTTCTTAGGTAAAATTAACTTTTTGAGAAGATTTATTTCAAACCTAGCTGAAATCATTAGATAACTGAAAAACATGCTAAAAAAATACTCAATTCTAAAATGGACTGTTTAAGCCAAACAATCATTTGAATCCATAAAACAAGATTTAACTAAAACACCAGTCATAATCAGTCCATATTTCAAAAAAGACTTTATAATTTTTTCTTTTGCATCAGAACATACCATTGCTGCAGTTTTATTGCAGAAGAATGATCAAGGTTTTGAATAGCCAATATCTTTTTTATGTAAGACCCTTAGAGATGCACCTATGAAATATAACATAATGGAGAAACAAGCTTTAGCCTTGGTTAAGGCCATAAAGGATTTCAGAGTTTACATTCTCTATTCCCACATAATTGTCTATGTCCCTAATTCTGTAGTTAAAGACATTCTTACTCATGATGGCCTTGATGGAAGAAGAGGTAAGTGGATTGCCACTATCCTATAATATGACATAGAAATCAAACCAACAAAACTCATTAAAGGAAAAGGATTATCCAGATTAATGGCTGAATCTAACTGCAATGCATGAGATATAAATTTTATTGCTCTGATTGATGACCAGGAAGAGATGGCGACTCCAACGATCAGTGAAGCCTTTCTAGATTTACCTTGGTACTCAGATATTATCTTTGTACTTACTAACTTACAAGCTCCTCCTATATTATCAAGGACAAAAGCTAGCTTTCTTAAACTTTAAGCAATGAGATTTTGTATTCTAGATAATGTGCTTTTTTGGAAAGAACAAAGTGGGATATTATTAAATTGTTTGCTGAAAGCAGAAGCTGACAAAATAATTGAAGAATTTCATGCAGGTGACTGTGGAGGGAATTTATACTGGAAAAGTACTGCAGATAAGATCCTTAGAGCTGGTTTTTACTGGCCTACCTTATTTTCTAATGTTAAGAAATTTGTTACTTCATGTCATAAATGTCAAATTTTTGAAGGAAAAAAGAAATTGTTACCTTTACCCTTAAAGCCTATTTCAACTGAAATTCCATTTTAACAATGGGGTTTATATTTCATTGGAGAAATTCACCCCCCATCCTTTGGCCAACATAAGTGGATTTTGATTGCCATAGATTACTTCACTATGTGGATTGAAGCCATTCCTACCACACAAGCCACTGATACAGTCATTATCTCTTTCATAGAAAACAACCTTTTATCAATATTTGGATGCCCTCAGAAAATTATTACTGATAATGCAGCAACATTTAAATCTAAGAAAATGATTGCCTTTTGTCATGGAAAATTTTAGGGGCTAATATTCACAGGTGGGCTAATTTTCCATGGTTTTTCCAAAAAAAAGATTCGCCAAATTCAATTTTTTTATAAAAATGATTCGCCCAAATTTTACAATACAAAATTATTTTACATTAAAAATTGCCCACAATATATAGACCATATATATAATATCATTATAAATTTGAATAATTTTACAAATACATCAATAAACATTTTATAGTTTGCATATTAGGGACTAGTGAGATTCGCCAATTTTTTAAACTTCAAGATAATTTTCCATCCTTAAAATTATCCCTGCCTTTTGTCACAAGTATCATATTACCCTAGGTCACTCTATTGCATATTACCCCCAGGGTAATGGCCTAGCTGAATCCTCGAATAAAAGTCTTGTAAATATCATTAAAAAATTACTTGAAGATAACAAAAAGAATTGGAATAAGAAGTTAGTCTATGCCTTATGGGTAGATAGAATTACTACCAAAAAGTCAGTTGGCACTTCCCCTTACCAAATTGTATATGGGATGGATGTTGTTTTTCCATCATCCTTAGGTGTTCCAGTAATGAAGATCATTCAAGAATCACAAGTGGAAATCAATGATATACAAAGGAGGATAAATCAAACTATTCATCTACAGAAAACAAGGGAATAATTTTATGAAAAATCGCAAGTCATTTAGGATAAAATTAAGAAATTTTTTGATAGAAGAAGTAAAGAAGATGACTTTTACATTGGATATCAAGTTTTAAAGTGGGATTCTAGGAGAGAGGACAAAGGTAAGCATGGGAAGTTTGATTTTATATGGAAAGGACCTTATGTAATTTATGGATATAAGGGTAAAAATGACTTCTTTATCAAAGATTTTGATGGAACAGATATTCAAGAAGGACCAGTTAATGGTAGAATGCTCAAACACTACGATTCCTCTAAGTTAACCAATAGTTAGTCCCATTTACTTTTACATCATTGTAAATATCCATTGAAGTTTTTATATTGGATTGGATATTTTATTTCCAAAGTTGAAGCCCGAAGAGATGGCCCTAAGCTTTGAAAAGAAAGATGTCATAAATATGAGTTTTTGTAGAAAACAAAAGACAATTTCTAGGTCATCATGGTCAAAATGGAAGGCTACTAGTCTTAGAGTTCTTGACATTTCACTATGAAATGACATCCCCATGTGAAGCCGCTGTTAGGGTCCTATAAATATAGGATTCATAATTTTGAATTGAATTTTGATATTCTTGTAAAATATGTACATACCTTGCTTTCTGCAAGTTGTTTTCCCATATTTTGAAAAAAAAATAAAAAATCAAAAAGAGGGTAAAAATTCCTAAAAGAAAGATCAAAGGACTTAAAAAATATAGACCCCAAAAGAAAAAGATGAGAATAAGACCTGAAAGTGAGCAAGTCCAAATGCCACTACTTTTTACTTTTCTGCAAAATAAATTATTATGGCAGAGTGTCAATAAATTCCATAATCCATGATGAGTTTAACTATTTAATCTTGACTTGTCATGTTTTCAATTACCATGTTTTAGATAGTGAATAAAGTTTTGTCAGACAGTTTAATCCTCACAAATTAGTAGATAGGTAGAGAATAATGAGGAGCTCATCAGTTTAATCTGAGCCCTCGGATGAAATAAGGTATAATTAGATAGTTTATGCTTTTAAAAGAATAAATGTTTCAAGGTTGCATGCCTAAATGCACCTGCTAAAAGGAAGAAAAAATGTTAGAGTAATGTTGGGTAGGTAGAAAGAAGTGGGAAAAAGCATGTAATATTCATCACTTGGAAAAAATCACTAATTTCCCTTCCCCTACAAGTATCTAGTATTCTATACTACCAGTCAAAAAGGCTCAGAGCATTTCTCTGACTTTTGTTGGGACTGAACCCAAGGCTCGATGATTGGATAGTAGAAAATGTTGAGTTCTTATGGTTAAAAATTCCCTTTACCATTATTTATCCCTCATTCATACATTTTACCTCATTTTCATAGGTAAAGACTCATTCTTACTTAATGAAACATAACACCCCATCTAATTAACTGCACTCACTTGGAAACATACAAAAACCCTAAAAAATGCTTTATCCTAAGTAAATTGGTAAAATGATGAAATGAAAAGCTTTGATTTATTTATTCACTTTACTTGGTCATTTAGTGTATTTTTGTGTATTCCAATTCCCCTTGTCATATTAAATTTTTACTTATGCTATTAATTCCCTAAAAATACCTTATCCTATCTATATAATTCCCTTTATCTAAAATACCCCCCTAAAACCCACTATTATAAAGATTTTGGACCAAAGATATTATCCACATGTTAAAATGAAAACCCAAATAATGTGCCCTTTGGTCTAAAACTAACCTTAATGAAATATCCTGCCCCCTATAGTTATTAAACCATTCAACAGGTTTAGAACTATAATTAAATACAAGTTGCGCCAATACATATGTTCAAAACATATTCCCTCGCTCATCAAACTCTTATCCTAAATATTGAATCAAATTATATGTTATTTTTATAAGATTCAAAGACTTAAAACTGTCCCCACACAGATTCTTCCCTTTACCATGATTTTCATCCCTCCTCGCATAATTTTTAACCCAAGGCTAAGGCTTATTATCACATAACTAAAGCCTTACCATTTTATTATTCCCACTATATAAAGCCTCACACTTCATATAGATTAACCCCAGGTATATACGTAACCCCACGTTATGTTTATAAAACCTTTACCTGCACCCTTTTCTATAAAGGTTCTTTTAAACCATACTTATACCCTGACACCATAAGCATAAACTCTGCTTTTCATATGTAAAACCTTTGATTTCGTTCATATTTATAAAGGTTTTAACATATTTCAATCATCGGCCCATATAAGAGAACCCCGATCCCAGCTTTGCTTTGCCGCAGCTTCCAAAATATAACCCTTCGCTCCCGAGCTCCAGATCCAATGACTCTTAAATGATATCGTGCACATAAACCAATTGCTCACCCAAACCCAAATCGGATGCGAAATGGGCATTTTTTCCTATTTATCCCTTTGCAACATGGCAATATTTTATTGGATCGTGTCCTTTTTAGGTTAAACTGCTTACCACTCAAATTGCATGTGATAACCGCTCTCCGGTTTCATTTTTAAATCTAAAACCGCTCCTGCCATTGATGAGACCCACATTTAATAAAAATTTATGGTGAAAGATATCAAGGGTTAAAACCTTTGATACAACATTTTTATGTTTATTTGCGCGTTATGAACTTTGAAAAGCTTTGCTTGACTATGTAAAAACCTTTTTAGCCCTGATTGTCAACTTATGCCCAAAAGTTACGAATTCGACCACATATTCCACCATTGAAGATTGACCAAGAGTTATTCGCTACTCCAGTAAGCTCGACCATACCTCAAAATCAACCAAGACCCTCCAAAAGCATTTTTCAACAGTCAAATACCTGCATCTTAAGGTATTTTCCGACAAATTGAAGCCTGTAAATTAAATTTTAAACCTTCGGTAATAGAACTAGGACTTTAATTAAGAAAATTCATCAGATAAAATTGCCCAAAAATGCCAAGAAGAGGCCAAACCCTGGCCAATTTTTTCTAGGGAGTTCTGTATTGAAAAAATCACTCCTTGAAGCCAATTTACTCAAGTTTTAAGCCCCTAAAGACCAAATTCAAAGATGTAGAAGGACTTAAAACCTGAAGATACTTTAAAAAAACCTTTTTTCAGTCAAAATTCACTCAGGAAACCCTTGTTTCTTGTTTTATCCCAGTTTACATTCTCTAAGAAGCCTAACTGAGCAAAAAAGACCAATAGAGACTATATTTTGCTTAAAATCGCCCAATTCATCCCGTGCTAAAGAAAAATACCCCTGCAAACAATTTAATCTTGCAGAAGTATCCCAAAATGACTAAAAAGCAGAGCATGGCTAAAACTGGAGAATCTAAACCAACTAAGCCTAGGGGATCCAAAATCCCTAAATCTGAGGGATCTAAAGCCCCTAAACCTACCCCAGTCATCACTGCCAAATCCACTGCGTCGGTGAATCCCCTCCAGCCACTTGTAGCTACTGTAGAAAGCCTCCCATTGACTGATATTGACTAAAAAATTGTTGATCCGGTTGTAGAATTTAACCTCTTGGATATATAGAATTGGTGTTATGAAAAGTACTTGGATAAGGATGAAATAGCTATTTGGGAGACTCATTTGCCCAAATATATAGTTCCATTGACCCACCCTGGCCAAGATCTTATCAGACCATGTCAAAAATATTATGAACCAAATGAAAGGGCCATAGTCAATGCTGATAGAGAAATCCTTTTTACCATCACAACAGAATCAATAAATCAAATGCTTCAATTAAAATTTGATCCTCAATCAGTCCCCTTGACTATAGAAGCTTTGACCCAGTTGTACTTAGGTCTAGACTTTCCTAAGAAGTTCATGATATTTCAAAACTTTATGCCTTCCCATGTTGACATTTCTAATTTAAACCCTCCTTATTCCATTGCTAAATTACCTGAAGGGTCTAGACATATTATCTCTATGCTCTCATTTATACTTGGATACTTTACAGATGGACACACCGATGAGTCCATTCTAGGTTTCCTATCCACCTTGTCTCTAGGTTAGCCTCCATCAGTCATTTTGACTTTGCTGGTTTGATAGCCAAAAATATCCATCATCAGCTGATAACTTTACACACTGAAGGAGTTTTTAGGTACTCATCTTATCTGTTTCACTTATTCTTATTCTTTCAAGATGATAATTTTCCTATTGCATTACAAAATATGGACTTGGAGGGTAAGCCTCTATCCATTATTTTCTGGACTTCCTTGCTCAGGAAAGAGGGAAACGATTTCCTCTACACAGATTTTTCCGACCTTTTTCTACATCCAGCAATGAACATTTTGTATAAAGGAGAGCATCCCAGAATCAGTGAGGAAATGAAAAGAATCCTTCAGCTTTTAGAACAGAGTAAAATGGGAGATTGGTATCTATATGAGAAGCATACAAATTTAAGAATTTTTGGATCCAAATTATTACCTTATAAGTTGCCTAGATATATGAGCATGGGAATTTTTTCACTGGAGTATTTGAGACAAATTCTCAATTCTGATTCTATTAACTTCATGGCTTCTAGGAAAAAAACTCAATTTAAGTTAAAGAATTAGATTGTTCCCTTTATCATAAACCATAGAGAGGCAGAAAAGGAAATCACAAAGAGATTAGCAGAGTTTAAATTTCAAGAAAGTTTTCCATGGAACTATGATCCTCAAGGGATCCTGAGCAGTTTAAGGGTAAAATGAAAATTTACTCCCTTCATGCATGAGCTTAAGCCTGAGATTGGGAAGTTTTCCAACCAAGTAGAATGGGTGGAAAATACACTAACAGATACATCTAGTACAATAGAGACAACAGGTAAAATGGATACAACACAAGCTCTTGAATTTGTAAAGCAACCATAATTATCAGCAAAAAGAGGCAGAGAAGAAGGAGCATACACATAAAAAAAAACTACAGAAACTAAATTCAAATTGATTTATAATAAAAGGCTTAAACTTAGTCCAGTTGACAAGGAAAAAGTAACCATTGATGTTGATGAGACAGAAACTCCAGTAACCAATGATGATATAGCCACAACTATAATCAATGAAAACCTTACAGAAATAGAAAAGGAATCAAATTCTAATCAGGAAGATACACATATGATTAAGAAGCAGCATAACATGGAGGTCTCTTCCTCACAGACAGCTAAGGAAAAAGATTTAGATATCAAGGAGAAATATAAGCAGATAAAGTAGAAGAATGAGGAAATAAAATAAAAAATATATTCTCAATTACTCAAGCAAAAACCTGGGAATCAAAATAGGCTACTGACAACCTTTAATTATTCTACAAAAAAGATGATTATGTCATTTTTGCAACCAACTACCTCAACACCAAAAATAGTGGCAGATTATAAAAAGGTGGAGTTTGAGGTAGACACTGAAAATTTTCATGAGCTGGACCAAATTGAATTTCATAGACATAGCTCTAAAATGTTGTATTCAACAGTGGTAACTAAGGCAATGAGTGCTACCAAGTTACATAATAATGTTCTTAATATGCAGGATCAAATGCAGTTAGACAAGGCATATTTATATGCAAAGGACCTAAGGATTAAAGCCTTAGAGGATTTAGTTTTACAGGTGGGATATGATCCCTTAAATATTCAAGCAATATAATTGTTGGTAAAGAAAAAGAATGATGATATTGATGATTTTAGGAAACAACTTAAGCTTCCTCAAAGTGAGCATCCACAAACCAAAGAAATCCTTCAAGATCAAACTAAAAAAGAAGATATGATGAAGCTCATCCTCAAATTAACTGCTCAGATCAAAGAAATGTAATCCCAAATGGACCAACTTGTCCAAGAGAAGGAAACTTTGAAAGAACCTGACACTCCTATCATTCCTACATCTATACCAGTGATTACCACAGCAGTGGCTTCCACATTAGGATAGAAACTAGCACCAAAAGAACCATTGGGAATTGTAGTGCCAGTAATTTCAACTACTAATTCAACCACAGATTCTTCTATAACACAAGTTCAACAAACAGATGGAGTAGGTAAGATTGTAAAAGCTATGGAGGAAATTTCCTTAAAAACTAATGAAATCAACATCCTAGAAAAGATGATTGATAATCTTGAAGCTACAAATAAGACAACACTGATAACTGCTAAAAACCATGAACAAAAGGCAATCAGACTAGGAGAACAAATCAAAAGCTTACAAAAAGAGCTAACTTTCACTGAGAAAATTTCATACATAAAGAATCATCTATGGACAACATAATTGAAGCCATTCACACTCAATGGCCTTCAGTTTAGATTATTTATGAGCAAAGAGATTTATTATTAGTAGCCCAGATAGAGATTCAAAAGACCAAGGATGAGTTAACTGATAAGAAAACTCAAGCTTTAAAACTCATCACATTCTTGAACAGCAAGAACATGGCAAAATTGGAGGAATTACAGGTATTGGATAGAATAGAAACAATCTTACAGATTAAAAAGGTTGTAACTAAGAAGAATTTGATGAATAATCTGGAAGAGAAATGTGAATCAATGAACATTTCCATAACAAAGTTTATAGTAAAATAAACAAACTTAAGACAGAGGGGCCTTCCAGACATCCATGTTTTTAATGAAAAACTGATGCCCCAGAAGGATTATGATAAAAAGATAAGGGAATTTGCTAAGGATAAAGTTAACAAACCATTAGCACAAGGCACTCCCACAGGAAAAGTCCTCCTTCAACATTTTGAAGATTTGTTCTTTTTACAACATGAGATTAAACATCTCTTTGTGTTCAAGCCCACTTTTGCTAGATACACAGAGGCTGATGAGAATTTTAGGAAGCTAAAGAATGTCAAAATTCCCAATGAAGAACAGTGGCAAACATTTACTGATTTAATGTAACAATGAGAGGTAAAACAATGAAGAAATATTACCTTCAAAAAATAGTCAAGAAAGTAGTAAAAAAGAACAGTGAAATAAAAAGACAGTTTGTTGATTTTACTACAAAAAAGACATTTTTTTATAGCAGTAACTAGTGAAACTGTAGCAGTGTTAAAGAGTATCAGTTAAAGAGTATCAGATGAAAGAGTGTCAGCGAAGGCAAGTCAAAAGCCTGATATTTTCTAGTAGCCAGCAAGCAGGACAACTAATCAATCAAAAGCTCCTTGTTAGATAAAACAGTCCTATTTATTTTGGATAAGAGGACAACTTGCTGATCTGTTAAGTAGCTATCCCTCTTATTATGTAAAGATATTTTCTTTTCCTAAAGATATTCCTAGATTTCTCCTAGGATATTTGTAACTACATTTTGTATGAACACTTCTACATTAGAAGTATTCAAGGTGGAATAAAATTTCTGGACTTTACTATAGACATTTTTGCTGAACATTGGAGGCTATTGTGTGTTTGATTTCAAAGTAGCAGACTGGACAAGCTGACTGGCATCATAATTCAGGATCCATGTGATAAGCTGATGAGTGAAGTACTCCCTTCTTGTCATTGTTTCTTTTTCTTAGTTTCATGCAATTGATTATATGTTTGTTCTATCTGAATGTGTAACTTGGAATATTATCATAGGATTAGTTAAATGCTCCCTGTCTTTAACTAGTTGCCATTTTTATGTTTTCTTCCGATTTTCGGTGTTGAGAATTCTTAATTGCTGTCACTCCTATTTGACCTCTGCCTTCTACTTCCATTTTCCGGATCAAAGGATCCTTAAGTGCCCTTTATCCCGATCATACCACCTCACAAAAAATCACTTTCCCAAATCTTTGAGGGTTATCTATCTTGCCCTGAATATATTTGTACCTTTTAGCCTTGATTTCTAGTGCTGCTAGCTTGATTTAGACTCCATAGCCCAATGGACAAGTAAATTTCTCTCTATTTTACCTCCAAGTTATTTTTTCCCACCAAACCCTTTAAACCAAAACCAAATTGTATTTTCATAACTAGCCTAATATTTTAAATCAAAACAAAGATAAATTTTAAAGAGAGAGCCCTCTCTGAATTCTAGGAAGGCTAGATCCTAGAGTTTGAAGTAGGTTTGTGGTTACCTCTAGTGTTCTTTGACTAAAAACTCAAAATCCCACAACTTAAGAATTTACTAGAGTGATAACAAGAGAGACTCAAGAGGAGGCTTCTCCAGGGAATATAATGGTTCCTTTTTTAGGGTATGTGTTATATTCTTTCAAGGGGGTTGTATCCCCCCTACACGGGGTCTAGGATGATCCCCTCCAAATTTTTTTTATGTGGACCCAATAATGGTTGGGTGGACCATAGGATGGGGGGTGGACCCAAGGATGGTGGGTGGACCCATCCATGGTTTTGCATATGGTTTTTGGCATGATGGTTTTTCCCATGGTATTTTGTAGATTTGTTTAGGGAAATACACTTATGTTCTAATCCAAGATTAATCAATTGGGGTTTATGAATGCTTTTGCATGTATATAATGTATTGTAACATTGAAATAAATTTGATGAAAAATCAATCTAGGTTTCCTAGGTTTGGGTTATAGTCGAAAATCTCTGTGTATATTTTTATTTTCTCACCATTTTATATTTTTCTATTTTAAGAATTCGTTTGTTGATAATTTTTGTACTAGGTTAAAACCTACATTTGTAATCATATTTTTTTAAACTTCAAGGGGATGCCTTTATGACTGAGGGGTTTGTTGTTCGGGCCTGTAGTAGACCCTGTTAAAGTGGGAGATATGCAAGATCGATTCTTGTGGTGAAAGGAGATGGATAACAATGGAAATATAGAGATCAAGAAATTCAATGGAATTTTTTTTGAGTTGTGGAAGGTTAAGATGGGAAAACTATTGGTGGATAAATATTAGTGGATCACGGTAGATTTAGGTGCTAAACCATCGACATTGTTGACAAAATACTGAACCAATTTGGTTCGAAAGGAAAAGAACATGATACAACTTTGTGTCTCAAATTCAATATTGTTGAATGTTTCACGAGAATATACAAAAAAGTATTTGTGGTACAAGTTAGGGGATTTTTATCAATCTAAGACTCAAGTGAACAAATTATTCCTACGAAAAAATTTGTATAACCTGAAGATGAGGGATGGAGACTTAGTAAAAGAGCATATAAACGACTTCAATACTATGGTAATTTAATTGCTATTTGTTGATGTTAAAATTTTAGAAAAAGATAAGTGAATCAATTTTTTATGTTCTCTACTAGACTTGTAGGATAGTTTGGTTATTGCTATAGGTAGCAATACGACTACCTTTAAGTTTAATGAAATAGTATCATCCTTGTTTTTAGAGGAGATGAGACCGGAAAATATGTAGAGCCAGAATGGAGATGCATTATCTATAAGCCACTGGTCTCAGAACATAAATATAAATAAGTCCTCAAGTGGGAGATCTAAATATTCATGAAAATTTTTAAAGGTATGTTGGAAATGTGGAGAAGAAGAGCCCTATAAAAAGATTGTATATCTAAAGCTCCTAAGAAATTAAAGGGATTCGTTGATGCTCCTACTACAGAGGCGAAAACCATCTTAGATGAATGTCAGGATGTGTACTATGGATTATTCTTCAAGTACACACGTAGATCATGAGGCATGGTTGATTAACTGAAGTGCATCCTTTCACATGAATCCACATAAGGAGTGGTTATATGAGTATGAGAAATATGATGGTGGTGATATATTCGTACGTGATGATAGGAAGACCAAAATCATAGGATGTGGAAGAGTCAAACTGAAGTTGCAAGGTGAAAGGATTAGAACACTTCCTGTGTAATATCCCATCTGTGGGTAGGGCATGCAGCCACGTGTCTGGGTTTGTGTAATGAGGGGTGATGCGCAAGGGCCCCCGCCCTCAGATGCTCCGGTGGGGTTAGGCCCACCCTTAACACCCTGGGATGCTGCCCTCACTAATAGTTCGAGCTTTTGCTGTAGTGGTTGGATCTACGCTATAATATTCCTAATTAGCCCAAGCTAATAGGAATATTTCATTTTGTTTTTAATTTTATTTATTGATGAATAAAATGTAAAGGAGGACATGTAAAACTAGTAAAATATAAAAATAAATCAATGCCTAATGTGAACAGAGACAAATCAAGGCTTTCTTAATAAAAGCCACTTGTGTGTGAAAATGATTGAGCCACTTGACCAGGTCAACAGGACCAAATCACTAAGTAGACCAGATACATTGAACCACTTTGAAGACCCAATGCAGTTCTAGAAGGAGGATCCCATGTGAAAGGGGGTTAATTCATTTGAGGTGGTTTAGGGTTTAGCACATCCTCATCTTATAAATGGAAGGAGAAGGCTCAAGGGAAGGTAGTTGATGATAATTTGATTTTGAGATTGCTTGAGCAACTCAAAATCTCTTGGTTTTTTAGCTAAGAGAGAGGAATTTCCTGTTTAGGAATTCCTCTTCTTTCCTTGAGGGTCTCTTGGAGGAGATTGTGCTGCATTGGTCCACTATCTGGAATTGGCCATGCTTCACCTCCCTTGACAACGTAAATCCTGATTAGGGCTTCACTGTTTAGAGAGCTACAGTAAGTGGAATCAGATCTATTCATATCTGAAGAGTTCTATTGCATCTTCTCAGTGGGGAAGTCATCTAAATCATTGGCAGGAGTGCAATAGCTGTGTGGAGCTTCAGTTTCTTATCTTAGCATGAAGCCAAAGTGTGCATCACTTAATATATGCAGTTAACTTCAGAAAATGCATTATTTTTCAGGTAGAGTGGCAGTGTTTATTTTCTAGCAGTTTGGAGGAGAGATCTCCGGTGAAAGGGTTCCTTTCCTTCACTGAGGTGATCCGTGGATTGGCCCACCAATCCATGTCCTATTTCAGATCTGATCTACTGTGTGATATATTCTTCAAAAATTTCTGAATTTTACTGCAGATCCATGGTGTAGATCTCAGATCTATTCAATGTCCTTCATTATCAACTGAGATCCCCAAGGGGAATGTACTTAAAAGTCATTTTTGCATATAGATCCCATTTAGATCTATCCTTTTGTACTTTGATCTGTTATAGATCTGAAACTTAATGAAACATTGCTTCATATTTCTGAATATTACACTGTTTGGTTCATCCTCTACTTCTTGTGTCATAAAGCTTGGTTTTGAGGCCTTTTCTTCAAGCATAGATATGTATTTTCTAATGTAAGATCCTTGAGTCATATTCTCAACTTGTCATACTGTTATTTCTGCATCAACTCACCAAACCCTTCAGAAAATACGCTCCCTATGCTTCAACAAATTTCTGCATACTCCAAGTCATGGGAAATCAACAATTTTAAGCCTAGTCGGGAATGGAGGATCTGTTTAACATAGAAAAACGGATTTGTTTTTGCTGAAATTCTGCATGTGAATCCCTATTGACCTAATCTAACATATCCCAAATCCTTGACCCTTATTTTTTTCATATTTCTGAATACATTCATTTTAGGGCATGAAAAGATGCTTTTCCTCACCTTTTTGAGAATAAAAACTGAGTAAAGGTTGCTGCAGTACTTGGAATTGGTTGCTGAGTGTTTTTAAACACATTTTATGATATATGAAGCACACATCCCTAAAAAATGCATTTTTCAGGCATGTCTTGCTGAGAAATCCCTTTTGGGAACATTATAGTGGTATCAGAGTTGCCATCTTGGCTCAGCCTATGGATTTCAGATCCAATCAGAAGATAAGAAGGAGAGGAGAAAAAAATTATGGAGAGGATGAGCTTACTCTCATCCATTTTTAGATCTAAGAAGAAAGAAGAAGAGAAATGCATTGAAACTCCAAGAGGGTTTCAAAGAGGAGAGAGTTACAGTGAGACCTCTAGAAGGTTTCAAGAAGTAGAATAAGATGCATTCACTTCCTGTTCTCATAGAGGAAGTGGAGAGCAAGGAGACCATTTAGATCATGAAATCCTGAGTGGATATTTTTCAGAATACAAGTTCCAACTTGGGGCTTTCAAAGAGACGCTAGATTTTCCTCAGTTTATTCAACTGAGAGAAGGGAGAAGACCTTGCAGCAAAGGAGAGATCAAAGGCAATAGATTCCTATTGTCTAAATTTTATGGGTCAACTACAGCAAGAGCTTGGGCAATAAAGATTGAGGCATTCTTCCTACTTCATCTAGTGGAAGAGAGGGAGGTACCAGAATTTGCAGCGCTGCACTTGGAGGGTGAAGCCAATGCTTGGTGGTGCAGTCACTTAAGCCACACAAGAGTGAATTATTTCTCTGAGTTTACTCAAGAGATGATAAGAACCTTTGATGAAGGGATATCAGAGGAGAGTAGACCCACACCACCATGGGAGGAGGGAAGTACCAACGCTACCATGGCCTTGAGAGAGCAGCCTTCTACATCAGCAGTTGGATCAGCCAACACATTGAAGATAGGAACACTTGCAGCCATAGAAGATGTCCCAAAGGCTCACAAAGGTATGCATAAATTTCCATGTCTTAACATTTTAGAAAATTTCATGGAAAGGTTTGGAGATTTGTTTGCATATCGCCAAGGATCAAATAGTATTGCTGAGGTAGAGTAGCAGGATTGCACTGCACTGTGCAAGCTTGAAGGGTTCAAGGGAGATTTGAACCATCAACCTCATGTATCACTGATGATTTACACACAACCCTTGAGGTTGGAGTGTGAATTCTTGGAGGATGGAGTGAACTTTGCTCCGAACAAATTCATGCAAAAGCGAATGTTCATTCGGGAGTTGAAACACGAGATAGCCAAAACACCTTGGAGGAGGGTTATAGCGCTGCCAAGGAGTAGCAGCAAGGAGGCTTTGCCTTCAGGCCACTTGGATCCTTATGGGTTCAGTATAATCATTGGTGAGAGATCTTTTCTAGGGGATATCCAAGGAGTTGCATTTCAACACCTTATGAAATGCAAGGAGAAAAGTCTGATATGGGAGGATGGTAGACCTCATTGGAGGAATGCCAAGATGGAGAAAGCTAGGAGGCATCCACATGGAGTTGAGTGGATGTGGATGGGAGGTAAGAGATTGGTAAACCTCTTGCAAGTCTATGACACCGGGAAGCATGAGGCAATGCTGTGTTGGCTACTCTTGAGAGAGTTTGGTCACCCTATGACATGTCCTTTCCCATGGGGTGAGAAAAGGAAGGAATATTGGAAAAATACTTGCATCATGGGGCATCAACGAGTATGGGCACATTGTGCTGGCATAACATTCTTCATGTCAAGCACCATGTTGTCACTACATGATTTGGATGATGGAAGTATGAGGAGGCAAAAAAAGATATTGTTGCTTGGGATGTTCTTGAGAGAGCAAGGGCAGATTTTCTCTCACAGTTTTCATGATGTTGCAGGAGTAGAAGATGGCACTATCACAGTACAAAGGGGTTACTCCTTTGCCTTAGATGTTAAAGGAATTTCTTCATGGGAAGGACTTCTCATATGTAGCAGCATTATGGGACATGCCTTTGACATTCTGCATGTCAAAGATTAGAGCTATGTGTTGATGGGAGCCTATTTGCATAGGCCAACATCGTTGTCACTTTGGAGCTAGGATTTATTGATGGAGTATTCCCAGGATCACTTCTCATTCGATGCACTTGGTAAGAAAAGAGGAGGTGAATAAGATGAAGTGGTAAATGGAGACATATATTACTGTGGTGTGATTTTCTTGACTTGGGTTCCCAAGCATGAGGAGAAGGAATTTCATGTAGCACTTGGTTCATTCCCCTTCATGGGAGTGTGCCAAACTATTATTGAGGATTCATTCATGGGTCCATGTATCTTCTTGCTTCCAACATATGGTGAGAGCTTTTTCTTGCATCCTCTTACCATATTTTGGCAGTGCATTGCTCCACAAGAGGGCAAGCTATTCATTGAGATCCATGATATACATTAGGCCAAATTATATGATGGAGACAGCCATCTCTTATGTGGCCTTGGGAAAAGATGTTTTTCTTACATGTATGTTCATTTGATTCATATGATTAACCATGTAACAAGAAACAATTTTCCATGTATTCTTCTGAAGCAACAGATTGAAAAACTACGATGTGAAGACTTGGGGAACTATTGGTACTCTCTTGCATCACATAGGACCTTCAGTATTTCCTTCATGATGGTGATAATCATGTTCTCAATTGCTGATATTGATTTTATCTTGATGGGAGACATGATGTTGAGTGAGGCACATGGTTTGGATGTGTCCTTTTGGGAAGTAGGTTCCCACATTTTTTGTAGTGCATGTTCTAATGGGAACATGGGGAGAGTTGTGGCCACCATGACCAAACACTTGTTTCTCTTGGAGGTGAGCCATGTGTGTGATGGGATACCTTATGATGATACTCTTTTGTCCATCACATATGGAACATTTTAGGTTAACTGGTTTTACAACATTGGAGGGAGGATCTTTACAGATCTAATATTCATGATGCCACTTGAGGGAAATATCCTTGAAGCCCAAGATTAGTTTTCACTCTACACTTATCTTAAGTGGAGAGGAGAACAATGTGGGGTAGGCTATATTGTCTACCATGTACAGATTTTTAGCCCATCTATTTTGCGGGAGCTCAAGGTGGAGGAACATTTTCAAGAGTTGTCATGTTGGGAGGTGACTCATTTTGTGTGGATGATTACTTGGGGATGGAGGATCCACATGGGAATGTTGTTTCCCAATACATTTCAGATCCCATGCCTCAAGGGAGCCTCTAGGCAGCACCTTATTACCTTCTTGAGTACTCTACTTATTCATGATGATAGCTATTCAGCTAATTTTCATGCTTGGGAGAGGCAATATGGAGATTCATTTTTGACACAACATCTCATTATTTGGAGAAGATCATCATATGTGGATGCTACAGTAGGAGGAGGGGACATCCTTCAGTTCTATCCTTACAGTTGCTTGAGGAAAAGCAACATTTGGGAGGGGAGGAATGTAATATTCCTAATTAGCCCAAGCTAATAGGAATATTTCATTTTGTTTTTAATTTTATTTATTGATGAATAAAATGTAAAGGAGGACATGAAAAACTCCTAAAATATAAAAATAAATCAATGCCCAATGTGAACAGAGACAAATCAGGGCTTTCTTAATAAAAGCCACTTGTGTGTGAATAGAATTGAGCCACTTGACCGAGTCAACAAGACCAAATCACTAAGAAGACCAGATACATTGAACCACTTTGAAGACCAAGTGCAGTTCTAGAAGGAGGATCCCATGTGAAAGGGGGTTAATTCATTTGAGGTGGTTTAGGGTTTTGCACGTTCTCATCTTATAAAAGGAAGGAAAAGGCTAAAGGGAAGGTAGTTGATAATAATTTGATTTTGAGATTGCTTGAGAAACTCAAACTCTCTTGGCTATTTAGCTAAGAGAGAGGAATTTCCTGTTTAGGAATTCCTCTTCCTTCCTTAAGGGTCTCTTGGAGGAGATTGTGCTGCATTGGTCCACTATCTAGCATTGGCCATGCTTCATCTCCCTTGACAGCGTAAATATTGATTAGGGCTTCACTTTTTAGAGAGCTGCAGCAAGTGGAATCATATCTATTCAGATATGAAGTGTTCTGTTGAATCTTCTCAGTGGGGAAGTCATCTAAATCATTGGAAGGAGTGAAATAGCTGTGTGGAGCTTTATATTATGATCTTGGCATGAGGCTAAAGTGTCCATAAATTCATCTAAATAGTTAGCTTTAGAAACTACATTATTTTTCAGGCGGAGTGGTAGTGTTTATTTGCTAGCAGTTTGGAGGAGAGATCTTCGGTGAAAGGGCTCCTTTCCTTCACTGAGGTGATCCATGGATTGGCCCACCAATCCATGTCCTATTTCAGATCTGATATGCTGTGTGATATATTCTTCAGAAATTTCTGAATTTTACTGCAGATCCATGGTGTAGATCTCAGATCTATTCAGTGTCCTTCATTATCAGCTGAGATCCCCAAGGGGAATGTATTTAAAACTCATTTTTGCATATATATGTCATTTAGATCTATCTTTTTGTACTGTGATCTGTTATATATCTGAAAATTAATGAAATTATACTTCATATTTCTGAATATTACGTTGTTTGGTTCAGCCTCTACTTCTTGTGTCATAAAGCTTGGTTTTGAGGCCTTTTCTTCAAGCATAGATCTGTATTTTATAATGTAAGATCCTTGAATCATATTCTAAGCTTTTCATACCTTTATCTCTGCATAAAATCACCAAAACATTTAGAAAATACGTTCCCTATGCTTCAACAAATTTCTGCATACTCCAAGTCATGGGAAATCAACAATTTTAAGCCTAGTCGGGAATGGAGGATCTATTTAACATAGAAAAACGAATTTTTCTTTGCTGAAATTATGCATGTGAATCCCTCTTGACCTAATATAACGTATCCCAGAGCCTTGACCCTTATTTTTACGCATATTTCTGTATACAGTCATTTTAGGGCATGAAAAGCTGCTTTTCCTCACCTTTTTGAGAATAAAAGCTGAGTAAAGGTTGCTGCAGTACTTGGAAATGGTTGCTGAGTGTTTTTAAACAAATTTTATGATAGCTGAAGCACACATCCCTGAAAAATTCATTTTTCAGGCATGTCTTGCTGAGCAATCCCTTTTGGGAACATTATATCCTGGTGTTTTGCACATTCCTGCATTGGATAGAAATCCAATACATGTAAGAAAGATGGATGAAATAGATGTAAAATTAGTTTTCAAGAAATATACATGTAAAATGGCTTTGGGAGAACTGGTATTGATGAGGGGAGTTCAAATCAGATACAAGCTTCTAGGAAGCACTCTTATTGATGGGAGAAATATTTTTGTGATTCGTGGAAGTGGAGCATAAAATCTTGTAGTCTTTGGTGAAAATAATGAGTTGTGGCATCAAAGGCTAGGACACATTGGAGAGAAGGGCCTTCGAATACTACATGGTAATGGTATGGTAGAAGGTATGTCTAATTGCTCTCTGGATTTTGTTTTCTATGAACATTATGTATATGGAAAGAAAAGTCAGATGAGTTTATTCTCTGGTCCTAAGAGGGAAAAATGATATTAGAGCTTGTGCATAGTGATGTGTTTAGACCTATTTCAGTTCCTTCATTATTTAAATCTATGTACCATGTCTCATTTATATATGAATTCTCAAGGAACACATGGATATATTTCCTGAAGAATAAATTTGAAGTCTTTGATAGGCTTAAAGAATTTAAGGCTTTGGTGGAAAATAATACAGAGAACAAAATTAAGGTGTTGACGACAGATATTGGTGTATTTTTTTGCAAGAAGAAATTTATAGAGTTCTGTAATAAGTGTGGTATATCACGATAGAAGACTACTCCATACACACCTTAGAAAAAAGGAGTTTTTGAAAGAACGAACAAGACATTGATGGAAAAGGAAAGAAGCATGCCCAATGGCACTAGATTAGGGCATGAATTCTTGGCACTGGTAGTGGATACTACATTTTACCTGTTTAACAAATCATTTTCATCAACATTGGATGACAAGAATCTACATGAGGTATGGACTGGTAAGAAACCCTCTCTCTCACATCTCAAGGTATTTGGCAACGATGCATAGCTAAATGTTCCAAAGGAGAAAAAAACCAAGTTGGATAGTAAATATAAAAGGTTCATATTTACTGGGTATACAGATGGTTTAAAATATTACAAGCTTTAGAACCCATAACCAAGGAAGGTTGTGTAAAATCAAGATTTGGTTTTTAAATAAGTGGAAAGATGTTATTAAGAATGAATTCATACCAAAGGAATTGGAACTAGATAAGATAGAGTTTGAACTAATGAAGAAGAATTAGACTTTACAGAAGAACATGAATCAAAAGAGGAAGAACCACACAGTTAGTATTTTAGGAAATCTGTTCGGGAAATAAGGTAGCCAAAGAGGTGTATTCCATTTTGATTCTATTCAAAATTTTCCTTATCTATTACTGATTATGATACCAAAACTATTAGTGTTGCAATGGATTCATAGGATGGGAAAATTTGGAAAAAGACCATGGTTGAACAAATGGAAGCCTTGGAAAAAAATGAGGCTTGGTATCTGGTGGATTTTTCGACTAGAAGGAAACCCATTGGTAGTAAATGAGTGTTTAAAAAGAAGATGAATGCATAAGGCAAGGTGGAGAAATACAAAGATAAGTTGGTAGCAAAATGTTATTGTCAGGTGTCGATAATTGATTTTGATAACATTTTTTCTCCTGTTGCCAAGTTAGCTTATATTATATTAATTTTTTCTATTGATAATATTTTTTATTTTGAGGTAGAAAAGGTAGAGATGAAGACAACACGTATTCACAAGGATTTGGAAGAAAAGATCTACATGAAGCAACCAGAAGGCTTTGTGGTGAAGGGTAAGGAAAAATTGGTATGCAGGTTAAAAAAGTATTTGGATGCATTAAAGTAGTCACCAAGGATGCGGTATCAAAATTTTGATACATATATATAGGGATATGTATTCTCAAGGAGCAAGGAGGATCATTGTGTGTATTTTAAATTAATTGGTTACTGTGTTATTTATTTGGTCTTACATGTTGATGATATGTTGTTGATTTGAAATGACAGGGAAATTATCCATGATGTGAAGACCCAATTGCTATCTAAATTTGACATGAATGTTTCTTCTACTACAAACTATATTTTTGGCATGGAAATTAAACAAGATAGGGAAAATAGGAAGCTTTAGTTAAAACAAAGGAAGTATGTTGAAAAATATTGCAGAGGTTTAATATGTAGGATAGTAAACTGGTGAAGGTTCCTGTTCCTGTAGGTGTAAACTTATCTATTGAATAGTGTCCCAAGACATAGGAAGAGGAAGGGGACTTGTCCCATGCTCCATATGAAAGTGTAGTTGGTAGCTTGATGTATGCAATGGTTTGTACCAAACCAAAAATTGCACCTCCAGTGTGAGTATTGAGTAGGTTTATGTCAAAAATAGTGAAGGAGCATGGGATACATTGAAGAAGATTTTCAAAAATATGCATGGAACTAGTGATTATGGATTGTGCTACCAAGGAAGACCAGGATTGGATAGAGTGTTGGAAATAAGTGGCTTTTTCGATGTAAATTGGGCTAGATATTTGGATCAAAAAAGATATATAAGTGGGTATGTGTTTAACCTATTTGGAGGGGAAATTAGTTAGATGAGTAAGAGATAGTCTATAGTGGAACTTTTAACTATTGAGGCTAAATATATGAAATCCACTAATGAAAGAAAGGATGTAATTTTGTTATTGATACTACGTTCAGGTATGGTGTTGGTACAATGAGCTATAAGGATAGACTATAACATTTAAACTGCAGTTTTATTGGCAAAGAATATTGTTTATAATTCAAAGAAAAAACATATTGATGTAAAATATTACTTGGTGTGTTAGGTCCCTATATTACTAGTGTAGTCCCTTATTATTGTTAGTGTAGCCCCCTTATTGTTATTGTTTTACCCTGTAACCCCCATATTGTTATTCTTGTGCCCTTACATTATTATTGTTAGGTCGGCTAGGATTATATTGTGACCCCATGGACTCATATATATAGAAATGAGGTTTTTTCATTTGTATCATCCAAGAATTGTTCATTTATGTAATGTCAAGGAGGTTTCCCCCTCAAAGTGTCTTATTTCTAAAGCGTTGATATCTCTTTTCTTCTATTATTGGAGCTGGTTTCATAACATTTGGAATGAAAGATTTGGCTTCTAGGGTTTCGTTGCTCCAAACATGTCATTGTGGAATGTTCGCTATAAATTTTTTCTATGAAGGTTCATAATCTGAAATTTTTACCATAAGAAGACGAAATCCTGAGGAGCTGTGTGTAAAAATTTTAGATCTTGGTTTGCAATATTTTTGGAGATATGGTCTCTGGAAGTTAGGGTTTTTTCAAGCTCCCAAATTTCATCTCAAAGGGGTGACCATGGGAAAATTGTCATAACTCTCTATTTGAGCATCAAACTAGGATTCTGTAAAAGGTGGCTGAAAGTACATGAACTGTAGTTTCCTGTTTATCAATTTCAGAGCCCAAGGAGGAAACAGTGACACATGGTATTCCATACAAGTTCGCTCTACTGAACCATGCCATAATTAAGTCATTATGAGAGATTGGGAATAAATTTTCCTTGAAGAATCCAAATTAGGTTAGACCTATGGCATTCGAAAGAAGATTCAAAGTGTTACTACAGGACTAAATTTCAGATATTGAAGATCCGAAAGCACAAATATAGTTCAGTTTCAATATTGATCCCCTCAAAAGCAAGAAATAAGTGTGTATTTGTTTTTCAAATTGCATAAGTCTTATTTGAAAATTTAGTTTGAAGTGATTCCAAGGGCATATTGAAGCATAGATATCAGTATTGGTTTCTAAAATTCCCCCTAAAAATAATTCAACACCCATTAAGCCCTCGGAAGGCTCTACTATGACTCATGAAGAGGAAGAAGTGCAACATGACATATCAAAACTATAAGAGCATGCGCATCAAATTTCGCTCTCGCAAAGAGCAACAAAAAATGAAATGGAAGTTTTGAAGAAAGGCATGGAAGGTAAGATGGATGTTTTGAAGAAAGGCGTGGAAGCTAATATGGATGGGTTGAAGAAGGGCATGGAAGCTAATATGGATGGTTTGAAGAAAGTTGTGGAAGCTAAGATGGATGATTTGAAGAATGGAATGGAATCTAAGATGGATGACATGGAAGCTAAGATGGATGACATGAAAGCTAACATGGAAGACATGAAAAATGATTTAAAAGTAGACATGGAAGGTTTGAAGGAAGTTTTGACAAAGTTGATACAAGAAATTGTTCCTAATGGTGAAACGGTAGTACATGAAACTCATGATGAGAACAAAATAAATGTTAATCGTGATTTCATAAACTCTAATGTTGGATGGAAGAACCACCATATTCAAATATGGATATGATGAATTTTGATGGAAAGGATACCGTAACATGGATACTATAGGTGAAGCAATATTTTGATCTCAATAATGTACAAAACACACAAAAGGTAAGCATTGTAACTTTACATTTAGAACAAAATACATTTGTATGGTATCAGTGGCCGTGCTCCTGTAAAAAAATTGTCACTTGGTCTATTTTTACAGAGGAAATGATAACACATTATGAGGATACAAAGAGAAACACCTTTTTTATCTAATTGATAATTCTCAAACAAAAGGGTTCAGTGGTGGAGCATATTGAGGACTTCCAAAAATTGAATATAAGGGTAACTAATATTGTAGAGGAACACATGCTTGGTGTCTTCATGGGGACTTTAAAGGATAACATCCAACATGAGTTTCGCCTTTGGGAACCTGATTCATTAGAGAAGGTATCCAGGTTGGAAATAACAAATGAATGTAAAATTAAGGCGACAAGGAAGCCTACCAGTCACATTTATAAAGATGGAAGTGTTGTTACTCCTAGACTTCCATAACCTACAAGGTTGACACCACAAAAATTGGAAGAAAAAAGAGAAAAAGGGATTTTCTATAGTTGTGATAGAAAATACACTAAAGGTTATAAGTGTGCTGGGAGGAAATTTTTTTACATAGATTGTGAAGAGGAGGAAGAAAATGAACAAGAAACTTCAAAAGTAGAGGATATACACCAGGAACCAACCCTAGAGAAAGAAGAAATGAGTTCGACCATATCGTGTAATGCATTGGCAGGAATTACCACTCCTCAAACTCTCAAGATAGAAGGACATATGAAGAAGAAAAAGGTAATAGTATTGATTGATTTGGGTAATACCCATAATTTTATTCATTGTAAGGTAGCCAAGGAATTTAATTTCTTCCTATACCCAACACCAGAATGTCAAGTGATGGTTGTAAATGGAGGAACTATAAATTTCTCTGGAAAATGCCATAATATCAAGCCAACCGTGGGGGGATATGTATTAAATAGTCCAATGCTTTCCATTACAATGGGAGGTGTTGATGTTGTCCTAGGAGTATAACGGTTACAATCTTTGGGGATGGTAGCTTTTAATTTTCTTGAAATTTTCTTGAATATTTTTTCAGAAGGAAAGGAATTTGAATTACAGGGTATCACAGGGAAGCCGCGAAAGATAATAAGCTCTAATGTCATGAAAAATCTTATGAAGAAAGAATAACAAGGCGTAATTGTACAATTATGCTCACTATAAGTTCCAACATCAAAACCATCTATTTCTCTAGATCTCTAAAAGGTCTTGGACAATCATTCCAAGGTGTGTGAAACCCCTAAAGGGCTCCCACCTATTCGTGATCATGATCATGCTATTCATTTGATTCCAGGAAGTGTTCCTCCAAACATTAGGCCTTACAAATATCCTTATGTCCAAAAGAGTGAAATTGAACGTATGATTGCAAAAATGGTAGAGGTTGGTATAATTCAACCTAGTTAAAGTTCTTTCTCTACTCCAGTAGTATTGGTGCACAAGAAGGATTGATCATGGTGCATGTGTCCTTATTATATGGAGCTCAATAAGTTCACTATTAAAGATAAATTTCTCATTCTCGTGATTAATGAATTATTGGATGAATTACATCGACCAATTTATTTTACCAAGTTGGATCTTCATCCAAGATATCATCAAATTAGAATGAAGACTGAAGATATTCCGAAAATGGAATTTTGAACTCATGAGGGTATTTATTATTTTTTGGTCATGCCTTTTGGCCTTACCAATGCACCTTCTACATTTCAAGAGTTGATAAATTCAATTTTCAAACCCTTCCTTAAAAAATTTGTGTTATTATTTCTAATGATATGCTAATCTACAAAAGGTGTTGGAAGGATCATGCTCAACATGTTGGTAGGGTGCTCAAACTATTGGAGGAGAAAAAATTATAAGCAAAAACTTCCAAATATTTATTTGGAGTAAAAGAGGTGGATTTGGGTCATATTGTATCTCACAAGGGTGTTAAGGTAGAGCCTAACAAAATTAAAGCCATTAAGGAATGGAAATTCCCCACAACCATAAAGCAGTTGCGAGGATTTCTCAGGTTAACAGGGTATTATCATAAGTTTGCTAGGAATTATGGGAGAATAACAGCACCTCTAACAACATTATTGAAGAAAGACGCATTTTCATGGATTCCTGATGAGGTAAAGCCTTTCAACATCTTAAAGAGGCAATGTGCTTAGCACCAGTCTTAGCTATGCTAGACTTCACAAAAACCTTTATTGTGGAATATGATGCCTTAGGAAATGGAATTGGTGATGTTTTAATGCAAGAATGAAGATCCATTGCTTTTGAAAGTTGTCCAATCAAAGGAAAGTATTTACAGAAAGATATTTATGAGAAGGAAATGTTGGCAATACTATATGCACTAAAGAAATGGCGACCTTACCTAATGGGAGACACTTCAAGGTAAAAACTGATCATGATAGTCTTAAATACTGTTTGGAACAAATAATATCTTCATAAGAGCATAAAAAATGGGTCACAAAGATGT